>CAJQZP010000975.1:3977500-4420000 GCA_907164705.1 Parnassius apollo
CTTTCGTGTTCCCGAAGTAGTCCGATCGCCGGTGAATGTTTTTATATCAAATAAGAGGAATGTAGAACATTCTAAATCAATCCGAGTCATCTACTCTTTCAATCGTAATGTACTAGAATACCCACGATACTCGCGAACAATATGTACAAACGAAAAAAGGTTTTATTATTAATGGACATAAGGTTGTAAGATACATTAGTGTATGTTTTATTAACTTGACAGAGTCCATTGACTACCATCGGGTGGACTGTAAGTTCGCTTATCATTACAACTTTATAAAAAAAGCACCCCACCTCCCGCACAGTGCCACCAGGAAACAACTCATTGCAAGTTCATTCCTCATATTTTATGTTATCACAAGAGTCGTCTCAGGTAGGTTGTAGCACGACTCGACCGGGAATGGACCACGCTCTCACAATACCAGCGTAAAATAGCAGCTTAATGCTGCTGTGTTTTGCACGTTGAGTGCAGAGAACCGCAGAACCTTTTTACAGGAAATGAGGCATTCCATCTTTTAGTCCTCAAAAGTGACAGCGCATTGGCAATTTGATTGTTAATCGAGGATAGATGCAAATATGTGTGGGCTACAACATTGAGTATTGTGTTAAGTGTTCTGCGCTAGGCTAATGCTCAAATACTTAAGCGCCTCTCAATTTTAAGGCGGCTTTAAGTTTTGCGGTGTCATAGTTATTTCGACTTAAAGTGATAGAGACAGCACGAGAGTTACCTTCATCTTACAGTACAGTACCGTTGAGTATTTGGGCGTAAGTGGTGTACAATGAGATTTTTGTACGCGTAGCTGATAGCGGAGGAGGGCGTGCGTGGTGAGGAAGGCGTGTACAGCCACGCGGCGCTGGCGTTTCTACGCAGCTGCGCTCCGCACGCGCTGCTGCGCCGGCCTGCGCATGCCGCCGCGCTGCTGCGCACACTGCACGCTGCGCACCCGCAAGCACTCGCGCAGGTACGTTCCTGCGCACGTTACATGCGTACGTTCCTACGCAGCTACGCTCCGCACACGCTGCTGCGCCGGCCTGCGCATGCTGCCGCGCTGCTGCGCACGCTGTGCGCCGGTCACCCGCACGCACTCGCGCAGGTACGTTCCTGCGCACGTTACATACGTACGTTCCTACGCAGCTACGCTCCGCACGCGCTGCTGCGTCGGCCTGCGCACGCCGCCGCCTGCAGCAACTCACCTGCAATTGCGGTTTTTCTTGGGTGGCGGTCGATACTAACCATTAGGTGTGAGTCGCATGCTCGTTTGCCTCCTTTTTCTATAAAGAAAATGTTGATTGCCTGTGTACCTAATTATGGCTAAATCACTTGTAGCCGATGCACCATTAAATAAATAATAAAACAATAAGATACGTAATGGCAGGTGGCGGGCACGCTGCTGGCGAGTGGCAAGTGCGGCGTCGGCCCGCTGGGCGAGCTGCTGCGTGCGCCGCTGGCCGCCCGTGCCCCGCACGCCCCGCGCGCCGCGCTCGCGCCCCGCCTGCCGCAATGCGCCACCAGGGAACAACTCATTGCAGGTACACACATAGTTATTTATCTCCTTATTACGTTTTTAAAATTTAAACACCATTGGGTAGTTGTCACCATCATTATTAGATGCATATTAATCTGTGCTGAAATCGTAAAAATATATAGTCAACAGTTTTAAATATTATTAACAATGGCAGTAAACAGAAAACAGCGCGGTTAGATAACTCATATTTAAACTTAACAGTAATAGAGAGACAATACCAGTGTAAAGTAGCAGCTCAATGCTGTGTTTCGTGTGCTGTGTGTAGACCGGAGATCCATTTTATTGGAAACTAAGCATACCATCTTAGTCTTCATCAGAGCTGACGGCACATCTGCGTCTTGATTCTTAATCGAGGATAGACGTAGATGTCTGTAGACCACAAAACCCACTTCAGATCAGATTGACTGTTTGTTTATGTCACCCATATTCTATTAAAAAAAAACTACAAAACTGAACATTGGGTAGATGAGACCTACTTAAAATATAAATAAAGTTGTAGTATCTGTCTGTTATATCGATGTAACTACCTTTTATTGAGCTCATGGAGTTATTTGTATGCCGTCAAAACATGCATAACAATTTTAATTTTTTTATCAGTCTGTCCATACAATCTTCGAAATGGTCAAACCAATTGTTATGAAGTTTCACGAACAGATCTCTAATTTTATAGATATATTTTATCTAAAAAAACATAGATATATGATTCTAATATCGAAAAAATATGTAATAAATGTTTTTTGATGATTAATTTAAATGACGCTATATTAATACATCCAAGTCCAGCAAAGCCGGGACATATGGTATCTATAAATGTAAAAGTATGTTTATTTGGCAGTTTCACTTTGTTTTTCTATCAGGCTTGAACAGGTAGAAAAGCAAAATTGAAAATCAGTCACTTAAAAAGGATATTGTGCAAAAGCTAATTGGTTTAAGTTGTCGAACGAGTAGTTTGCTATAGAAACAGTTTTACATGCAATTCAGCACAACGGATTGCAATGGGGAATGAAGCATTTTAAACCCGTACAAAAAATAGGCCTAGGCTAATTTGTTTCTTTACTATATTGTTTCTTTACTTAATCTTTTTACATATTGTTACTTTTGAATCATCAGCATTGGAAGCAACGACCCCGAACACTTTGGAGGCGGTTGGCAACTACATCATCGAGACACAGGACACTCAGCTGGTGGTAGAAGTCATTTCAATTCTGTTGGAAAAAAGCCAGGACGGACACTACGAAACAAAGGTATTGATGATATAATATTATTACAGAACGTAATATTGAAGTTTTTAAGATGCGTTGTTTTTGAACAAATAGCTAGAAACATCAGCATTAGGTTGAGATCTTTAAATTATCATCTCACCACAATAGCATAAACATACTGTGTTTACAAGGAAAGTCTAAGGCCGCGTGCAAGAATGCCTAAATTACACAATTGAAGTTACCGAACTGCCCTCTATATTATATAAAACAATCTGCTTTCTACGCCTTGAACCCTTTGGTTACCATCTTACTCGGACGGCAAATCTATAAAGTGACCATCATACAAATTCAGTGGTTGCTTAAAAGCGGAAAACTAGTTGAAAACGCATTTGCCTCGACACACAAAATTAGATGTTGATATGAGTACAAAAATACTTTGGAGATTATTTATTGTGTTACACCTTAATGTAAGGGTTACAATGGGCGGACTGAATGCCTTATGGCATTCTCTACCCGAGCACCCTGGGAGAATTAGGTAGGTGCTAAAAAATATTAAAAAAACTAGACATATATTGTAAATAAATATATACACATACATACTAATATACATATAGAAAATAATAAAAAAATTATGAATATAAGTATATAAATAAAAATATATGTAAAAATAAAAATCGAATGGAGTTTTACTCAAGATAGTGTTACAGTCTACAACCAGTATATACTGGTATATATAGACTGTGTATTGTCGAAGAATTTCTTTAAAAGAAGTGTCAACTGCTTTAAAACATTATTGTACGTATTGCAATCGTACCTATCTTAGCTTCGATACGTTCTAGTATGGGTTAAATAGTTTTTTTTTTTATATTGGTCCATGTTTCATTCTATCCTACCTGATGGTATGTGATGTTGTAGCCAAAAGCGGCAAAACACACAGACTTTTTCACACAAGGGAAATACCTTCGCGTACGCGTCTTGCGTGTGTCTAAACTTACATTAAATGTCGATAAAACAAAATACATAGCATTTACTACCCAAAACATCAATGTATCTGAGTTAGAATACTTTCACATTACAGCTCACTACTGTTCCCAAATTGAAAGCCCTTGCTCCTGTCCTACCCTGTCTAGAACGAATTGCATAAATATCTTGGCGTAATAATAGATAACACCCTAAGCTTTCACCTTCATATTGGCCTCTTAAGTACAAGGATACGTAAGTTAATTTATATTTTTAAAAATTTACGTCGTGTTGCTTATTTTAATGTAAGAAATATGGTATATTTTGCACTGTGCCAATCATTGTTGACATATTGCATTACCATCTGGGGAGGGGCACCTACAACGATAATATTGCAATTAGAAAGGGCTCAGAGGGCACTATTAAAAGTTAGCAATGCTCTTCCATTCCGTTGTCCTACAACTGACCATTATCAACATTGTAATGTCTTATCTGTTCGTAAACTGTTTATATTGCACACTACGCTCCTACAACATTCTCTTATACAGTATGAGTCCTCCTATAATAATGACAAAAGAAGGAAATATGTAGTTTGTCCCAGTAAGCTTCTAAAGACAAAATTTTCGCATAAATATTTTTGCTTTTGCTTCCTAGGAGGCTACCTTTATAATACATTGAATAAACTTTTGTCAATTTACTCTTTACCAAAACATGCATGTAAACAAAAATTACAGAAGTGATTGCTAAATATCGGTTATATGGCTGCTGAAAATTTACTGAGAGTATTATCCTAACAACACAACCCTACACAAATGAGTGCGCACACACACATACACACACACACACACACACACACACACACACACACACACACACACACACACACACACACACACACACACACAACAAACACACACACACACAACACACCGCCGCGCACACACGCACACACACACACACAATAATAGAAAAAGAAAGAAAATAGGGTGCCTGATAATTTATAAAGTAGCTACATAGAATATAGTCCAAATATATTTTACCAGATTATTTAAAGTATGTTTCGTTACTGTTCTGTTTATTATCTAGTACTGTGATCTTCAATCCACCCGCCAAGAGTGAAGATTAAAGTAAATCCCGCCTGCAACGGAGAGTTCAGCGGTTAACTTTTACGGACTGGTGATTATGATAAGATGATGTTCTCAATACGAAACCGTAGTTTTAACAACCGAAAAATATATTTTGAAGAATCAGCCTTATTCTATAAAAAACGTTTAAGAGATTTTTTTCAAAAGCATATCACTAAATTGTACTAAACTACTCTAATTGTAAGAGTATTTTCTATGTTCAAGTAATGTCAAAAGTCAATGCCATCCATTCAAAGTTTATCAGCTTGATAAAGTTTTTCCGTATTTATTTTAATATTGCTATTTATTAATTGTAGGCCCTCATAAACTATATTTGATTTACTAAATTACATTTTTATTCGCAAACGAGGATAGATCTAGATGTCTATGGGCCACAGCAATCACTTACCATCAGGTGGCCTGTGTGCTCGTTTGTCACCCTATCCTATATAAAAGAGATAAATCTTTTATTCTACAGAAAGTGTATAGTTCAGTGCCGACTGTTCCACAAAACGATTTTGACTTCATTACGCCGACCGGGCGACAATTTTTGGTAATATCTCAGGGTCTCATCATGTTATTATTCAAAAATGAATCGCATAGGTAGGTACGCGATGACGCCGTCTCGCATTGCGTCACTCGAGTGCGTATGTGTGTGCGCACTAGCTTCTTACTGCTCATCACAGCGTCTATCCCTTTCGCACGAGATGTCAGCTGAGATAGCATGCATTTTTACCCCGCCCACCACTTAGTTCGTGCCTTCGACTAGAGCAACCTTAAAATGTATGCAAATAACCCACTGAGCTCAATAAAGGGTAGTTATTTAAATATTACGGACAGGCCCTTCAATTTAATTTATATTTAGATAGTCAATAGACATCTAACGTGTCACACACGCACGCACGCCATGTTGAAATATTTCTTATTCTTGTATTTCTCTTATAGTATATTTGAAAATGTAATACGTGCTATCCGTTAGGGTGCGGGCCTGGATACAAAAGGAGAAAAAGAATACGGACTCAGCTTAAACTATTCACTTTTGCCTTGAGGGAGTTGTTGATGAGTTTGTGTTGACCAGGTGAAGTGCGAGAGCGAAGCGGAGGAGGAGGCGGCGGCGCACGTGTTCTCGCGGCGCGGCCTGGGCTGCGGCCTGTTGCTGGACTGGCTGGCCGAGCTGCAGCGTGAGACGCTCGGCAGAGAGGTACCCCCTCCCACCTTCTGCTGAGTACACCAATGAACATCATACACTACGAGAGCGCAGCGGAGGAGGAGGCGGCGGCGCACGTGTTCTCGTGGCGCGGCCTGGGATGCGGCCTGCTGCTGGACTGGCTGGCCGAGCTGCAGCGCGAGACGCTCGGCAGATGGGTAACCCCCCACCTTCTGCTGAGTACACCCATGGAGAGCGCAGCGGAGGAGAAGGCGACGGCGCACGTGTTCTCGCGTCGTGACCTGGGCTGCGGCCTGCTGCTGGACTGGCTGGCCGAGCTGCAGCGCGAGACGCTCGGCAGACAGGTAACCTCCCACCTACTGAGTACACCAATGTAGATCATATATTACCTAATGTCACATTACTGCCCTAAAATTATAATTGTATTTCATAGGCACTAAGTTGTTCCGGGTTAGATTCGGTAGGTTTTGGTGCTTTTACATTTACGCGATAAGCTTGCAGGTAGATTGAGATGTAATGTCAGAGACACGAAACCAAAGATTTATACTTAATAGTGTTACGAGCTTGGGGTTTGAGACAGTAAAAACTGCCGAGTGAATTACCGAAATTGACACTTTAATTGCAGAACACTAATTACAACTTAAAACCACACTAATAAAAAAACACAATTTCACTACTGATAACTTTACTTCGCAGTTGTATCGCTTTGAAGTATTCGCTTGTATGCCAATTCGATACTGACCCGGGTTGCGGTCTACACCGGCCTTATATTGGGCCTCAGATAGTTCCAAAACCTTCTACTGTAGAAACATCTAGAATTTTCGAGTACATACCGGTTCCGACTAACTAGGTGTCGATCTAGTTCTCTCCTAGTTCTGCTACTCGATACTAGAAGGCGCTAGTGGCAACTAGTGTCGCCATGTACCAGGCATTAATTTGTGGGCGCGCAACTATAATATCAGACGTTATTTTACGGAAATCCACTACGAATAAATGGAATAGAACTAAAATTACGGATTTTACTGCGTTCAATTATCATTTATTGTAAAGTCACGCCGTTTTGGATGTTAAATTATCCACACAGAATAATCTCCCAAAGTATATAGAATGGTTTACTGAACACGCTTGTAATTCCCTATAGGATCACTCTACACCTTGAAATAGCATATAATAGACCTTAAGGCAGTTATACTAAAAAAATTACTTTATTTAACATTCTTCTTCGCCGTAACCACAAATTAATGAATTTCATCAGTTGTTTGTTGTTATAATATTTTACGTTTACTATGCAGACAGAGAGGCAGTAAATAGTTTGACTAGCATACTAACGCTATGAGTTAAGTAAGTAAGATCACTTGAGTTAAAATATGTATTTAATATTTTGAACAGATGCAGCTAATGTTCGTGGCAGGCGGTGCTCCGTGGCGGCCGCTGCTGGTGACTCTACTGGCGCACCGCGCCTCGTGGAAGACGCTGCACTCCTGTCTCACCGCATTACTTCAGCCTCAGGGGTGAGTATTTGAGTATTGATTGGGAAATCAACCTTGGCCGAATACAGTTGATGGTTTTTTTTGCATTTTTTTTTTCAATTTGCAAAGTTATGGGTCTACCCACTCGTACCACAACCACAACACGTGGGCGGGCGCATTTTGTATTGGAAATTAATATAGTACGTTTCTCTTTGACGTAATCATCGGGGTAGGCAATCTTTTTTGTTTAGGTTCATTTTTTTATCCTTTTATCATTACATACATCATCAGAGTGAAAGATAAGGGTGCCGGGTGCGAAGTTCTTTACAGATCCTATGTCGATTATATAATAAAGAAAGAAGATTATCCTGTACCAATGAATTAAAAAGCAAATTAATATTAATATAAGTTTATTATTTATAAATCATGAGTTATTACAATTTTCATTATTACGTTAATAGTAGGTAAGTACTTTAATAAGTAGGTAGGTAGGTATTTGTATAAAACGTAACCACTTCTTGGCAGTCCGGTAAAAAGACGAACTTTTAATGCTAAGCATTCTTAAGCAGCCAACCTTGAAGCATGCATAAAACTGTTTCATATCCGTAGATTGTCAGAGACACCTTGCCCCACAAACCAACAACAGCGCCACTATTCATAAGTGACTGTGTCCACCTCATATCCGTTTTGGATGGATACTACTTAAAGTCAAACTAGAACACGTTTCTTTTACATATTTATAGATGTTCTACGGATATAAAAATTTAACAATATATTTTGTAAGATCATCATTCATCATCATTACAGCCCTTCACAAGTCCACTGCTGAAAATAGGCCTCCCCCAAGTAATGCCACAAAGCACGGTCCTGAGCCACCTGCATCCATCGTCTTCCTGCATATCTTACCAGGTCGTCGCTCCATCTAGTGGGTGGTCGCCCTACACTACGCCTACCAGTACGAGGCTGCCACTCGAGAACCTTTCTTCCCCATCGGTTATCGGTTCTTCGAGCTATATGGCTGGCCCATTGCCACTTCAGCTTACTAATCCGTTGGGCTATGTCGGTCACTCTAGTTTTACTGCGGATATCCTCATTTCTGAGTCTATCACGCAGAGAAACTCCGAGCATAGCCCTCTCCATAGCTCGCTGAGCGACCTTGAGCGTCCTCATACGGCCAGCAGTGAAGGACCACGTCTCAGATCCGTAAGTCATCACTGGCAACGCGCACTGGTTGTACAATCTAGTTTTTAGAGATTGAGGTATACCTGACGAGAAGATATGTCGTAATTTCCCGAACGCTGCCCAGCCGAGTTGAATCCGTCGATTGAGCTCTCGGTCGAAGTTGGACTTACCTAGTCGGACTATTTGTCCCAGGTAAACGAACTCGTCAACAACTTCGAGCATAGTGCTCCCAACAACTACCGGCATAGGTGTGACATGGACATTAAACATGATCTTTGTTTTGTCCATGTTCATCTTAAGACCTATCCGTTGGGAGGCACTATTGAGGTCATTGAGCATAGTGCTTAAGTCCTCCAGCGATTCTGCCATAAGGACTATATCGTCGGCAAATCGAAGGTGAGTGATGTACTCGCCATTGATGTTAATACCGTATCCTTTCCAGTCCAGTAGCTTGAAAACGTCTTCCAATGCAGCTGTGAAGAGTTTCGGGGATATAACGTCACCCTGTCTTACACCTCTCTGCAGTTGGAACCGTAGTTTTCGAGCTTTGGTTCTGTACTCGGATAGCAATCGTAGCCCTACTGTACAAATACTTCAGCACTTCGATATACCGACAGTCAACTTGGCACCGCTGAAGGGATTGCGGCACCGCCCAAATTTCGACGGAATCAAAGGCTTTCTCATAGTCCACATACGCCAGGCAAAGTGGCAGATTGTACTCTTCAGTCTTCTGTACAATCTGCCGCAGGGTATGCATGTGGTCTATGGTACTGAAGCCTTTTCGGAAACCGGCTTGTTCGGGAGGCTGGAAATCGTCGAGTCTGCGTGCGAGACGATTCGTAATGACTCTCGAAAACAGCACGTAGACGCGGCTCAGAAGGGAAATCGGTCTGTAGTTCTTCAAGAGAGCGTTGTCGCCTTTCTTAAAGAACAAGACCACCGCACTTCTGCTCCACGCCTCTGGTACTCCGGAGTACTCCATGGTGGCACAGTAGTGCCACCATGGAGTACTCTGGAGGAGGACGGAATTGAAGAGCCTTTGAAGGACCTCAAGTACCGGTGTTCCACCCGCTTTCAGAAGCTCCGCTGTAATTCCATCCTCGCCTGGGGCCCTGCCGTTTTTAAGGTGCTGGAGAGCCATTCTAATCTCGCTTAAACTGACGTCCGGGATATCATCGGAATAGTGAAGAATAAGATTTTGTAAGATATTTATAAGATATTTTGTAAAATCATGTGATATGATTACCGTAAGCAGGAAAAGATTACCTCTCTCTGAACTCATGCTACAAATACAGTTTGATTAGCATTTTGGCCTTTTGGCAAAGTCGAGAGGATAGTGTTGTGGTATTCAACACCTTTTTATGTAAATGTTACTTAAAACGCTGTTAATGCACGAATATTTATTATTGTAATGTTTACAAATGTTAGGTATGTTAGCACACGCGACCTTGTTGGCGTCCGTACATGTACTGGCTAAAATAAACATTTTAAAGCAAAATGTCGACGCATACATAATGCACATGAGTTGATAAGTAGAACAGAGATAAAGCTTTATACAACCGCGCGAATCGGTTGCACTACTACAGGCACGCGGGGCGTGTGTGCATGACCACTGGCCTCTTGTCGCGTACGCGGCGAGACTGGAAAAAACCGGTTACGCTGGCGTAGCCAGTTGACAAATCTCAGGATCAGTGCGACGCACATTGTTTGTTTGAATTGCAAGTTTGAATATTTTTATGTAAAAACGTGGTATTACTAATAATGGTTGTTTATTGTACTGAGTGTATGAATAATAATGGAAATGATAAAAATATATCATACTTTAACTTTAGCAAGGAGTATAAGTAAACTACTTTTTCATGTTAGTACCTTTATTTTATTGTATGATCCCTTTTTTTTAATAAAAAGAGGGTACTGCACGGTGTGTTTTTTTACCTTTTTATTGATATTATAATATATTGTTACGAGCTTAGGGTTCGTGACTATAAAAACTGCCGATTGAGTTACCAAACTTTACACTTTAATTACTGAACACCAATTAAAACTTAAATCACACTATTATTCGCTCACTTTCGTTCACTTTATTTCGCTCCGAAAGCTTCGCTCGTATCGCTGATTCAATACTGCCCCGATCGTGCCTGCTTTATATAGGGCTATTCCGCCGAAACATCCAGAATATTTCAGCAAATACCGGCCCCGACCTAACAGGTGCAGAAAGTTCCAGTGTGGGGCTTCCTAGAAATGGTGCTAGTGGGAGAGTTCTAGAAAAATCTTGACGCTCCTATTTCTGCTGCTTGATACCAGATGGCGCTAATAATTAGCCGTCACATACGAGGCGCTAATTATAGCGCGCAACAATATTACTAAACATTTGTAGGTATGTGGGTGGGTTGGTTTGTAGTGGGTACGCGTGTTAGTCCACATATTTCAAGATTTCAACCACTTACCGATGTTGAAATTTTGTACACCGTAAATTCAGTGACAATGCAATAATATGATAGATATAACCTGGTGCTGCAGCCAAGGATTGTCTCCTCATTAGGGAACTCTTCAACGGGTAGTATCAGGGTCACGAAATGTTGTATGTTAGTTTAATTTTGATAGTTTAACACGATTTTTACCAAGAATTCCTGCTGCAGCCAGCATTGTCTCCTTAAGGGGGAACTCTTTATCGGTTAATAGCATGAACTCTAAACTTTGTATTTTAATTTTATTTTGTATCTAAACATGATCTTCACCATAAACTGCTACTGCAGATAGGATAGTCTCCACAACTCTTCAAGATAAAGGATAACTATTAAATTGTACTATTGACAACCCCAAAATATAACAATTTAGCCCGTTCTTAAGGAGCTTTGTTTCTGTTCCGTTTGTCTATTCATGTGCATAATGTGTTCAGTGTAAATTGAATAGATAGAATAGCATTGCAAATGCCTACATTGTGATCGTACAAAATGTGTGACATCTTAAAATTTAGTAGCGTTTTTGGTTACTGTTACAGGTTATTAAAGTGCACTGCTTAACGTAGGTCTCCCCCGCAGATTGCCTTATAGGCTAGCTATATTTGCCATAGTTGCCGCTCTTGGGAGACGGGCTGGCAACCGCAATTTTTTTTAAGTCATTATCAGGATAATGCTACCGTACATATCCTGGTTTGTTTCCCTTTGTCGCCTCTCACGATACTCACGGGACGGTATGCGGTGGTGGATATTGTTACGCCAACACACGTTAAAGCGTTTGAATAGTAGTATAAAAGCAAGATGTGAGTTGAGTGGTGTAATGTTATTGTGGTGGCTGCAGCGGGTGGAGTGCGCGCGAAGCGCTGCAGCTGGCGGAGGCACTGGCGCGCAGCCCGCGCGTGCGGCAGGGCCGCGACCGCGCCACGCCCAAGCACCACGAGCCCGAGGACCTCCTGCGCCTCACGCACGAGCAGGTCAGTTGAGTGTGTTGGTAGCGCTGCAGCTGGCGGAGGCGCTGGAGCGCAGCTCGCGCGTGCGGCAGGGCCGCGACCGCGCCACGCCCAAGCACCACGAGCCCGAGGACACCCTGCGCCTCACGCACGAGCAGGTCAGTTAAGTGTGTTGCGTAGCGCTGCAGCTGGCGGAGGCACTAGCGCAGCCCGCGCGTGCGGCAGGGCCGCGACCGCGCCACGTCCAAGCACCACGAGCCCGAGGACACCCTGCGCCTCACACACGAGCGGGTCAGTTGAGTGTGTTGGAGGCGCTGCAGCTGGCGGAAGCGCTGGCGCGCAGCCCGCGCGTGCGGCAGGGCCGCGACCGCGCCACGCCCAAGCACCACGAGCCCGAGGACACCCTGCGCCTCACACACGAGCAGGTCAGTTGAGTGTGTTGGTAGCGCTGCAGCTGGCGGAGGCGCTGGAGCATAGGCCGCGCGTGCGGCAGGGCCGCGACCGCGCCACGCCCAAGCACCACGAGCCCGAGGACACCCTGCGCCTCACGCACGAGCAGGTCAGTTGAGTGTGTTGGTAGCGCTGCAGCTGGCGGAGGCGCTGGAGCGCTGCCCGCGCGTGCGGCAGGGCCGCGACCGCGCCACGTCCAAGCACCACGAGCCCGAGGACACCCTGCGCCTCACGCACGAGCGGGTCAGTTGAGTGTGTTGGAGGCGCTGCAGCTGGCGGAAGCGCTGGCGCGCAGCCCGCGCGTGCGGCAGGGTCGCGACCGCGACACGCCCAAGCACCACGAGTCCGAGGACACCCTGCGCCTCACACACGAGCAGGTCAGTTGAGTGTGTTGCCGGCGCTGCAGCTGGCGAAGCGCTGGTGCACAACCCGCGCGTGCGGCAGGGCCGCGACCGTGCCACGCCCAAGCACCACGAGCCCGAGGACACCCTGCGCCTCACGCACGAGCAGGACAGTTGAGTGTGTTGGTAGCGCTGCAGCTGGCGGAGGCACTGGAGCGCAGCCCGCGCGTGCGGCAGGGCCGCGACCGCGCCACGCCCAAGCAACACGAGCCCGAGGACACCCTGCGCCTCACGCACGAGCGGGTCAGTTGAGTGTGTTGGAGGCGCTGCAGCTGGCGAAAGCGCTGGCGCGCAGTCCGCGGGTGCGGCAGGGCCGCGACCGCGCCACGCCAAGCACCACGAGCCCGAGGACACCCTGCGCCTCACGCACGAGCAGGTCAGTTGAGTGTGTTGGAGGCGCTGCAGCTGGCGGAAGCGCTGGCGCGCAGTCCGCGGGTGCGGCAGGGCCGCGACCGCGCCACGCCCAAGCACCACGAGCCCGAGGACACCCTGCGCCTCACGCACGAGCGGGTCAGTTGAGTGTGTTGGAGGCGCTGCAGCTGGCGGAAGCGCTGGCGCGCAGTCCGCGGGTGCGGCAGGGCCGCGACCGCGCCACGCCCAAGCACCACGAGCCCGCGGACATCCTGCGCCTCACGCACGAGCAGGTCAGTTGAGTGTGTTGCCGGCGCTGCAGCTGGCGAAGCGCTGGTGCACAGCCCGCGCGTGCGGCAGGGCCGCGACCGCGCCACACCCAAGTACCACGAGCCCGAGGACATCCTGCGCCTCACGCACGAGCAGGTCAGTTGAGTGTGTTGGTAGCGCTGCAGCTGGCGGAGGCACTGGAGCGCAGCCCGCGCGTGCGGCAGGGCCGCGACCGCGCCACGTCCAAGCAACACGAGCCCGAGGACACCCTGCGCCTCACGCACGAGCGGGTCAGTTGAGTGTGTTGGAGGCGCTGCAGCTGGCGAAAGCGCTGGCGCGCAGTCCGCGGGTGCGGCAGGGCCGCGACCGCGCCACGCCAAGCACCACGAGCCCGAGGACACCCTGCGCCTCACGCACGAGCGGGTCAGTTGAGTGTGTTGGAGGCGCTGCAGCTGGCGGAAGCGCTGGCGCGCAGTCCGCGGGTGCGGCAGGGCCGCGACCGCGCCACGCCCAAGCACCACGAGCCCGAGGACACCCTGCGCCTCACACACGAGCAGGTCAGTTGAGTGTGTTGCCGGCGCTGCAGCTGGCGAAGCGCTGTGCACAGCCCGCGCGTGCGGCAGGGCCGCGACCGTGCCACGCCCAAGCACCACGAGCCCGAGGACACCCTGCGCCTCACGCACGAGCAGGTCAGTTGAGTGTGTTGGTAGCGCTGCAGCTGGCGGAGGCACTGGAGCGCAGCCCGCGCGTGCGGGAGGGCCGCGACCGCGCCACGTCCAAGCAACACGAGCCCGAGGACACCCTGCGCCTCACGCACGAGCGGGTCAGTTGAGTGTGTTGGAGGCGCTGCAGCTGGCGAAAGCGCTGGCGCGCAGTCCGCGGGTGCGGCAGGGCCGCGACCGTGCCACGCCAAGCACCATGAGCCCGAGGACACCCTGCGCCTCACGCACGAGCGGGTCAGTTGAGTGTGTTGGAGGCGCTGCAGCTGGCGGAAGCGTTGGCGCGCAGTCCGCGGGTGCGGCAGGGCCGCGACCGCGCCACGCCCAAGCACCACGAGTCCGAGGACACCCTGCGCCTCACACACGTGCAGGTCAGTTGAGTGTGTTGCCGGCGCTGCAGCTGGCGAAGCGCTTGCACAGCCCGCGCGTGCGGCAGGGCCGCGACCGCGCCACGCCCAAGCACCACGAGCCCGAGGACACCCTGCGCCTCACGCACGAGCAGGTCAGTTGAGTGTGTTGGTAACGCTGCAGCTGGCGGAGGCACTGGAGCGCAGCCCGCGCGTGCGGCAGGGCCGCGACCGCGCCACGTCCAAGCAACACGAGCCCGAGGACACCCTGCGCCTCACGCACGAGCGGGTCAGTTGACTGTGTTGGAGGCGCTGCAGCTGGCGAAAGCGCTGGCGCGCAGTCCGCGGGTGCGGCAGGGCCGCGACCGTGCCACGCCAAGCACCACGAGCCCGAGGACACCCTGCGCCTCACGCACGAGCGGGTCAGTTGAGTGTGTTGGAGGCGCTGCAGCTGGCGGAAGCGTTGGCGCGCAGTCCGCGGGTGCGGCAGGGCCGCGACCGCGCCACGCCCAAGCACCACGAGCCCGAGGACACCCTGCGCCTCACACACGAGCAGGTCAGTTGAGTGTGTTGCCGGCGCTGCAGCTGGCGAAGCGCTGTGCACAGCCCGTGCGTGCGGCAGGGCCGCGACCGTGCCACGCCCAAGGACCACGAGCCCGAGGACACCCTGCGCCTCACGCACGAGCGGGTCAGTTGAGTGTGTTGGAGGCGCTGCAGCTGGCGGAAGCGCTGGCGCGCAGTCCGCGGGTGCGGCAGGGCCGCGACCGCGCCACGCCCAAGCACCACGAGCCCGAGGACACCCTGCGCCTCACGCACGAGCAGGTCAGTTGAGTGTGTTGCCGGCGCTGCAGCTGGCGAAGCGCTGGTGCACAGCCCGCGCGTGCGGCAGGGCCGCGACCGTGCCACGCCCAAGCACCACGAGCCCGAGGACACCCTGCGCCTCACGCACGAGCGGGTCAGTTGAGTGTGTTGGAGGCGCTGCAGCTGGCGGAAGCGCTGGCGCGCAGTCCGCGGGTGCGGCAGGGCCGCGACCGCGCCACGCCCAAGCACCACGAGCCCGAGGACACCCTGCGCCTCACGCACGAGCAGGTCAGTTGAGTGTGTTGGTAGCGCTGCAGCTGGCGGAGGCACTGGAGCGCAGCCCGCGCGTGCGGCAGGGCCGCGACCGCGCCACGTCCAAGCAACACGAGCCCGAGGACACCCTGCGCCTCACGCACGAGCGGGTCAGTTGAGTGTGTTGGAGGCGCTGCAGCTGGCGGAAGCGTTGGCGCGCAGTCCGCGGGTGCGGCAGGGCCGCGACCGCGCCACGCCCAAGCACCACGAGTCCGCGGACACCCTGCGCCTCACACACGAGCAGGTCAGTTGAATGTGTTGCCGGCGCTGCAGCTGGCGAAGCGCTTGCACAGCCCGCGCGTGCGGCAGGGCCGCGACCGTGCCACGCCTAAGGACCACGAGCCCGAGGACACCCTGCGCCTCACGCACGAGCGGGTCAGTTGAGTGTGTTGGAGGCGCTGCAGCTGGCGGAAGCGCTGGCGCGCAGCCCGCGCGTGCGGCAGAACCGCGACCGCGCCACGCCCAAGCACCACGAGCCCGAGGACATCCTGCGCCTCACGCACGAGCAGGTCAGTTGAGTGTGTTGCCGGCGCTGCAGCTGACGAAGCGCTGGTGCACAGCCCGCGCGTGCGGCAGGGCCGCGACCGCGCCACGCCCAACCACCACGAGCCCGAGGACACCCTGCGCCTCACACACGAGCAGGTCAGTTGAGTGTGTTGCCGGCGCTGCAGCTGGCGAAGCGCAGGTGCACAGCCCGCGCGTGCGGCAGGGCCGCGACCGCGCCACGCCCAAGCACCACAAGCCCGAGGACACCCTGCGCCTCACACACGAGCAGGTCAGTTGAGTGTGTTGCCGGCGCTGCAGCTGGCGGAAGCGCTGGCGCGCAGCCCGCGCGTGCGGCAGGGCCGCGACCGCGCCACGCCCAAGCACCACGAGCCCGAGGACACCCTGCGCCTCACGCACGAGCGGGTCAGTTGAGTGTGTTGCCGGCGCTGCAGCTGGCGGAAGCGCTGGCGCGCAGCCCGCGCGTGCGGCAGGGCCGCGACCGCGCCACGCCCAAGCACCACGAGCCCGAGGACATCCTGCGCCTCACGCACGAGCAGGTCAGTTGAGTGTGTTGCCGGCGCTGCAGCTGGCGGAAGCGCTGGCGCGCAGCCCGCGCGTGCGGCAGGGCCGCGACCGCGCCACACCCAAGTACCACGAGCCCGAGGACATCCTGCGCCTCACGCACGAGCGGGTCAGTTGAGTGTGTTACCGGCGCTGCAGCTGGCGAAGCGCTGGTGCACAGCCCGCGCGTGCGGCAGGGCCGCGACCGCGCCACACCCAAGTACCACGAGCCCGAGGACATCCTGCGCCTCACGCACGAGCAGGTCAGTTGAGTGTGTTGCCGGCGCTGCAGCTGGCGAAGCGCTGGTGCACAGCCCGCGCGTGCGGCAGGGCCGCGACCGCGCCACACCCAAGCACCAAGAGCCCGAGGACATCCTGCGCCTCACGCACGAGCGGGTCAGTTGAGTGTGTTGGCGGCACTGCAGCTGGCATCGTGAGGAAACCTGCATGTCTGAGAAATAAAAAGAAAATATTTCATGGTGGTTCGCCTACACGCATTGGGGCAGCGTGGTGGACACTTCCGTGCCCTTAAACCCTCTCAGAAATAAGAGGAGGCCTGTGCCCAGCTGTGGGACGTATATAGGCTGTAACTTTAACTTTAACATAGTTGTTACAAAGGTATTCCGCATATAAAATTAAAAAAATATTGTTGAATTTTCTATATGCTGGCGCACATGCATCTTCTAATTTCTGAGAAGATTATAGATTAGTAAATCCGCCGCGCTGCTCCAGTAGAAGAAAGGAGAGAAAGAATTTATTTGTTTATTTATTTTATTTTTGTGTTATGGCAAACCAACAGCTTAAGCAAATCTTAAGTAAATACACATGTTAAATTTACAAGAAAGCAATAACAGGTTCTCAGTAATAATTATGTAAGTAACTAAGACTCATAATTTGTTAGTATTACATATTAAATTATGTAAATATTAGTAGGTATAATATTATTTATTACAATATTTGAGAGAAAAAAACAATTCATTTATATGTGCCATTTCCTCACCATTCACGATATGGCACTACAGATGTTATTGTTGCTCCCCAGCACTCACAGGGACGCGCACCTCTTGCACATAGTCGCGTAAAAGCAATTCACTCGCGCTTCCGCAAACATCCCTGCACTACAGAAGCGAGGCAACCCCAGTAGTACCCTAAACGCGTTATCGTATTACTCTGAGGGCGTTATAAGCCTTTTGAGTATATCCAGTGCGTGTTAATAGTACTATATATATTATACCCCTATAATAAGCCCGCAGGCAGCTTGTGGCGAGCTGTTGGTAAGTGCCGATATCACGAGGCATAAACGAGTTCTCCCGGGAGGTTTGTAATTATCTACCTTTGGCTTGACCTAGTCTGGAGCTCTAAGCTTAAAGTGTCGAAGTGTAAAATGTTATAACTCCGGAAGGATGCTGACAATATTAGGATCCTCAGCCCGCAGACTCACCTGTCTACAACCTTAGTCGTTTACACCACTGTTGCGCCTCACAACCAGTTAAGATTGCGGTATGAGGTGCCCATTTAGTAAACGGCAAGTCATCACCTGCCACTATTAATACATTGAGAAGATTATTGTAGACCCGGAACTCGTATACCTACGGCCTTACAAATACTTGTTCCATGCCTGATTTGAACCCGCAGCCCCAAGAGCTAGAACTCATTGCTATGGTACTGCGCTACGAAGAATAATATGATCAACTAGGATAATAAAACGTCATTATGATACCTTGATTTTGCAGCTGGAGGTGTTGATCGGGTACGTGGGTGCGGAGTGTGCTGCGGCGAATAGTGCAGAGGAGGCGCGTCGCTGCGCTGAGGCGCGGTTACCGCTGCTGCTGCGCTGCTGCAGCACTCCGCACGCGCTGCTGGCTGCAGCGCTGTCAGCGCACCCGTTGTTGCTTCTGCTGCTCTACATGAAGGTACGTGCTCCTCTACTTGAAGGTATTTCATGTAACGCCTGTTACGACACATACAAGCGATATGGGGACTGATTAATACGTGAAAAACTAAACATACAAACAAAATTGAAGTAATATCGAAATACTCGGACTGTGTGCTCGTTGGTCACCCTCGTACTATAAAAAAGTGTAGCAGTCTATGGAGAGGATGTTCATTAGTGGACTTATGATAGGCTATAATGTATGGATAATATAAGCGCGCTTACAATGAGGCATCCACGACATTTGCTTCCATCAGGGCGTCGTCATTTTTGAGTGAGAGATATTTGACAAATTTCAATTTAATTCAACAGGTTAATGTTTTTTTCTGTAATATTCGTTATATTTTTTTTTTGGTAATTAGGTTAGAAACAAATAAAACAAACTACAGATATTCCAAAAAGTAGAAAAGTAAAAAAAATATACAGCGAACCACTGAGTATAATATTATAATATTGCGCGATAATTGACGTGAGTATAATATTAAAAAATATAATATTATAACCGAAAGCATTGTTCGAGTGTCGGCTTCTAAGTTTCTAGACGCCGACACTCGAACTTTCGACGCCTTGCGCGTATTTACTTAAATGTTCTGGATGTTTCGGTGCTAATGTGTATTTATAGGCGCTGCAAGGTGCGATCGGGGAAGTATTGAATTTGGCGAGACAAGCGAAGTTTCGGAGCGGAATAAAGTGAATCAGTGTGATTAATTATTAGTGTTTTAAGTTTAATTAGTGTAAAGTGAATTAAAGTGTTAATTTTGGTAATTCAATCGGCAGTTTTTATCGTCACGAACCTCAAGCTCGTAACAATACTTTAGAAACTGATAAACTTACATTAAACCTTTTTTTAAGTTCTCAATTAAATGACTATGCGTTAGCAAAAAACTTCAGCTCAGTCTCAAATAACGACATCTGGTGAGCGAAAGATTGTTAGCCCTCATGGAGATCGAGCGAGCTCTTAGTGTACCGCGGTGTACAGGTGCCGAAGGTGGCGCAGCTGGTGCGCGAGTGCGAGCAGCGCGGGTGCAGCAGCGCAGCGCTGCGGGCGCTGCAGCAGCCAGACGCAGCGCTGGCGCGAGCTGCACGCGCCTCCACCAGCGCCACGGACCGCGTGTCGCACGCGCTGCTCACCGCGCTCGCCGCTACGCACGCACACTCTAAAGACATGACCCAGAGGTGACTCTTTTTTTCAAGCACCTCTACGTGTACTACTAAACCGGTTCTGCGGTTTCATTATATTGCGCACTAAGTTAAGGTCAATTCTTCGAAACTACTTTAATTGATTGCTTAGCGGGCTTATAGATTATTTTTTGTTTTGTAAATAGCTAACGTTATTTTTGACAATCTAACATTGATTATGTTTAATGAGAAAAGGTTGGTGAGTTATTGTTTAAATTATTTTTGTTCGTAATGAATCAAACACATAATTATCTACGGTCAAACAGTTACGCAGAGTGGATATTGTGGTCAAAGAATTTTAAAATGTTCCCAACAAAATATTTACTAACAGATTGATTGCATGAGCAGTTAATTTTGTGTTATTTCTAATGTTTCTTTTTCAACAGTCTGTAGTGTATGTCGAATCAAAAAACCGTTTATTTTGTACATGATAGAGGGGCTTTCAATATTGCTGTAACTACATTGAAAGTGAATTTCTAATAATATAGGTAATAAAAAATCCCCATAAGCATCCAAAAAAAAACCCATAAATACGAAATTTCATTTAGATAACTTCATTACTTCTTATGTTACTCTTCAGTCGTAGACGACGGGAATGACTGACTCGACAATGTTGAAAAAAATCGAACACCGTGAGGTAATTAAATTCCTCACTAAACAAGGAAAAACTAAAAAAAACAATAAGAAATGGTGGCCGTTTACCAAGACTGCACCTCTGATGTTAAGCGTATATAAGTGGTCAAGTGAATTCAGAAGAAGCAGAGAAAGCATCGAAGATAACCCCCGCCCGGGTGAGCCAATCACATAGGCTACAGAAGAAAATGTGAAATTTACTGAAAAACTTGTATTAAAAGATGCACGAGTAAGAATTAAGATGTTAGCAGAAATGACACCATATTGCCTGTCTATCTCAACCTCACAAAAGTCAGTGCAACATGGGTGCCGCGAATGCTCACAGCGCTTTAAAAACAGACGCGGGTTGACTGTTGTAGGAAGTTCTTAGAGCTGTATGGTGACGACTCAAAAAGTGTTTTCGATAGGATAATTACAGGAGATGAAACGTAGAGTAAACACGAGTCTATGCAGTGGCATAAAAAGGGATCAGATCCCCCAAGAAGTTCAAACTTCATCGGCCGGTAAAATCATGGCCACAGTGTTTTGGGATTCCAAAGGTATACTATGGATCGAATACAACAAAAAAAGTTGAAATTGTGGCGACGCTGTCACCGCGCCACAAGCGAAACACATCTTAGCCTAAATCGCGCTATCAAAGTTCCGAAGTAAAACAGTGTATATAGAATGGCTCCGAATTGCCGCTCATCGGGCTGAACACCTTGCCCGGCGAAAGTATATATATATATATATATATATATATATATATATATATATATATATATATATATATATATATATATATATATATAAATAAAATAAAACTCACGTCATCTTTGTCATTCCGCTATATTATGTTTGGTTAGAAGAAACTGAGAAAGGGGATTTCTACGAATCAGTTTGCATTTGGATTTGGATATTGTTGATTTTATTGTCGATTCGGATTCGTTTGGTGGTACAGATCGTTAGTTTAGCTTAGTTAGGTCGATTATTAAAATCGGATTTTCTAGTTTGAAAAATCGATACGAATTAATTTGTGTTTGAAATCGGATTTTTGATTCGTTTGTAATGTAAAATTTGGTTACTCTTTGAAAAATAACCCTGTATATTTGAAATTAAAAATGTAATTTGGATATATTTAGAATAAAATAAGGCTGTTTTTGAAGGTGTTGTACGAGGTGGGTGTTGTGCGCAGGGCGTGGCGGCTGGAGGCGCTGGCGCGCGCGGTGTGGGCGCGCGTGTCGGGGGCTGGTGCACGCGCGCTGGCCCTGTGCGGCGCGTTGCTACGCGGCCTGCGCGCTGAGCACGCGCGCGCGCCGCCGCACGCGCACCTGCTGGCCGCGCTCGAGGTGCTACCCGACGACCAGCTGCTCGCAGACCACGCCGTGTACGTACACACACCTCTTACACTTGCTCTATGCTTCTTTCCACGCGCACCTACTCGCTTCGTGGCCAGCTGCTCGCACACAACGCCACAAAAATACATCGCACCTTGCGAACTGTTCAAACTACACGCATTTATGTTGTACTTAACGATTAACTGCTCACAAACCCCGCCCGTACGTACACGCATTTTATACCTTTCTAATTTTAATAAAATATAAAGTCTTGACATGCGAAACACTCAATTTAAAAAGTACAAGAGCGCGAGTTGGGTGCAGTAAACATTCTTGTAACTAATTTCTCCTACGAGGGTGGATTGAAAAGTACTCGGCCTAACACAGATCCATTCAATTCTAAAAATCAAATCTACCCACATTATTTAGTTCAGTTCAGACTAGTTCATTGTGTGAAGTTCGAAACGTGTGCGATAATTAGTTGTGATTTTATAAATTTATTAACAGAGTAATCGGACATAATTTCCGCGAATGGAGCAAATCGAGCAGCGTGCCGTCATTAAGTACCTCCATAAGAAGGGGCTATCATCAAAAGCCATCCATGATGACATGGTCAGTACATTAGGCGATTGTGCTCTGTCATATTCATCCGTCAAAAAATGGATAGCAGAATTTAAGCGTGGTAGAGAGAGTGTGAAAGATGAACCCCGCTCTGGAAGGCCTTCGACGTCAACTACTGACGAAAATATTAAAAAAGTACTTGATTTAATAATGGGAGACCGCAGATTAAAAATTAGAGAGATAGCCGAGATTATAGGCATCTCTTATGAACGCACTCAAAACATCATTGTCAACGAGTTGGGTTTCCACAAGGTGTCTGCGAGGTGGGTTCCGCGACTGCTTTTAGTTGAACAAAAAAAGGACGCGATTGACTATTTCACGCGACTGTTTGGAGTTATTTGAAGCCGATGCAGATGATTTTTTGAATCGTTTTGTTACTATGAACGAAACATGGGTTCATTACTGTACACCGGAAACAAAACAACAATCAAAACAGTAGAGAAGACCTGGTTCACCACCCCCTAAAAAAGGCTAAGTCGATTTTGTCGGCAAATAAGGTGATGGCTTCAGTATTCTGGGACTCGAAAGGTGTGATTATGATTGATTATCTTGAAAGGGGTCAGACTATAAACTCTGATTACTACTGCACCTTACTACGTCGTTTACGAGAGGAAATAAAAGAAAATCGTCGAGGAATGCTCAGAAGAAATGTCCTGTTTCATCAAGATAACGCCCGTGTTCACACGTCAGTACAGTCAATGGCTGAAATTCACAACTGTGGCTTTGAACTGTTACCGCATCCGCCGTATTCACCTGATCTGGCACCATCAGACTTCTTTCTGTTCCCTAACCTAAAAAAGCACTTGGGAGGTCAAAGATTTTCGACAAACGACGAGGTCAAAGCAGCTGTAGACACATATTTTGACTCTAAGGAAGAATCATTTTTTTTCAACGGTCTAAATGCTTGGAAGGGGAGGTGGCAAAAGTGTATTGAACTTGATGGTGATTATGTAGAAAAATAAAAATATAACTGATTTAGTATGTGTTTATTTTCTTGGTTAGGCCGAGTACTTTTCAATCCACCCTCGTATATATAATTAACCTTCGTCATTCATTGAATATTTACATTACATTAGCCTGCAGTATGAAAAATGTACACGCGCAAATGCTTATTATAATAATATGTACTACGTACAAAAACAGACATTGCGAACAAAATGTGTACCGACCGAATTTGATACACCACAAATCCTTGCGAAAGAACATCGATTTCTACCAAGGATGATACGGGAGGCTATTAAAAGTAAAATAACATCCTAATTTCAATAGAGAAGAGACTGAGTATTATCACCTGCTTGAGACCCTGTAATTAGTAAAATTAAAACGAAACCCAAGCATACCACTGTAAGACTTCAAACACAATGAGTTCATTCTACGTAGATCGGACCATACATAATAATTAAAAAATGATGGTACTCCGGGCTAACACTAACATCAGGACGTCAGTCACCTCAGTCCACCATGACCATGGATGCTGGAAAGCAACTGAAGGTTAGAAATTAAAAATAAAATAAGTTAAATGCGATAAAATCCGTAAAAGTAGTTTAAATCAAAATTACTATAAACTATAAAAACTATGACCTCAAAATACGATATTTTCAAACAGTTTATTTCTGTTGAAACGTTAGTTTTAACCGTTAACAAAGTATTTTACTTGATCGGGTATGTAATTGCAGGGAGGAGTTGCACGAGATCCTGGACTGCTTCCTGCAGATCATCAGGCAGGGTGGTGGTGGTGGTGCGCGCGGGGCGGACGGCGGCGCGGTGGCACAACGTGTAGGCGCGCTGCTGCGGCGCTACGCGGCCGCGCGCCCGCAGCGAGCCGCACCGCTGCTGCACAAGCACAGGGACACCATCGCGTACGTGCTTTGTAGAGTCTTGAATTTGTTTGTAAAATATGAAGAAACTTTTTCCCCGACCTTATATTTATATAAAAATAAGCCCATAAATACTTACTGGTATCATTATCGAATTGAAATCATCTTCATTTTGAACGTTGTTATAGATCACAAGGATTGTTATAGATGATAAGGATTGTTATAGATAACTATGGGTTACACCATCCACTTACCATCGGGTGGACCGTGGGCTCGTTTATCACCCTTATTAGGCCTAGAAGATGAACCTAAGTCAGTGTTGTGATGGTACGTGTGGTGTGCGTGCAGGGCGTCGGCTGCACTGGCGAGTGCGTGCGCGGGTGCGAGTGGCGGCGGGGGCGGGGGGGAGGCGAGCAGTGCGCCGGCGCACGCGCTGCTGGCGCTGCAGCGCCGCACCGCCTCGCCTGATGAGCTCGCCTGCCACCTGCAGGTCAGTACGCCTCCCCTACTTAATCATCATCATGAGATTAATACGTGAACGTCTTATATTAAAGTTCCTTTTTTAGGATTTATTATAAAATCAGAACGGGAAAAATAAAACTTACAATTGGAAGATACTACACAGTACACCCCTGGTACAATGTTAACTTCTATTGGTAAAGTTGCCAGCCTTAACTTGAGAATACGGTACAGTGACCGGTGCATGCTATATTTTGTGTTTACAATTGGGTACATGTGAGCGTGTTGTTCGTCAGGAGGTTGAGTCGTGGGGAGTGCGCCTGGGCGGGGGGTGGGGCGGGCGCGAGTGTGCGGCGTCACTACTGCGCGCGGTCGCGCCTTTCGCCGCCGCGCCGCACGCTCCACTGCGCGCCGCTGCGCTCTCGCTGCTAGCGCGCCTGTTGCCCGCCGCGCCCGACGTCGAACCCGGTCAGTTCTGCCACACACGCCACTACTGTCATACACACCACACCACACCGCTCGCCCCGCGCCGCACGCTCCCAGCGGCTTTCGCTGCTGGCGCGCCTGCTGCCCGCCGCGCACGACGTCGAGCCCGGTCATTGCTACTACACACGCCACACACGCCACTACTTTCATACACACCACACTATACCGCTCGATGCCGCGCCTCACGCTCCGCAGCGCGCTGCTGCCTCTCGCTGCTGGTGCACCTGCTACCCGCCGCGCCCGACGTCGAGCCCGGTCAGTGCTGCCACACGCGCCACACACGCCACTACTTTCATACACACCACACCATACCCCTCGCCGCCGCGCCGCACGCTCCGCAGCGCGCTTTCGCTGCTGGTGCGCCTGCTGCCCGCCGCGCCCGACGTCGAGCCCGGTCATTTCTACTACCCACACCACACACGCCACTACTTTCATACACACCACACTATACCGCTCGATGCCGCGCCTCACGCTCCGCAGCGCGCTGCTGCGCTCTCGCTGCTGGCGCGCCTGCTACCCGCCACGCCCGACGTCGCGCCCGGTCAGTGCTGCCACACGCGCCACACACGCCACTACTTTCATACACACCACACCATACCGCTCGCCGCCGCGCCGCACGTCCCGCAGCGCGCTTTCGCTGCTGGTGCGCCTGCTGCCCGCCGCGCCCGACGTCGAGCCCGGTCATTTCTACTACCCACACCACACACGCCACTACTTTCATACACACCACACTATACCGCTCGATGCCGCGCCGCACGCTCCGCAGCGCGCTGCTGCGCTCTCGCTGCTGGTGCACCTGCTACCCGCCACGCCCGACGTCGAGCCCGGTCAGTGCTGCCACACGCGCCACACACGCCACTACTTTCATACACACCACACCATACCGCTCGCCGCCGCGCCGCACGCTCCGCTGCGCGCTGCCGTGCTCTCGCTGCTGGCGCGCCTGCTGCCCGCCGAAAAAATCATTAAGTGCCCGAGCTTCGAGTCCGCTTAGTGCTGCACACACAAATTCATCATCATTACACACACACCAACTGTCACACACACACACACACACACAAACACACACACACATACACACACACACACACACACACACACACACACATAGGGCACACTACACACAGCATCCGAGAGGAGTGCTTTACTAACACAGATATAGACTTCAATTGATTTCTTATATTTACGCTAACACTACTCATTAATTAAAACTACTTTTACGGATTACGGGGGCCCCCGTGACCATAGGTGCTGGAAAACACACGAAACATCGGGAATTAAAAAATCAAATAAACTAAACGCGATAAAATCTGTAAAAGTAGTTTTAACTCAATGTGTAGTGCTTCACTCGTCATACCTATCACACGCACCGCCCGACAGCAATGCTTCAATAGCCTCACACGTCGCTCGTGTGCTTCACTCAACATAGATAGCGACGCACACACGCATTCATCATCATTACACCCCTTTAAGAAATTAGTGGTTTCCCTTAGCTTAAATTAATATATTTTATTTTATACAAGTAGTGAATGCGTTAAAAATTACATTTCTATGTATGTAGAGTATTATATTACAATCATAAACTTAAATATTAGACGGAAGATTTAATCATTTATTTATATTATTACAGAATTTATCTTAATTATACTTTACATGGTTTGGTCAAATCGTTTAAAAAGAATACACTTTGTAATTCTCTATCTTATAGCCTTAAGTAAAAGAGGAATCTGCCACCTTATCGCCTTTCATTAATTATTTAACAACTCGACAGGTCTCCAAGCTATCATGGAATGCCTGGACTCGAATCAGCCGGAAGTTGCGCAATCCGCATTGGATAAGATGGCGGAGCTAATCGTAGGCATTCAAGAACACGCTGGCCGTATACTGGCGCGCGTATTCGAGCTGGGAATGAAGTCGCGGCTGCCGACGGAGGTCTGCATCGCGCGCTGCGTGGCAGCCATCAACCTGCAACGGGGTTGCTGAAAAAACAGACTGCCCGTCTAAAGGGCCTGTCTTACAGTGACTGTAAGAGACAATTTTTAAATTTACCCGTGTGGAGTGCGATCTGGCTCGAAGGGCCAAAAATGAAATATGCTCAGTGTTTGAATTTGTATAGATTTAAATTATTAAAGTGTTGAAAATATAAGCCGTGTGGTAAAAAGTAATTAACTCGTATGTTTAAAAGTCTACTGAAATGATAAGAATGCAAATATTATATCCTATGTTTTCCACAACTAAGTCCAATGTTCAAATCCATCAAACCGTTAAGGCTAAAGAAGGTGCCAAGGAAATAGACATGCATTCATTTATACAAACATATACTCGAAAAACATTACCTTCCCTCTGAGGCATTCGAGTACAAAATGATAAGGAATCTATATATCTGTCCAACTCCGACTTTAGAGCTAATGTTGCTTTAGTACCTAAGTGTTCATTAAAACATTGCCATTATAGTTAAGGTCTAAAGCTAAATCGTACGCTCATTAAATTTAGCGTATTTTCTACTTTGTAGTGTACATAAAAATGGACGTAAGGCGCTCATTTATGTATATATTTTATATATGTATAAGCCCAGACATACGGCAGTGCCAGATGTTTAGGATGTTTGGCTTCCCATCGCTTGCGTAAGTATTTTACGTGGAATAAATGATGAAATAAATAAAAAATAAAAATGTTTTATTGTTCAGGCATCGTAGGCCCATAGCAGGTTAGTAATACAAATAAAACTTAAGAACTAATGTTAGTACACGAAACAATTAAATAAAACAAAATAAAAATTAAAATTCACAAAATGCATACAAATTTGATAGATTTATCAAACTCACTTTAGTACATGTGGCTTGACAAACCTACCAAGTGTCGGGCCATCGAGCCTCTCCGCAAAGACCCTCAAGATACTGTTTGAGCTCCCCCTCACTCTGCGCATTAATGACTCCATTTTTTACGCATGATCGCGAAGTAGTCATCAGTATGCGCATCGGCGAACATGCCTGATGCACTACAATGACGTGGAAGCCCCAACAATAACCTGAAGGCATTGTTATATTGAATACGCAGGGTATTGCTTTCCTTTTGGGTATGGTTGGCCCAAAGGCTGCTGGTATCAAATGATTGGCAGTAAGCTTGAACAGTGTAATTTTAACTGGTACAGAGCAAGCAGCAAACCTTCGAGCCACCATATTACCTCTCACAGCTAGCGCGCTGCGTTCCCTTCCGATATCTAGATCATCCTTTAAATCCTCTGTGACAATGTGACCCAGGTATTTAAAATGAGTTACTCTCTGTAACAGTGAACCGTTAAGCTTTACTGGAGGAACACATATTGGACTTTTATTTCTACCTCTGAAAACCAACAGTTCGCTTTTTTTAGCATTATATTTTAATCCATGCTGCTCAGCATAATTCTCACAAATGGAAAGCAACTTTCGTATTCCACAGATTGACGGGCTCAGCAGCACCATGTCGTCTGCGTAGCTCAAGTTATTTAGACATACTCCATCTATATGACAACCAACATGTGTGCTGCTAAGCTCCTCAATCAGCTTATTTATGTAGATATTAAAAAGCCTCGGAGAGGTAAACCCCCCTGCCTCACACCGCACTCAAATTTATACGGGTCAGACAATGCATTGGACCACCTAACAAAATTTCTTTGCTTATCATACCACATAGATAACGTAGACACTAATGAAGCAGGAACTCCCGCCTCACGAAGCTTTCCCCACAGAACATTGTAGGAAACCAGGCTTTTGAAAGATCCAGGAAACAAGCATATACGGGTGTTTTCCTGTCAGTGTAATATTTGACAGTGTGCTTCAATGCAAAAATAGCACTCTCAGTGGATAGTCCCGCGCGAAAACTGTGAATCATGTAATTTTAATATACGAGTCTTTCGTACAAAAAAAATAAGAACAAAAAACGTTACAGCTTTTCGATTCTTTTCTGATCGTATTCTCCCGACACACTTCTTTTCATAAAATTAAATTAAATGTACCTAATGTAAAATAAAGATGAAAATTAAAGTAAGTGCCTATGCTCTTTGTATTTTTTAATGATAATAACTCTATCCACAAGGATTTCTATAAATACTACTAGACAAGCAATTATGTCACAGGCGCAGGAGTGTAGCTGGCACGGTAAATATGTCACGCATTTGTAATTTCTTATATGTATAATATAATTTTTTAATTTTAATATTTATTGCCTAACTGTGGGACGTTTATAAGCTATCAACTTTATTTACTTTTATTCGCATTCTACTATTTATACAAATATGAAACTATTGCGTATTACAACAACACAAATAACATCTAATTAATCTTACCCTCGGCCGCACACTTGTCGAGTGACATGGGAAGTAACGAGGAAAGGAGGCAGAGAGTATTGTGTCTACAATACACGTTATGCTCCTCGTCGCCGTGCTACACATAGCCAATCAGCATTTAGTGGTTCGCGAAACTGGACGGAACAAATGCATGCATGTAGTTTGAGTCCGATTGAGATGATGAGACATGAAAGATGATTGAGATTGACGAGCGCGTCATTTGCGTAACAAAAATGATAATGCACAGCTATATGTAGCTAATGTACAGCTATATTATGGTTGCAGCACGCACGGGTCGGCATGACCGGGGAAGAAATATGCTCTCACAAAATACCAGCTTAATGCTGCTGTGTTGTTTTGCATGGTGAGTCTTAGAAAACCGGAGACTCTTCTTACTGAAAAACTATGGGAGACTGCATCCACTTACCAGCAGATCGACTGTGTGCTCGTTTTTCCATCTTAATCCAATACAATAAAACTTCCATTTTTATTAAAGTTTAGTATATTACATACGAGGGCTGCACTAAAAGTATCGGGAATAGAATATTTCCACTGTTCCTGTCATATTAAAATCTTTTTAATTGAAAACTCCTTGGTTTTAAAAATCGAATACCATTTAATTTATTTAAAAAAAAGATTCTCTGTCTTGTAACAAGGTTTTGTCAAACTTGTTTAGTCGTTGAGAAAATGGAATTGACTCGAGAAAATTTAAGAGCGATGATTTATTATGACTTTCGAAGTGGTTTAACACAAAAACAGTGTGTTGACCGGATGATTTCTGCATTTGGTGATGAAGCCCCATCCAAAACCACAATTTATCGCTGGTTTGCTGAATTTGAACGTGGACGTGTCAGTCTCAGTGATGATCCCCGTCAAGGTCGTCCAAAAACTGCAGTCACCCAAGAAAACGTTGATGCTGTGCGTAAGCTGATTGAGGAAGATCGACATGTGACATACCGCGAAATTTAGGCAACTTTAGACATTGGCATGAGTCAAATACAAATAATCTTGTATGAACAATTAGGTGTAAAAAAAGTTGTTTTCCCGATGGATACCACATTCGCTCTGTGAAGAGCAAAAAGCGGCTCGCGTTACTTAGTGCGTCAGAACTCTCGAAAGATTACACGCAGGCTCCTCAAATGCTGTAGACAACATCGTATCAGGTGACGAATCCTGGATATACGCGTACGAACCCGAAACAAAAAACCAGTCACGAGTTTGGGTGTTCGAAAATGAGTTAAAGCCAACAAAAATTGTTCGTTCACGGAATGTTGCAAAAAAATGGTGGCCACGTTTGTCTCCAAAACCAGCCATGTTACGACTATTCCTCTTGAGGGACAAAGAACGGTTAATGCAGAATGGTATGCTAGCATTGTTTGCCACAGGTCGTTTCTGAACTCCGTAAAGAGAACTGCAACCGCCGCATCATCCTCCATCACGACATCGCGAGTTCTCACACCGCACACAGAACAAAAGAGTTTTTAGAGCAAGAAAACATAGAATTATTAGACCATCCGGCGTACAGCCCCGACCTAAGCCCTAATAATTTCTATACTTTCCCTAATATATAGAATAAATTGCGTGGACAGAGATTTTCATCACCTGAAGAAGCTGTGGACGCCTACAAAACGGCCATTTTGGAGACCCCAACTTCCGAATGGAATGGTTGCTTCAATGATTGGTTCCATAGTATGGAAAAATGTGTCAAATTTCGCGGAGAATACTTCGAAAAGTAATAAATACATTTTTAAATAGTAATGTTGTGTCAATTCCTTGATTCCCGAAATTTTCAGTGCCGCCCTCATATTATCCAAATATTTACTAAATTATTTTCACGTACCTTTACACCAAATAAACAACGCTTTTTCTTCCGGTTTGTGCACGCGTCACGTCAAGCGGGAATAACTGTAACATTTATTTATCATTTTTATTGTATTAACACTAAATGCTAGCCCAAGCTATTTCAATAACATTACTGATAACATCTAAATGGTTGAACTATTGCGGAGATTAGAGTGCACAAACACAGACAAAAAGCTGTTTCTTAATTTTACATTAATATTATTATAAAAATTAAAGTAAAATTACAGCCTATATACGTCCCACTGCTGGGCACAGGCCTCCCCTCATTTCTGAGAGGGTTTTAGGGCAAGGAAGTGTCCGCCGCGCTGCCCCAATGCGTGTTGGCGAACTTCACATATCTTCGAAATATTTTTTTTCTTATTCCTCAGACATGCAGGTTTCCTCACGATGTTTTCCTTCACCGCCGAGTACGTGGTAAATCAGCACTTAGAATTGCAATTAACAATTTCATTGGTGCCGGCGGAGATCGAACACGGGTTACTCGTGTTCTGTTATATTTACAGCGAGCGTTAACCATCTGAGCTACCACGGCTACGGCTACGAATCATATTATTGTGTATATAGTTTACTAGCTGTTACCCGCGGCTTCGCCCGCATGGTCACTGGGAAATGAACTATCCATTGCTTTTTGAATTGAAAGAAAACTGAGTTTTATAGATTTGTCAGAGATGCAGCCATTAAAAGGAAACTAAGCAAAATTGAGTCAGCCTATTAAATGTTTTGAAACGCAGCGTATAGGAAAGCATGAAAATAGCCTGTTTATTCCAAATGGAAATGGGATATAATATATTTTTTAATTATAGGAAACTGAGCATAATTATCCGTCAGGGATGCAGACTTTTGAAAAGAAACTGAGCTAAATTGATTCGTCAGAGATGCAGTTTTCTGAATTGAAAGGAAACTGAGCCAAATAAAAGATCCGTCAGAGATGCAGCCTTTTGAGTTGAAAGGAAACTGAGCTTAATAGGTCCGTCAGAGCAGCATTTGGAATTGAAAAGAAACTGAGCTAAATAGGAAATTTTGAATTGAAAGCAAAGATCTGTGGGAATTCTGATTAATTGATTGTGGGAATTTTGGAAAAAAAAACTAACTGAACACTATTTTAAGACGCTACTGTACACAATGTTATATGTTTTTCCATTCGGGGAAAGAATGTCGAGATTCTGGGCATTTGACACACGCGAACATGCTACATACATCTAGCCATGAGAGAAGCACGGTTTTTCTAAGTTGACCCCCGCTTCCTGTAACGTTTGCCCTCGCGCTTTATTGATTGACATTGCAAAACTGAGCTTAATAGGGAACTGCAACCTTTTGAATTGAAAAGGAAAATCTGTGGGAATTATAGGGATCCGTGGTATAAAAACATTTTCACCTTTTCCTACGCCTGTCAAAATTGTAGCACCGATTATGTTCCGTCCAAGATGTGTCACACGCAGCCTTGTCCCGTTGCATAACCGAGGAGCATCTAAATTTCGCATTAGCATGACTGGGACGCCTAATTTTAATTGAAGCTTATGTGAGGGCACTCTTGACAACTCTAGAGAATTTAGAAACTCTACGGGATATGAAGTGCTCTGTTCTGTGTCCACTGACAAATACTCTGTTATTTCTCCTGCTACTTCGCTTAATATATCTGTATTTATTTTGTTAACGCTCTCATTTTTTGCTGTAAGAATCGCCCTTTCACATAACCATTTGTCTTCATGCATGTTGTTCGTTAAATTTGAATAAACGCTCGCAATTAATTCGGAATGACTCTGTACTAAATTACAAAAATCTCTCGTCAATTTAACGCAGCCCTCAGCATCCGTTTCCAACCGCCCATCGTCAATTTTTAATAGTGTGTCAGCATAGTTTCCAGCATTGATATCATTATACAATTGCACTCTCATATTCGTAGTTAAACTAAATTTCACCTTGTTCCATAAAATAGACGACTTGAGGCATGCTTTAATTTCATCTGCAGGTGTGCCCTTTTGAATGACAGGTAAAGTTTGGCGAAAGTCACCAGCCAGTAAAACCACCATTCCTTCCATTACATCGGTATTGCTGCGCAAATCCTGGAGCGTTTGATTTAGTGCTTCTACAGCTTTTTTTATGCGACATTGTACTTTCGTCCCACACTAAAAATTTGCATTGTCGTAGCACCTCGTATACCTCGTGCACTATTTTTGCTAAAGTTGCAGATCGGCGATTCTTCCTGGAGAGGGACAAAGGGAGTACAAATTCGGCTACATGCTGCTGCAAAGCTGGTATATCGTAGTTTGTTTCACGTATAATTTCATCACTTAGTTCATTTTCGGTTGTTCGCTGAGGGCTTATCATTCCAAAGTCGCTTAATTATTTGCCTACCATTGCCATTACTTTATCTTCAATTTTTCCAAGTGCTTCATTATAAATGTGTTCATTATATGTCATGATCGCGTGTGTCTGCTGTAACCTTCGCAAAATATCTTCCGCCATGTACTCTTTATATTTGTCCCACAATTAATGTGCATTAGATAGCCCGCAAGATGATATGAGAGTTGCATAAAGATCCCTAATTTTGATGGTGACTGGCACTGCACAGCTTCCTCCATGGTTTCATCCCAGTGATTATCGTTTTCTAAAAGATGCAGAGCTTCACATGCTTCTCTATAAGTTGCGCATTCCTGACCGTTGACAGTTTTAAGGTCTTTATATCCTGTAGGACCCCGAACATAGTGCAATAGCAATCGTAAACAGAAACATTCATAATTAGTTACATGGACGGTATACACACGATCAAGGGCATCTGATGACTTTACACTGGGCCAATTTGCAACAGGCGCGCCTTGAATACAGCGTTTCCACTCCTTCCTAGATGTGTTCCAAGTATAATAGCGGAGGACTTCAGAATATAACAACGCTTTTGCAAAGGGGTCGGTTTGACAAAGTTGAAAGAAGGCTGTTAGTGTAGTTTTTGGCGGTGATGCAATTCTTTCTTGGAAATTTCATTCGGTGAAATATATACGCTCTCCATTTTCTAAGTGCACAGCAAGGTGAGTAACTGTTGGGTGCCTATCGTGTAAAGGGAAGCCAAGGAGCCCCTAACGCCCTGCTTGAAACGTTTGTACTTCATTAACGGGATTTGCCTCACCTTCACTCCTGAGATTAAATATTGCTTGGTCGCTTCCTTTATTTATGTACTTACAGATATACTTGATTGCGCGGACAGATCTAAATGCTTCTACATTAATGTGGGCATTAAACATTTTGCATAGAATGGGCGAATAAGTACGAGACAATCCAGCTGTTATCTAAGGTTTCGAACGCTCCAGAGCGAGATTTAATTGTAACTTTCCTGCCACCATCTTCGGGAGCTCTGCGTCTGTACCTATAAAGGGTAGCCATTGTCATTTTGCACTGTTTCTTTTAATAGCTGTTTAGGGAATTTCTTTGTACATTTTCCTTCTTTCATACATGGCGATATTGAATTTCGTGCTCCACATGGACCGTGAATCATATTTCGGACGATGGTATCATCCTTGCTCAGGATCCGGAATCTCGGCGCTTATTATGTCGTCTATTTGGCTGGCCACAACTTCTCTTTAAGCCATATTAGAATGTGAGCATGCGGTAATCCTCTTTTTTGCCATTCAATTGAATACATGAAGCACTGCACCTCTCCGAAAATTTTGCATTTGTTAATTACATACATTAATTTTTGTACTTTTAATCTAAATACTCTAGCAACTAAATCGTGTCTGTCAGTACTTTTTTGGCCCGGCATTAGCTCCTCGGTTATTTCTTTCCATGTGGGATTGCAAGTAAAAGTAACAAAAAGATCAGGTCTTCCGTAAGTTCGTACATAGGCGAATGCGTCTTGTGTGTACTCATGTAGGTAGCGGGGACTGTTAACGAATAATGAAGGCAGAATTACCATTTTAACTAAATCTCTGGGGTTTACATTGGCGTCGCTAGAAACTGCATCTTGTAAATGTATATAATTCTCAACGCGCAGCTTTTTTTGATTTAAAGATATATAACGGAGACGTTCACTTTCTACCTTCACATACATGTCTACCAAAAATTGATGAAATAATTATCTACACCGGGCTAAGAGGTTAAAATCATTTTCTCGCAACATCATATGATACGCATAAAAATCCATACATGATACTTTTTTGTTCGGAGTAGGCTCCTTTGTGACCGGGTTAATGAGTGGAATTTGAAAATGATAACCCTCTTGTCCTTTGCAATAAATCAATGGGTATTGCAGAGCGTCATAAAACTTGTGTGTATCGGCTACCCGTTGCAACGTATCATCACGTGTTCGCAAGACAATGTCTCGTGAAGAAAATTGATCACCACTAATTACGGCTGCTATTTCGTTTATCAAAGGTGCATTGTAGCGCCTTTCATGCTCTACTCGAGGGGTCCGATCTGCGTGAATGAAGACTTTATAATTCTCTACAGGTAGGTTTTCTAAAGCAGTTTTAAATGTTTTGACTAAAATGTTACGTTCATGCAAGAATCTTTGAATTTTGAACACTGTGTCCCTCTCAACTCCCTGGATAAATTGGCAGCGACGGTCTACCTCAATTTCTTCGTCACCCATAAAATATACTTATAAAAATTTATGCTGTTCGCTTTCAGCTGAAAAAAGTGAACCTATTCTATGATTAATTTGCCCTTGCTCCGTAAATGTAGGCGAAAATCCCGGCATTATTATTTCCCGGTCAACTCCGAAGGACGTCATTTAAAAGCGTGAGTTATATTTCCGGATCCTGTTTAAAAAGCGCCGTGACTCATTAGCATCATATAAAAAGAGAGTTTTCAAAGGTTCTTCTGGTTCCCCCAAGTAACGGAAGAGACACTTTGCCATTGGAACAGCACATGCCTGCGGTCTCATCTTTCCATTTTAAAGCGCTGCAAAATCGACACGCCTTGTCCATCAGTCCGATAACAACTAACCTGTGATTTTTATAATCAATCAACGGATCATAATTGAATGCTGCGTCATTAAAAACCGACTAATTGTTTCTTTGTAAATTTTGTCGACGTTCAGCTTGAAGCTGTGCATTTGCATCTCATCGCGCCTGTGTCTGTTCTGGTGTTTCAGATGCCCTTATAGTAGATTGACGTTCAGCTTGAAGCTGTGCATTTGCATCTCTTCGCGCCTGTGTCTGTTCTGGTGTTTCAGATGCCCTTATAGTAGATTGACGTTCAGCTTGAAGCTGTGCATTTGCATCTCTTCGCGCCTGTGTCTGTTCTGGTGTTTCAGATGCCCTTATAGTAGATTGACGTGCAACTTGCTCAATGAGTCTGTGTTGAGTTTCATCAGGTGTTTCCGCGGCTCTTAAGGCGGCCTGACGTTCCGCTTGTTCGAATAGCCTTTGCTGACTTTGAGCAGGTGTTTGAGTAGCTCTTAAAGTAGATTGACGCTCTGCCTGTTCAAGACGCCTTTGCTGACTTTGATCAGGTGTTTCAGTAGTTCTTAAAGTAGCTTGACGCTCTGCCTGTTCAAGACGCCTTTGCTGACTTTGAGCAGGTGTTTCAGTAGCTCTTAAAGTAGCTTGACGCTCTGCCTGTTCAAGACGCCTTCGCTGACTTTGAGAAGGTGTTTCAGAAGCTATTAAAGAAGCATGACGCTCTGACTGTTCAAGACGCCTTTGCTGACTTTCAGAAGGAGTTTCGTAAGATCTTAAAGCAGACTGACGATCTATCTGTTCAAGACGCCTTTGCTGACGTTGAGAAGGTGTCTCAGATGCTCTAAAAGCAGCCTGACGCTCAGCTTGTTCTCAGTTCAGCATCTTCTAAAGATTCTAGCAATCGAGCTAATCTTTTCGCTTGTCTTTGAGAAGATACTCTTGAAAGGCTGGACTTACGTTTGCGAGGCATTATGAAGTAACAAAAAACCTATTTATAAAAAACGTTAAAATACCTAAAAGGAATTAAATTTCTTTTTAAATATTTTTTAAAAGCAAATCCAAAATATCTAAAAGGAATAAATATTCCTTTTAAATATTTTAAAAATCAAAACAACAAACAAATTCAAGACACAACACGAATTCGAAAACGATAGCCAAAAAATAATCGAATCAACTTAAACCAAATCACAAAACAAATCGCAGAAAACCGAAATCTAAAGCAGTAGTCAATATAAATATAACCAACGAAAAAAGAAGTAACTGTATAGGTACCGTACACTATCTATACTATTAATATTCCTTTGAAATATTTTTAAACAACCTAAAACAACGAAAACCAATTCACGATTCTAGTTCCATTCACATTCTAGTTCCGCGCCAGCCCCTGCTTTTGGAGAGAGTCTCCTCTAGATAGGGGGGCTCAATGTGACTCAATGACACTCTAAAGGAGGTACAAACCTCGGCTAGAAACACTATCGTAATGTGGGGAAACGGGTCGAAACTAAAAACGCCCCGTATCGCAGTTGTTAAACCACGTGTACGGGGTGTATCTATGACCTGGCGTTCGCCGTGGAGGGCGGTGTGCCCTAGTGTTCTGTACTAAAGTAGTGTCCGAATGTTTGTGTGTCGTGTTGTGTACAAACAGGTTCCATCTCCTGTGGAGGGTGGGGGGATCAATCTATTCATGGAGGTGATCTCATCATTGGCATCTAGAATAACGGTCCTGGGACGTCTCCTGGTGAGTTCCTCTCTGGGGAATACGAACCCGCCTTCACCACCAACGGACTTTTGTGCTCTTTAATCAAATCGAAGTATCTTAAGGATAACTCCCTAAGATACGGAGAGATGGTGCGCATATTGAGGTCACGGTGGAGATCCACGTTCTTCACATATAATTTTTTTATTAATTAAAACTAGCGCGGCTTCGCCCGCATGGTCACTGGGAAATGAACTATCCATTGCTTTTTAAATTGAAAGAAAACTGAGTTTTATAGATTTGTCACAGATGCAGCTATTAAAAGGAAACTGAGCAAAATTGATTCGTCAGCCTATTTAAATGTTTTGAAACGCAGCGTATAGGAAAGCATGAAAATAGCCTGTTTATTCCAAATGGAAATGGGATATTTTTTTAATTAAAGGAAACTGAGCATTTATCCGTCAGAGATGCAGACTTTTGAAAAGAAACTGAGCTAAATTGATTCGTCAGAGATGCAGTTTTCTGAATTGAAAGGAAACTAAGCCAAATAAAAGATCCGTCAGAGATGCTGCATCTTTGCTTTTCAATATGCTTTTGAGTTGAAAGGAAACTGAGCATAGGTCCGTCAGAGGTGCAGCATTTGGAATTGAAAAGAAACTGAGCTAAATAGGAAATTTTGGATTGAAAGGGAAGATCTGTGGGAATTCTGATTAATTGATTGTGGGAATTTTGGAAGAAAAACTAACTGAACACTATTTTAAGATATTGCTGCGCAAATCCTGGAGCGTTCGATTTAGTGCTTCTACAGCTTTTTTATGCGACATTGTACTTTCGGCCCACACTAAAAATTTGCATTGTCGTAGCATTATACCTCGTGCACTATTTTTGCTAAAGTTGCAGATCGGCGATTCTTCCTGGGCTAGATTTAGAGGGAGTTTTAAAACAGAATGTGCAGTGCGGCCCTCGCTTAGCAGCGTGGCGGCTATACCGGAGGAAGCTACGGCCACAGCAATATTTTTATCTTTCCGTACATGCGCTAATAATAAATTTAAAAAAATGTCTTCCAAGTTCCTCCAGGGGCATCTAAAAAGAAAAGTGCATCATTTCCAGATTCAATTTGTCCTAATACTTTGTCAAAAACTTTAAATATTTTTTTCAAAAGCAAATCCAATATATCTAAAAGGAATAAATATTCCTTTTAAATATTTTTTAAAATCAAAACAACAAAACCAATTCAAGACACAACACGAATCCGAAAACGATAGCCAAAAAATCGAATCAACTTTAACCAAATCACAAAACAAATCGCAGAAAACCCGAAATCAAAAGTCAATATAAATAAAACCAACGAAAAAAGAAGTAAGTGTATAGGTACCGTATACACTATCTATACTATTAATATTCCTTTGAAATATTGTTAAACAACCTAAAACAACGAAAACCAATTCACGATTCTAAATAAACAAAATCCAAAATCAAAGCCAGAGTCTAAATATGTATAAAGGAATACCAACCAAATCAACAAAATCGATCCAAGAAAATACACAAATCCGAAAATGAAGGCAATATAAATCCATTCAACCTTAACCAAATCACAAAGCAAATAACAAACAACCGAAATCGAAAGCAAGTAGTCGAATAAGCTACGAAATAGAAACAATTTAAGCGTATAGGTACCGTATGCACTATAAGTTAACGCGCGCTCAACGGCGTGAGTTAAGTACATGTCAGGAAACATTTCGTTACCGCGTTTTAAAAACCTAGTAACGACATCTAGCGGAATCAATTTAAACTATGTATACGTTAGTTAATAAGAACTCTCAAAAAATATTTATCTTATAATTTTGCACAATTTTTCTTATTGTAATACCGATTCATTCATAACCACATATAAGAACTGTTTCTACCACAGTTAAGTAATAGTTAAGGGTGAAAGCGTGACATGTGGTGATAGTATTTCTGACCCATACGTATAATCACGCCTGTAACCCTTGCGGGGTAGGCAGAGCATCAACGGATTACTTAATATCGTCTGCGAGGTTATTGCCTATTCTGTGAAATTTATGTTTTTTATCGCTCTCTTCCCGGTCCTGCGTGGAAAAATACAGATCCATACATTTTTTATCTTAATTTTGGTAAAAAGACATAATAATCCAGATATTCTGACCTTCTGTGTTCGTCCATCGTACCGTCGTCCGTCTTGTAGAATCACGGTGGCGCCACCTAGCTGAATTTAATTTCGCAACATAATCGATTTTCCCACGTCAATGATATGTTTTTCCCCTAAAAAGGACAAACTTTTGCAACATATTCTATTTTCCCACGGGAATGAGGCTGTAGAGTGACATAGGCTACTTTTGCACATCTCATTCCCGTGGGAAAATAGAATATTTCCCACGGGAACGGGAATGAAATGTTTTTCCGCGGAAAAAAGTAGCCTATGTCACTCTACAGCCACCGAACTATCCCCATACCAAAATTCATGCCATGCCGACGCTCTGTTGCGACCTGAAAGGACAAACTTTTGCAACATATTCTATTTTCTCACGGGAATGAGATGGTTTTTCCGCGGAAAAAAGTAGCCTATGTCACTCTACAGCCACCGAACTATCCCCATACCTAAATACATGCCATGCCGACACTCTGTTGCGACGTGAAAGAAGGACAAACTTTTGCAACATATTCTATTTTCCCACGGGAATAGATGTTTTTCCGCGGAAAAAAGTAACCATGTCACTCTACAGCCACCGAACTATCCCCATACAAAAAATCATGCCATGCCGACGCTCTGTTGCGACGTAAAAGAAGGACAAACAAACAAACAAACAAAATTTCGCATTTATATTAAAAGTATGGATTAGTTGGCCAAGGTATGGATACGGTCAAGGTACAAGGTGCAAACCGAATACTTCTTGTTAAAATATTAATAATAATGTTTAAAATAATGTTGCATTTCAAATGAAAAATAAATCAATAAAAGAAAATATTTTTATTGCACAAAGTTTTACATTTTTAAAATACATTTTCAAAATGAAACACGTAAGATCATTTTAATGGTTGTAAGGGTCATCCTCGGTGTACCGCGCTGCATCTTGCTAACAAACAAGATTCTAAAAACCATCAGAACCAGAGGAGCACAGCATCATTAGTACGAGAGTATAGGTTATGCATTCATCTTCATTCATTCATTCATTCATTATATCCAACCAAAAGTCCACAGCTGAACATTGCCTCATAGAAAAAACTTTGCCAGTTGCCATAGTTTTCTCACTTTCTTAATTTTGACTTATCGCAAGTCATGTGACATATTTTTCTGTCAGGGTTGCCAAATGCAGTTTTTATTATCTTCAGTTATTATCAGGAAAATACTCTTGCCCATCTGTGTCAGATTCCTTTCATCGTCTCTTACGACACCAACTTCCAAATCCATCTATTTAGTGTGGTATGGGCTCTTCCAATAATAAATCTTGAAAAGATCTATCGAACCGTGGATTAAAAAGGTTGATAAATAAACATGTTAATAAATGTTTTAATTAATCTCTTTTCTCTTTAAAACTTCCTTCAGTTCACCTTTTCTGGAGATATTTATCAACAGTCAAATGTTAATTTCCGTACTAAAACTAATAAACAGTACATAACATAATCTAACTAAACATAATTTGATATTGTTATTATCATAAATGCCCCATACATACAGTGTAGTAATAAAACATTTTCACAAAGGCATGGTACTGATCCAACAAATGAAAAATTTAAATTATTAATCTTATAATGAAAAGAGCTTTAGTGACTTAGAATTTTATAAATAGAAGTCGATTTTATGATAACTACAAAATTGTTTACTGATTTGTGAAAATACTTTCATAGACAAACATTTTTAACCTTTACATAATAACTGATATTCTTTTTAATAAAATAAATAGTTTGAGTAATTATTTGCACTAAGGGAATAAATAACTGAGAAATGTCTCTGATAACTGATTCTTGCTTTTAAATATTTGTTACAACTAAAATAAATAAATACAACAAGCATAAAGCACCCACACACCAGAAGGCTTATAATATTGTCAATTGCACCAAGTGAGTACTTCCAAGTGCACCAAATTGTATGCCAGACCAACATCACCAATCATTGCAACCCAGGTCCATTAACAACTTGTCTTTGATCTTTGGTTTAGGATCTTCCTTAATTTTCGTATCTACTGCACCAACTTGGCCAAGGATGTACTCCAATTCTGTGAACAATTTTTAAATAGACGAATTGGGACACTTGCACATGATTATAACAATAAATTTGGAAAATTTGTTATATTAAAGCATTTAATTACTAGTACAGAGAACTGCCTGCAAAGCTCAGTTCTGAAGCCACCTGCATCTACTGATGCAATAATACTTTAGACTACATACCATCGCAAGTTAATGCTGTTCCTCTTAATTCTAGTGGACCCACAAACTGCTTCTTCATTTCACCTTCGTAATAAACAAACACACTAGGCAAGTTTCGCTCTGGATAGTTAGGGATGCATGTTTGAGCCACAGCTTTCAGGAATTTCGTGTATGGAAACTTTGCAGCCAATTGCCGCATATGCTGGTTAAGGAGAGCACATTCTTGAATTCTGTAAACAAATTAGAATAAATCAGAATATTTTAATTAAATACAGAATATTACATAATACAGAAACAATAGGACCAGCTCCTCTTCTTGAGTTAAGTATTTATACCATATTCTAGTTGTTCAAAAAAATATGTAGCTTAAAGATTTTAAACATCTAACTTTAGAGTATTTATTAAAGCCTCTTTAAATTTTTAAAACCAACATTATCAACTTACCCTTGTTTATACAAATGAATGACCACCCAGATGCCTTCACCAGCCTTGTTCACTTCTTGAACATACTCTTGTCCTGAAACTTCTTTTACTTCCCCAAAACGGGGCTTTTCTGCAAGCCTCTTAATTTCAGCAATACGCCGCCTTCGGTATTCTTGGAGTACAGCCTCATCTTCTTCGTCTTCTAACTCATCCAGACCATCCAGGTCTAGTTCTGATAACTGCTTTTCTTCTGAGGAGTCAAAAATTATTTAAAAAATCAGTGACTATTCAGAAGCATTAAAATAATGCCTATTAATAACAATTACCCATAATTTATTTTTAGTGCAGGTAGCTATGCAGGTCTAGGAAGACCAGTGGCATTGCAACCTGTAAGATTTATTGTGATCCCTGCTATTGCTACAATCCAATGTTAAGCCCTATGTCTTCAAAGAATTGAAAATTGCTTAGTTGTGAGCAATTTTACTTCCTGTGGGCTAAATACATAGTTTCCCAGATGAGTGGTACTTTTTTTTATAGAATAAGGGTGACAATCAAGCACACAGTCCACCTGATGGTAAGTGGATGCTGTTGCCCATAGTCATCTTCATTCATCCTCCATTAAGAATCAAAATGCAGATGCGTTGTCACCCCTGAGGACCAGGGTGGTGGAGGACGCCTTGTTTCGAGTAGAAGGGTCACAAAAAACTATCAGTTAGGATGACCAGAGGGGTTTCTTCCATCAAGTAACAGAATCAGCTAATCCTTGAGTTGCTTAGTCCCAGGAAGGATGGATGATATGTGCTTTTTTTAAACAGTGTCCAGTTAGGGCTCTTGCCAGAATTCACAGTTTATTCTTATTTAATCAATTCTGAAGGGCATTTATGATCATAAGCGGTATCATATCTGGTATAATGCTCCAAGCTTGAAAAGCTATCAGGAGTATCAGACCAGATCTTAACTGATTTATTTTGTTAAAGAGTTTCTAAGGTCATTCGGGCCAGGCTTTTTGTGATTTCACAAAATAGCTCTTGCCTCCCAGTCTACGTAAAGATCAAGGGGCATTAGGCACAGAAGTGCATTAAGAGCCACTCTAGACAATGATCGCATAGCTACAGTTGCCACTGAACAGGCAGTAATTTGTAGACTATAGAGCCTTTCCTCAGTCATCACTTTGTTTGATTATTACATGAAACAATGTAGGCGTAGGTAATAATCGGCCTCACTATGCTCCTGTACAGCCATAGAATCATACTGGAATGCAAGCCCAAGTTGTTCCCAGAATTATGGCATAAGTTGCCAAGGCTAGAGTTCCACTTTAGTTTTTGATCAATTGTTATGGCACAATACTTAAATTGTGGAGAATGGTATTTCTTCACCATTACGCTTCGGTGTAACTCATTTGTCCAATAGTCTCTTTTTAATTAAGCGTATTATCAGCAGTAACTGATAAGCTGTTATCCCTACTCTAGTTATTTATGAGGTTTAAGGGTTAGGTACTAATAACATTATAGAACTTTAAGATGCTCAGCCGCGGCCGTTCCGATCTTGAGCACTCACTTTAAACCCAACAATACTTGCGGATGCATAGTCATTCCACAAGAATTCATTTCAGAAATGTATTATGATGAAATAGATAATTTTTTTATTTGATAGTAGTTATTGAATAATTTTTTTAAAATACCACTCTCAGCTCATTAACCTCTTTGACTTGTTACCTCTTTCAAAGTAACATACTTGTAATTAGTTGCCTGCTAATTAATTTAACAATGGCAGATCGTCAAGCCTGTACTAGCAGCATAAATGCCATGGTACCTAAAGCCCTACTAATGTTATATTGTATATTATTACAAATAACTACACAGTTATTTGTAATAACAAACATAATATATGGTTTATTCGGAAAACTTCAACTAAAGGAAAAAGTCAGTTTAGTATATTACAACTAATAATATAATAGGGCGGTAAATCAATTTAAATATAATATTTAGTGTAAGTTATTTTATCATTGAATTAAATAATTAAAATGAGAATAAATAAAACAGTATCGAGTCACTCAGACCTACAGTTAAAAGCACAGTAAACGCTCATTGCAACTCATGAATGATATTTTTTGGAGGTCATTACAAACCAGGGATTGAATAACCGAAAAAATTATGGTACAGACGGTAAGCGGTATGACGTCATACCTTTAAATTTCGATACCTTAAAATAAAGGTACCTTTAAATTGCTATACCTTAAAGTAACTGTACCATTATTTTTTCAAGTATCTAAATTATAAAATAAAGGTATAAACAAATAAATTGTACGCCGCCGCTCGCGCCGAGGCGTCGCGCAACGTGTCGGCCTGTCGGCCGCATTGGTAAGAGAGTAGGCACTTGATCGAAAATTTTGGGATATTCATGCCTCGGCCCCTCGGCAGCTAAACAAAGTAGGTAGATTGTTTTGCCATTTTGCCGCCATTAATATTTTTATTGTCAACTAAATCACAAGTGTGCTTTGTTAAAACTTTACAATTAGATTGTCATAAAGATAGATAAAAAATAAGTACAAACTAATTAAGCATGTCATAACGATAATATACAAATTTGCATTTCTTTACACTTTTTTAGAGTGAGGCCGAAAGAACGTAATTTTTCGAGTATATATAGTCATCATGTGTTAAAATAAGCACCATCATTCCCCAGATATTTTTGTGGATTTGGAACGACGAAGGTCTCCTTCTGCTCCACGACCTAAAATAGAAAAACACCCGGAGAAAGAAAAACATCGCCCTGAATGTTTCCCCTGCATGGCTATCCAACGAGAAGAAAAGGATCAAAGGAATGACATTTTTAGCTTCATCATTATCATCATTACATCCCTTCATAAGTCCACTGCTGCTGCATAGGCCTCCCCCAAGGTTTGCCACAAAGCACGGTTCTGAGCCACCTGCATCCATCGACTTCCTGCATGTTTTACCAAGTCATCATTCCGTCTAGTGGGCCTACACTACGCCTACCGGTACGAGACTGCCACTCGAGAACCTTTTTTCCCCATCAGTTATCGGTTCTTCGGGTCATATGGCCGGCCCATTGCCACTTCTGCTTACTAATACGTTGGGCTATGTCGATTACCATAGTTCTACTGCGGATATTCTCATTTCTAAGTTTATCATGCAGAGAAACCCCGAGCAAAGCCCTCTCCATAGCTCGCTGAGTGACCATGATTGTCCTCATACGGCCAGCAGTTATAGGACCATGTCTCAGATCCGTAAGTCATCACTGGCAACACGCACTGGTTGTACAATCTAGGTTTTAGGTTTTGAGGTATACCTTCCCGAACGCTGCCCAGTCGAGTTGAATCCGTCGATTGACCTCTCGATCGAAGTTAGACTTACCTAGTCGGACTATTTGTCCCATGTAAACGTACTCATCAACAACTTCGAGCTTAGTGCTCCCAACAATTACCAGTATAGGCGTGACATGGACATTACACATGATCTTTGTTTTGTCCATGTTCATCTTAAAACCTATACGTTGGGATACACTATTGAGGTCATTGAGCATATTGCTTAGATCCTCCAGCGATTCCACCATAAGGACCATATCGAAGGTGAGTAATGTACTCACCATTGATGATAATACCTTTCCAATTCAGTAGCTTGAAAAGATCTTCCAATGCAGCGGTGAAGTGTATAGGTGATATAACGTCAACCTGTCTTACACCTCTTTGCAGTTGAATATGATTCGTAATGACTCGAAAACAGCACTTAGACGCGGCTCATAACGGAAATATATCTGTAGTTCTTCAAGAGAGCGTAATCGCTTTTCTTGAAAAATAAGACCACTGCACTTCTGCACCAAGCCTCCGGAGTAGTGCCACCGTAAAGAACGTAATTGAAGAGATTCTGAAGGACTTTAAGTACCGGTTTTCCGCCCGCTTTTAAAAACTCTAAATCAATCATCAAAGGCTGTAATTCCATCTTCACCTGAGGCCTTGCCGTTTTTAACAAGATAGAGAGCCTTCTTTTCTTGCTCAGACTGACTTCCGGGATATCATAGTGTCGGAATAGACTTGCTCTTGGATCGTTATTCACACTTGCGTGTGGCTCCAATGATAATGTGTTCAGCTGCTAATAGAACCTCCCAATCTCACTCAAAATCTCAGGTGTTCCAGAAACGATGCTGCCACACTCATTCGCTTCTTCAATACGAGCAGTATTAAATTTGCGTAAGTCCTAGCGCATGCATTTGGAGATCTGTCTGTTCAGTTGCCTGTATGCTGTCAAATCTGTTGAAGACTGCAGCTTAATTTTCCGCCTAAAAGCCATGAGATTAAAAGTGTGTCGGAGTTTTTGTGTTCTTCTGCAGCGAGTCTTGCAAAACTTAGCTCCGATCACGTGGACAGTTTTCACTAGCTTATCATTCATATCGTCCACTACATTGCAGTCTTTTAGGCACTGAAAACGGTTTTGTGACTCGAGCTGAAAGGTTTCGGGACTTTGGATTATAGCACGAGGGGGACGGAGCGTTGTCTTCTTTAGACGAGACCTCTCGAACATAACGTTTAGGTTCAGTGTGCCTTTAACATTCGGTGATCGCTGCCAGTTTTCACCCTTGCGATCACTGAGACATCACTGAACAGTTGCCGTCTTGTCGTTATAATGAAGTCAATCTCATTTTTTATCGTACCGTCGGGGCTCGACCAGGTCCACTTTCAGTGGAGCCGCTTCTGGAAAAAAGAGTTCATCATAAACAGTCCCTCTTTCTCCATGAAGTCAGCCGGCTGCTGGCCCGGCTGGCTGATTCGGAATATGAGGTAGGTATGCAACCGTCGTCTACACAATACCAATCTTTACAACGCTGTTAACTAGAGACTTGTGGACAATAAATCCAACACCTCCTTGGGACAGATGGTCACCCTCCCGGTGATATAACAAGTTGCCGGATTCGAGAATCACCTATCTGACCTACCTGATCCTATATCCCAGGGTGCTTCCGTTGTTTGTTGCCAAGTTGAATCGTCTTAGGTGGCAACCAACCATCCAGCGGAGATTCTTAGCATCCCCTATCCCGCCTTTACTATAGTCGCCACCTAGCCAGGAATAGCGAGGCTGCCGTAGGACTGGGGACCGTTTACTTGTGTCATTTCTCATGGGGGGTATTTCCATAGTTGCTACGCTTTATGAGTGGGTTGGCAACTGCAGTTTTTTTTGTTGTACAATTGATGTTATCAGGAAGATGCTGCTGCCCATCTCCTGCCGCTTACCCTCTGTCGCCTTTTACGACACCCACGGGAATTCTTAACCGCCACTACACGGCAGTAATTTTTAGCTTACCTTATAAAAAAGGGATGCAAAATATAAAAACTTGTATGCGAGCCCGTGTGTACTCAAAAATATTAGTATTCCTACATCCCTTGAAAGGGAAGCACTTTAAAGATGTTCCTTTAACTGATTCTGAACAACTAGGTTAAGTAAGAATTGGTACCCACATGTTAAACATAATATTACGTTTTTAATTAAATACTTGACTAATAATAAATAACAATACAAATATGATAAAGATGTTTAATTTTTCCGAACATGAAATACAGTAACATAGGAAATCCAAAACGAATGAAAGTCTCATAACGTTAAGCAAGGTCCGAGACACAATACATATAAATAAGCCTAAAATACTCATTTTTTTTTCGGTACCGAAATTATTTCAGTAAAATAAAGGTATAATGATACCGTAAAAAACTATAGGTATAATTCTTTTTTTAACGGTACCACAACCGTAATTCTCAACCGTTTTGGTTCTACCTTTAAATCGAAGTTGTATCGTAATTCTATACTGGTACCATACCCTTATACCTTTACCGCTTTCAACCCCTGTTACAAACAAGTGTAAATACACAGCTAGTGTGCTAGTGTGAGGTGAGTAATGGTGAAACTATTTATTATAGCGTTTTTTATCTGACCACGTAATAAATACAGTTAAAATAAGGGGTCGGCTTTAGTAATCTGCTGCACGATTTAAGTGATCATTTTAGCTTTAGTTGATAGGTAATGATGCTATTGATTACCATCTAGCTGCTTTTTATGCCGGAAATCCTTAGTTTTCGAGATATCGATAATTTTAGTTTTGAGGTTATGTCCATTTAAAAATGATACGAAACTAAATAACAACATAATTATTTGATCATTTTAGCTTTATTTGACAGGCAATGACACTATTAATTATCATCTAGCTGTTTTTTTATGCCGGAAATCTTTAGTTTTCGAGATATCGACAATTATAGTTTTGAGGTTATATCCATTTAAAAATGATACAAATACGAAATAAGAATATATTTATTACAAAGAGATAGCAATAGAGCATGGTCTGTACTCTGTCTGGATATAATTATTAGAAAGAGATAACAATAGTATAGTTTGTATGATCTATTAATCTATTTATAGTGCTATCCTACTCTAACATACGATGTTAAACCACGTATTGTTTTTTAGTCACCATCCATTCCACTTTCGCCTTCGGACTTTGAATGTTTTGCGCTCATTTTTTGCTCTTAATTCTTGACCCTTGGTCGATTATCGGACCTCCGTTTACCGCCTGCTCTATTTTCGACCTCTGCTTGTTTCTTAGACCTGTGATTTGCCTTGACGAAGACCCATGCTCGAATACGGGACCACCGATTTGCCCTACGAAGACCCCTGCACGTTTTCTTGGACTTTGCCTACCTGTCTGTCTACCTGAGAGACCCAAGATGGCCGACGACGATGTCCGTCGAACGCAAGCGACGCCGCCGCAACGGATGTAGTACCCTTCGCGGAGCTTTATGGTGATTTTGTGCGCAGGCGTTTATATGTGGAAGAAGGAGCTAAATTTTTTAATTTACCCCGAATCGTGCGAGAACTCGGTACCAGAGTACAGTGTGTGGAGTTTGCCATTGAAAATGGCTTAATCCCTGCCACTAAGGAGTGCCGCACCCATAGAGTGCCAATGAAAGTGGTATATGGGCAAAATAAAAATGTGGGCTCTTTTGTTTGCAATAAAGGAAATTGCAGAGCCCGATCCAGGGTAGCTCATGGCAAGGGCACCTGGTTTGAAAATATTAAAATGTCATTGCCACGGGTATTCTATCTGATGTATTGTTATGCGCATCGCTGGAGCTATGAAGATGCAATCCACGAAGACCCAGAAAAAGATATAGAGGGAGGCTGCTTATCTATGGCGACTGTCTGCGATTGGTACAATTACTGCCGGGAGACAGTCGTCATTTACCAAATAGAGCAACAAGAGGCCATCGGCAAGATTGGTGGCCCAGGAAAAGTAGTCCAAATAGACGAGTCAAAATTTGGAAAACGGAAATATAATAAAGGTAATTTGATTTTCTTATATTACAGACTGAAACAATATATCGCTGCTTTGCACGAATAACCGCACAAACCAAAATATTGAAAATACTGGTTTATAACACAGTCACTTGCAAAATAGTCCGTATTTTATGGTCAGTAAGGCTCACATTCATAACGGCAAAACTGACGTAGTGGCGCGTAAAAATGTCGTTATGTGATTGGTTGATTTATCACGTCATATTTGTGCAACAGTCGACGATCGCCAGTTGCTATTATTTTTTTCGCGTGTCCACATCAAAACTTTCGGGAATAATAGCACATTACCAAATAATCGTGTGTTTAAATTGTAAAGTTTAGTAATATTTTCTGCAATATTCATTCATTTTGAGTTGATTGATTATTTAAGTTAAAATTGTGACTGTTTTCGATCATTTTTTTTTGTTAAAAAGTGCTGCATTTAGTGCTACAACATTCTTCACGATAAAGTAAGTAAGACAATAATAATTATTAAGTTTTATTTGTTTCTTCAAGATAGAAACAACAAAATCTTTTAACATGTTTATGAAATAGGTTATTATTGCTTAAAAATAAAGCTAAACAGTTTAGAACCGAAAGCAAGTTAAGTTACTTTTAACGATATAATGTAATTATAACGTGTTTTGGTATTTTTTTTGCTGCCTCTTGGGTGGCTTATTTAACCGCGATGTCCCGGGTTCGAATCCTGGTTCAAGCAGCAAATGGGGTAATCGTCATTTTTTATTTAGAACATTCTTAATTTAGCAACTCGGCGTTAGAAATTATGCCGATGAACAGCAGAAAAAACATAGCCGGCTTCGGGTATTACAGGCATGATGCTATGTTGTGTTGTGTTGTAGTATGATAGGACTGAACGGTGTGGTGTGGTATAGAGTAGTGTGGTGTGGTGTGTTGTATTGTGATGTTGTTCTGGCATGACATGCCATGGCATAGTATGGCGTGGTTCGTTATTTTATTAAATGTTCTTATTATTTACAGTGCCGAATCCCCGTACCCTACAAATAATCCGGAATCTCAAACAAGATAGTAAATCTGTTATACAGAATGAAATACCTACGACTTCAACTTCCATACAATTCACTGAAAAGGAACAGTTCATTTTATCTCCCAAGCCTAACGATAATATTGAAAATAAAGATTTATCTAATGTTAGTGAAGACTTTTGCTCAGATGATAGTGTGAAGGATCCTGACTATGTAGATATCGATACACCCTGTTCTACAAAGAGGTCTCTTTTGAAAAATAAAAACCGAGAAGTTTTTAAAAATTTGTTGAGTGGAGTAGATTTAAATGAAAAACAATATGACAATTTCAGTAACGATGTTTCCACCATAAACCAAACAAGTTCACCTATACCTATGCCGATAGCCCCCATGCAAACAGAATCTAGTAGTAGCTCAAGCGATGGATCTGGTTCATTCAGCTCAAGCGATGGATCTAGTTCCTCAGATTCCGAGAGTTCATCAGACGATGAATTGAATAATGAACGTTTAACAGCAGTGGTTCAGTCTAGGGTAGACAATAATATATTTCCTACAAGAGCTACCTGCATCGAAGAAGATATTTCTCGCAATGATTCTAGCTTCAACTTCACGTACTACACCTCCAACTTCTTTAGAACTTACTGCTGATACCAATTCTACACATCTTGGTTGTAACGATAATATCAGCTCAAATAAAGGACGGAAAAGAAAATCTACACCCAATAACTGGTTGCGTAACAAGGCAAAAATCCTAAGAAACTCTGGTAAGTCCTATATATCCAATTCTAAAAAGGGAAAAACCGTTGTGCCTGCAAAGTCTCTCAAAACACCGTGTACTGATAAATGCAAACAAAAATGTACACAAAACATTACAGAATCACAGCGCAAAGAAATTTTTGAAAGCTTTTGGAGCATGGGAGATCTGCAAAGGCAACGGGAGTTTATTTTACGCCATCTTTCCGTCATTCAACCACGATACTCATACAAGATGCATAACAGTAACCGATGGAAAAACAACGCTTTTTATTTGACCATTGATAATGAGAGAATTCGAGTGTGTAAAGTATTTTTAAAGCTACGCTAGATATAACTGATGCCTTTATCCGAACTGTTATTCAAAAGAAGCAGAATTCATGTAGCATGTTAGATTTGGATAATCGTGGCAAACACAGTCAACATTTTCATTTAGATCCGGCTGTTAAAGAAAGTGTAATACAACACATCAACTCAATTCCAAAAATTGAAAGTCACTACTGTCGTGCAGACACAAAAAGGCTTTATATTGATGGTGGGAAAACTGTAGCAGACTTACATAGGGATTACGAAATCGACTGTCAGTCAAAAAGTCTACCAAGCGCCAATTACCTTATGTATTACAGGATCTTCAACAACGAGTTCAACATTAGCTTTTTCCAACCAAAAAAAGATCAGTGTGAGGACTGTACATCATACAGTAATGCCACAGAAAACGATAAGGTAGAACTGAAAGAAAAGTTTGATAGACATTTAAAAGAGAAGGATTTGTCAAGGCAAAATAAAGAAGATGACAAAAAATTTACTCCTGATAATTGTATTGCAGCAGTTTATGATCTTCAGGCTGCAATGCCTTGTCCTAGAGGAGATGCATCAAACTTTTATTACGTATCAAAATTAATACGTATAATTTCACAATATGCGATATCAAATCTAAAGACACTGCATGTTATGTCTGGTATGAAGGTGAAGCTAAACGCGGTGCTATAGAAATAGGATTTTGTTTGCTTAAATACATACAGAATTTAAAGTTTAAAGCTGGAGAACTAGACTCAAAATTAGATATAGTTTTTATTCCAACAATTGCTGTGGCCAGCAAAAGAACCAGTACATAATAGCTCTTTATGTATATGCAGTTTACCATCTCGATTTTATTCAATTACCATTTTATTAATTCAATAACCCACAAATACTTAATAAAAGGGCACACTCAAAATGAGGGTGATAATGTCCACTCCCTTATTGAAAGAGGAGTAGGTAAAGCTCTAAAGTCTGGACCCATATATACACCTGACCAGTATGTGCACATTATAAGAAATGCTAAAAAATCTGGTAAAGCCTATCAAGTAAATGAATTAATACACGAAGATTTTTTTGATATAAAAGCGTTGGCTTCATCGATAGGCAAAAATTTTTCTAAGAATATGGACAAAGAAACGTTAAAGCTAGGAGACATCAAAATTTTAAAGGTGGAATCTAATGACTCTAATTACTGTTTTTCCTATAAAATATCGTACGAGGACACAGAGTTTAAAACAGTCATGATAGATAAAATTGGTAAGACAAGAAACACTGCCAATAATATCACTGTTAAAAAGGCATACAGAGAAAAAATCCCAATATGTGAGAAGAAGAAGAAGGGTTTGCTAGACCTTATTAGGAAAAATATTGTACCAAGATTTTATAAACCGTTTTTTGAGAATCTCTAATTTTTATTATTAAGTGTACCTGAAGAAGACTGATTATGCGGTAGTTGTCCAATGTTTGATAGATTTTTTTGTTTATTGTTTTTAATTAACCGAATTATTTTTAAAATAAGCACAAGTTTGTTATTTTTTTTATGTTTAAGCATGGTTCATCATGTTCCTAATTATTTTTAGTTTGTTGATTTTTTTTATGTTTATGGTTCATAATGTTCCTAAATATTTTTAAAAAGCAAAACTTTGTTAGAATTTTATTTATGTTCATGGTTCATAATGTTATTTTTCCCAATTACTTTTAAGAAGCGTAATAGATAGGTATCGTTGGTTCGATTTCTTTTATGTTTGTGATTCCTAATATTTTAATGTTAACGTGATCATTTTAATCTGCGTACTGGTAGCTTGATGACAGTAATAGACATACTGCAAATTGTTATAAAATGTGGACAATAATAATAATAAATAAATAATAATAAAAATAGTTTTCTACAGGTTTGTTTAATCTCTAAATATGATAAACAGAAATGTGTTACTCTACAGAAAAAATCGTTCCGAAGGCTTCAGCATAAAACAAATAAATTGATTTGTGTTTGAACACACTTTTCATTAATATTATCTTTATCGTAATTGTGTCATTATTACAGATTTTTTTTTAATATCTTGTAGATCATATTACCAGTTATGCCATTGTAAAACTAAAATTGAGAACTATTCATATGTATTATTTTGATTTATGTTCCTATTCATGATAATATACCAAAACTCATTTTGTAACAAGTCGAATAAGTCATAGTTTTTAATTATTAATTAAGGTATTCGCAGCTCAAAACCTGAATTTTTAGATTATAATCAAACCTTGATTAATATACTTTCGATTTATATATTCTACTCTTCTAATGATTAAAAACATGAAAAGTTATGACAGTAAATATTTTGTTTAATTTTCAAATAGCTACCCTGTAAAATGTGTTTTTTTGGATTGTGCGGTTATTCGTGCAAAGCAGCGATATGTATTTATAATAATAATATAATGATAATTAAATTTATTTCAGACCTACATATAATATGTTAGTAAATTAGCTTAACCTATGTTAGTCTTAAATTATTACACATTATTTATTTTAAAGTTTACTTTTGAACACAAATTATCTTTTAATACCTTTTATTAAATATATTTGAATACCTTTTAAAGCCAAAATATCTGGAAGAAATCAGTTTCAGAGTGATAAGACAGCCTGTTGTACATATTCTGCTATAAAATTTTGTACTTTTGTATTGTTTTTTTTTTTTTTGTAATTTTGTACTATTGGGTTTTGGTGTACACTGTACAATATAGAGTAAATAAATAAATAAATATCTTGAATATTTACTAACTCTAAATTGTTTATTGTTGATTTTAGGAAGGCAGATTGAGGGCCACTGGATCCTCGGCCTCATTGAGGATGGAAGTAAGGATTTACGACTAGAGGTGTGCCCTGAAAACATCAGGTCAGCAGACATACTAGTGCCCCTAATTAAAAAAAAATGTGGTTGAGGGCACCACAATCCATACCGACTTCTGGAGGGCTTATGATTGTTTGGGGCAACATGGGTACATTCTCAAGAAGGTGAACCATTCAGATCCTAAGAACCCATTTGTTGCCCCTGATGGCACTCATACTCAAAGAATCGAATCGCAATGGCGGGTAGTTAAAAGATTTTTCAGTAAATACAATTATAACCACCCGGAAAACTTTTCAGACATTATTATAGAATATTTGTGGAGAAGGTCAGTGCAAAGAAAAAAAAAGGATCCTTTTATGGAACTAATTAAAGTAATTAAACCATGTATATAAATAAATGTTTTTATAATATTATATTTGGTCATTTCTTTTGATCAAACCCTAGTACCAGAAGGTATAAATCACAAAACCAAATCTGTCAACCCCAACTTCCACGTGGTCTTTCCGCTCTTACCCCTAGAGTGTATATGAAAATCCGGAGGCGCGGAGGGAATGCAGCCCTCGCCCGCTGTAACTAAGCGCAGGCAGCGTACGAGGCTCGTACGCTGCCTGCGCTTAGTTACGCAAGGGCGAAAGGGCTGCACTTCCCCGCAGCGCTGGAGCAGAAGCAGAGTCAAAATAGTGTTAATTCCCACCGTTTTTCCCACCCTAAATACTGCCACATTCCCACCGGGACCTGAATGTGAGTTTTTCGTCGCCGGACGCCCTTTTTTTTATTAAACGAAAGCAAATTTTCCTTAAATGTAACAAAACTTTAAAAATTCATAAAAAAAAAAGGGGGGGTTTCCGGCACTTTTTTCCTTTCAGGGGGAGGTTCCTCCCCCCTCCCCCCCCTACCCCACCCACTCGGCGACCGTATATTCATGCAGCAGATTACTAAAGAAAACCCAAAATAAGGCTCTGAAGTTGTAACCACTGGCATCCATGCCCCCTCTAAAATGAGATATGGTCTGTATTCAGAATAATAGTACCCGGTAAATGTAAAACATGCATGTAATTCTATTTGAGAGATAAACATAATGTTCAAATTATCAGATTACCAAATTACACCATATATTTTAAGAATTCATCCTAAGACGTATCAGGTGTACATAACCTAAAATTTGTAAAAAATATTTAGAAACTTACTCTCTGCTTGTTTATTTTGTATAGTCTCCTCAATCATGCTCACAATTTGTTCTTCGGATATTTCTTTCTCCTTGGCAGGAATAATTCCTTTTGAGCGAAGGATGTCGTTCCATTCTGTATCCTCGTTAGGGTTCTAGAGTAAAAACCAAAAATTATAAGATGTTACTAATGTTGAACTTCTTATTATAACCACAGAGTACATTTAATCATAACATGTATATATTAAACTCATTTACCTGCATATTTTTAATTGTTATTTATTTTATAAAAAAATAATTTATGGATGTTATTCTTAGTTTTCGAAATTCGACACCCTCAGACAGTTTGTCTTTGAGTATAGAATAGAGATGAAGCGTATATACTAGAACAGATTCAGGGACTAACTAACTAACTAAGTATTTAACGAGACTAGGTTGCACCTATTCCAACTTTTAAAATACTTGATCCATCTAGTCTCACTGTGCCTACGCGTCGTACTCGTATTTTGTTGCCGTAGACTGTAGTTACTAGGCGTCAACTCGGGTCGTCTTTGCCTAAATCATTAGTTTGTCAGTCATTTGAATTTGAACCAAATTTTAATGAACATAAAGGTAACGTGACGCGCACTCGTGTTTGTTGTGTAATAATATATTCTGTCCTTTTTTTAACTGGACTATTCCGTAGTCTTTCTATCTTTGTCTGTCAATACTCGAGACTCGAGACTAGTCGGGACTCGGACTAGTTCAACCAAATACTAGTACGAGACTAGTCGGGACTCGGACTAGTTCAACCAAATACTTATACAAGAATACAAGGCAGGCGAGTGTCTATTGTCAAATACGGTACGGACTCATGCGAATGTGATCTCGGTGGACGCTGTTTTCATGTTTCCATGACTACATAACATAGTATTGGAAGCGTAAACAATTTACGCTTCGATGATTATGTAATATATTTTGATGAATATACATTAAATAATTGATATAAGTAAATGTGTCATGCATGCTTTTAGTAGTATAAAAATGCGTTCATTTACCCACATTTTCCAATTTATATATTTTATAATCGTTCGTAAGGAGTGAACTTCAGTCGTGCGCCGGAACTGACAAACTCACTTTTTATTTTTCAGAACAATTCTTTTTTTAATGTTATTTATAAGAATTATGCAAACAATATTCTAAAAAAATATTATAATTAGGCTCGTTACTATTAAGATTATATGAGAGATAAATGAAAATAATCCACTTTAAAATCTCCCTTCCATCATTAGTATGAGCTGCATCAACCAATTATAGAATTATAGCAATAGTAAAAAAAAACATAGCAGCTTAAAATCAAGACATACAAAATCAATAGGTGAATACTCCCATTCTAGAGTTTTTCAAATAAATCAAAGATAAACATCTTTTAAAACAAATTTTACAAAATATGAAGTACTACTAAGTAGCATTTGAAGTAATTGGAAGTAAATGATCTTAATTTATTTCTCATATAACCTTAATTCTCGTAATTTAGTAACGAGAATAATTATAATAATTTTGTAAAGTATGAAGGGAAGATGTATGAATTCATTATTGCACACGTTTCAGCAGTACGCACATAAAATATGGTACTTGAAATTATAGCGTATCCTATTCCTATTCCAACAATACTAAACTTTATGTGTACTTGATACTTTATGGACTAGGTGGAACAGGTATTTGGATCGAGTATTTATACGGAATTGGACTAGGGGCACCTAGTACGAAATTTACCTAGTACGACTCATCTCTAGTATAGAAAACAGTTTCATTTTCAGTTTTATGTCATTATGACATTTGTCATTTTTTTTAGTTAACTACCTTTTCAGCTCTGGGTTCTAGTTCTTTTGAACCTAACAATTGTCATTTTAAATCATTATCAAATAGTACTTTCTTAATCATTTTCATTAGAGCACAGACCACTAAGAAGATACTTCGCACGACTAAAACATGGACTCGCCTCGCATGATTATTCCCCTTTGCGTAAGTAATGGATTTAAAAATCTTGTGCGTTTATAAAAACTGTTTACAGAATCGATTTCGTCATTATAAATAATCTTTTTCGTCGTTGTAGGTGCTCTTTGAAAAATGCCGATTTGTGCGGTTAACGTGTGCAATAAGAAGTGTAATACTTCAAATTTACAAAAATATGGAGTAACATTCCATATGTATGAATTTTTATTGCGATATATGCTTTCTTTCCATTATAATCATTTAAAACAATATCATAAATAATCCAATATATAATATTTCATAAACATCGTAGTGATAATCGAAATGTGACATGCACACTCCCCACGAGACTAGTTTTATGTTTATTTTTTTAAAGTCAACCCTTAGATGTTACAAATTAGGTTTAAAATTGAACACGCAAGCACAACGGCACTTCTTACGAGACTAGTTTATATTAGCAACATATAAACAATAAAAGTGTAACGAGACTACTGAACCTTGCAGCGGTCGCGCCTTATAAAACAACGTATATGGTCGCGTGGATTGTGGTTTAAGAAATTTATTTCGCATAAGAATGGAACATTCATTTGTGTGAGAAACACAGGATTGACTTTAAAATAGAAAAATAAGTTTACGTCGAAACAAATGCTGCAGCGACATTATTTGATCATTGAGTAATCATAATTGTAAGAATATTGACAATTACATTTCAAATTCCAACTAACATAAAATATAAAATAAATATGTGGGTAAATAAAAAACAATTATATCAACAGTAAACAATTCAAAACATTGCTCATTATATAATATTATTGTAACATCGAGTAACAAATGCCTATGGTCTTATTACGTGTCGAAAATCGAAGCACATCTATTGCCGTCGCTAATTTCTATCATTGCAAATAGCACGGCGAATGCCGCGAAAACCGAACGGTTAGTGTTGGCGGTTGGTTTTCGGATGTGTGTAGATGCACATGTTTTATTAAGTTAACTGGATAGCCAAACAGCAATTCGACTTATTGAAATAAATGACTCCTCCCATAGTCCATGATGGGATGCTAGACGTAAACAATCTATACATTTAATAAATCTGTAGAAAAGTCGAGTCTGTAATTCTACTATTCCTGGAAGAAACAATGTGAAGCGACAGTAGCCTAATAGCTAAATGTTTTAAAATGTAAAGATTTATTTTGTTGTGCATGCTTTAGACTATCTTATTTAGATTAGGTTATACTGCATTTAAAACTTTATTATTGAATCAGTATACTTAAGAATTATTACATTGCGTACATAGTTTAAAATAAAATTATTTATGTACATAGATTATAAGGTAGGTAAATTATATTTATATTGTATCTAAAATTATTAATTTATTAGAATTACCACATTGGAATATAATAATTATGTAATATTATTAATTTCTTAGAGGAGAAATTATAAAATTACGTTAAAATATATCATTACTTTTAGATTTTAATATATAATTATGTTGTAAGAATTATTTATTGTATTTTATATTTTCTTGTGTAAAGTTAAACATTTACACTAATATTATAAAGAGGAAAGATTTGTTTGTTTGTTTGTTTGAATTGAATAGGCTCTGAAACTACCGAACCGATTTGAAAAATTCTTTCACCATTAGAATCCTACATTATTCCTGATGAACATAGGCTATAGAACGTTTTCAAAAAATTTAGGAATCCGTATGAAAACTTCGTTAATGTAACACAAGGTGTGAAAAAAATACCAAAAAAAAAGCCTTATTTCGCGTACGCTGTGGAAACTATTGACAACAGAGCAAAGTGATGTGCTACAGTTTTATGGAGGACATCAATATCTACATAAAAGTCTGAAATACCATATGTCTAACTATTATAGTTATTTCACAATAACTACTTTTCCATGTTAAAATATTAAATAGTAACGTCGAAAAATCCTTATATCGCGTACACTGCCAGCACCATGCGATGCGGGTGTCACTGGGGTGTGATATTAGAAATAAAAATAAAATAATCATATATTAAAAAAGAACAAAAAAAATAAAAAAGATACGTAAAAAATAATACAAAAAATCATTATCTATACTTATATATATAATATTGTTACGAGCTTGAGGTTCGTGACAATAAAAATTGCCGATAAAATTACCTAAATTAACACTTTAATTTACTTTACACACATTAAAACTAAAAACACTAATAATTAAACACACTAATTCACCCAATTCCGCTCCGAAGCCTCGCTTGTGTCGCCGAGTTCAACTCTGCCCCGATCGCATCTTGCAGCGCCTATTTATATAATTAGCAAAGAAGCGTCCCGAACATTCAAGTAAATGCGCGCCAGGCAACGAGTATTCGAGTGTAGATTTTCCAGAAACTTAGTTCTTCGGGTGGCGCTGTCGGTTGAAAGATTTGTGATGTCATTTACTGCAAAGCTCTCCTCGCTCTCGCTCCTGACACTAGATGGCGCTAGTTGACTTATTTATGCAACACTGCCCCCTCCTAAGACATGCTCGTCCCGAGCATTATCGGTCCCATAATAACGCGCCAAGCGATCCACATGGACGATCTTAGGAGTCCCTCTTGCGCCTTTCTGTATCCGGTAGGTCACATCGTTGATCCTGGTTACAATCCGGTACGGGCCGTCCCATTTAGCTTAAAGCTTAGGAGATTTCCCTTTGCTGCGGACTGGATTGTGCAACCACACTAATGAACCTTCGTTGAACCCTTTATTGTTCATTTTGCGGTCGTACCGGGTTTTCATTTTCTCAGACATTTGCTGGCCCGATTGTCTGACGTGGTCATAAATCTCATTCATTTTGTTCCGCAAGTCATTTGCATAATCGGTTATACTGCGTGGGGCATCAGGTGGTATCCCGGTGATCAGGTCTGCAGGCAGCCGTAATTCTCTTCCAAAGTTTGCGAAAGCTGGTGTCACTGCTGTACTTTCGTGAACAGAACTTCGATATGACAACAAAAACGGTTGTATGTGCTTGTCCCAATCTCGTTGCCGATTGTCTACAACTTTTGCTAGGTACCTCTCCAATGTCTGATTAAATCGTTCCACCATTCCATCAGATTGCGGGTGATAAGAAGTCGTTCGTGTTTTATGAGTACCCATAACTCGGCAAGTTTCCTGGAATATTTGAGACTCGAAATTCCTTCCTTGATCGCTGTGAATCTCTAAAGGTACACCAAAACGACAGAAGACTTCATGAACTAGTTTATCTGCAACTGTTGAAGCTTCTTGATTTGGAATGGCGAAGACTTCTGGCCACTTAGTGAAGTAATCCATCACAACCATGAAATACTTGTTACCGCTTTCACTCTCCGGAAACGGCCCCACCACGTCAATGGCTATTCTCTCCCATGGTGCACCCACATTGTACAACTTCAATGCACCTCTACTCCGAGTCTGAGGTCCCTTTACAGCCGCACAACTTGTACATTTGCGACACCAGTCCTCGACATCGTTTCGACAGTGGACCCAGTAAAACCGTTCTCGGATCTTCAGTAGAGTTCGTTTAACTCCCAGATGGCCTTCTGAATAATCATTATGGTACAGCTGTAGAACATCCGGTACTTTAGTTTTAGGGACAACCATTTGTAAATGACAGCTGTCTCCCCGAACATTTTCCCATTTACGGCACAGAACTCCATCCTGAAGCAGCAAGCTGTCCCACTGGGCCCAATAGCTTTTAGTGGTTGAACTCATTGCTGAGACGTCGCTCCACTTAGGCTTGGGAGCACTGGCTTTCATCCATTCCAGGATCGGCTTGATGTCCGGATCTTCCTGCTGTGCACGTTGAAAGCTGTCCTTCCACTCGTTGCTGAGGTGGTCTGCCCTGAGCATCCTCACGGATACCACTTCCTTACTCTCTTTCCTAGTACATTGTTTGCAATCTTCAGGACAAGGTCTTCGTGATAATGCATCTGCGTTGCCATGAGATTTCCCGCTGCGATGTTCGATCTCAAAGTCGTATTCCTGCAGTAGTTCAATCCACCTCGCAACTTGTCCTTCTGGATTTTTAAACTGCAATAGCCATTTTAGTGCAGCATGGTCAGTTCGTAAGTGAAATTTTCGCCCCAGAAGATATATGCTAAAATGCTGCAACGACTTTACCACAGCTAGCAATTCGCGTCTTGTGACACAATAGTTCCTTTCCGGTTTTGACAACGACTTGCTGAAGTACGCTATCACGACCTCTTGGTCACCATTCCGTTGAGACAACACACCGCCAAGTCCTATATCACTTGCGTCTGTGTCAACTATAAATTCTTTGCTTGCATCAGGGTATCCCAAAATAGGTGTTTTGCACAGACGGTCCTTGAGCTCCTGGAATGCGATATTACAACTTTCATCCCAGCAGAAATGTCGCTTCTCCTCGGTTAGCTTATGCAGAGGTTTGGCTATATCTGCAAAGTTCTTCACGAAACGTCGGTAGCAGGAGCACAAACCCAAAAATGCTCTAACCTGCGTCTTGTCTTTTGGAACCGGCCAATCCTTTACAGCTGCGATTTTCTCTGGATCCGTGCGGATACCTTCTTCCGACACTACATACCCCAAAAAGTTGACTTGCCGTTTGAATAGTGAACATTTCTTCGGACTCAACTTGAGGTTGGCACTCTTAATCTTCATGAGCACGCGTTCCAAGTTTTGAAGGTGTTCCTCAAACGTACGGCCCACGATGATGATGTCATCCAAGTAGACCAGACAGGCGTCGCCAATTAGCCCGGTAAGTACAAGTTCCATCAGCCTTTCAAACGTTGCTGGAGCATTGCACAACCCAAACGGCATTACTTTAAATTGCCACGGACCCTTTCCCGTCGAGAACGCAGTTTTCTCCTTGTCCTTAGGGTCAATTTCAACTTGCCAGTAGCCACTTTTTAGGTCCAGCGTGCTAAACCACTTTACTCCTGTAAGCATGTCCAGCGTGTCGTCAATTCTTGGCAAGGGATAGCTATCCTTCTTAGTAACGTCGTTCAGACGGCGGTAGTCAACACAAAACCGCAAGCTGCCGTCCTTCTTCTTTACCAGTACCACGGGTGAACACCATGGACTAGATGAAGGTTCAATAACACCATCCTTCACCATTCCCTTAATCATGGTTTCCACTTCCTTTTCACGTGCTACCGGCAATCGTCTTGGCCGCTGACGGATAGACAACTCTTCACCTGTGTTTATTTTGTGTTGAACTAAACCAGTCTTTCCTATGTCAGCATCGTTTGATGAGAATACATCGCCGTACTCGAGTAACAACTTCTTCGCCTTGACCAATTCGTTCGGGGACAGAACACTGCGACAGTCTTCCAAAAGTGTGGTCACTCTCGTTTCTGAATCCTTGCTGGGGGTCCCACTCGATATATATTGGCACTGACGTAACCAATCCACTTCCTCACAAGTACCAACCAGTGTGCCTTTTTCTATAATCTGTTCCCGGTCGCAAAGGTTCAGCACACGTACTCCTGAGATGTCAGTGGTCCTGACCAAGGTTCGAGCTACTTTCCATGGAAGGTCATTGTTTACCCTTTCCACAAGTACACAACGGTGAGCTTGCCCAGCGTTTCGAGGAAGACTAACCGGAACAATCGTTTCCGATCTCGGCGGAAGAACAATCTTCTTGATGCTGTACACGTTCACTGGTAACGCACCTTCCATAAAAAGTTCCTCCTGTCCACATTTCAAAACACCTTGATTAACATCGATCTCACAACAATTATTCCTCATAAAGTCTAGGCCTAGGATGCAGTCGTCCATTATATCAGCCACGATGACATTATGCAGGTAGATCACGTTGCCTAGCTTCAACTCCATCTCCTTCTCTCCACGGACGGATATACGCTGACCGGTGGCTGTTACCAAATTAATGCGTTCTCGGTTGTATGCGGAGTCCCCAAGGAACTGACTTATAAGTTGGGAACTAACAACCGTACGAGAGGCTCCAGTGTCTATGGTCAGCTTACACGGCATTCCGTTGATCTCGCCCTTTATGATTAGGCTGTTCCCATCATGGGTTTGTGAGATCGAGATCCTTGGGGCTCTTTTAACATCAGCCAGCACCCGCCCCGCAGTTCTGGCTTTTACTCGTTTCCCTGCCGCTGCAGGGCGGTGCTGTTGGCCGCACTACCCTCCTGAGGTCGTTCAATTTCCCTTTCTAGGGTTCGCTTAGGGCAGCTGCATCGAAGATGGCTCTTTTCCCCCACAGCCATAGCACCTTGGGCTGTATCCTTTGTTGCGGTCGCAAACTGTAGCTGCTGCAACCTCCCTGACGCGATGGGAACGATGATCCTGCCGCACGGCTTCCACTTCCAGTGCATGGGCCAAGGCATTCTTAAGCGTCTCGTGGTGCCCGAGCCTCACAGCAGCTCTGACTTCCAGGTCGCGGATGCCGTCAACGAATGTCTGCACCAGGTTCCCTTCAATGAGCGCAGGTACAGACCGGTATGCTTTTCGCACCAGCTTCTCCACTTCTAGAGCCCACTGCTGCTGGTTGCTGCGCTGCACACGATCTTTAAGCTGCGCACGAAAGACGTGTTCCAGGTGAGCGTCGCCATATCTCGCCTCCAATGCCTCAAGGAGTTGCTCATAAGTCACTTCCTCACCGAGAGCTTCCAGAACTGTTAAGGCCTGGTCGCGCAGGCCTAGTGTGAGAGCAGTCATGGCCTGACTTTTATTCCAGCCGTTCGCCTTCATAACAGCCTCGAACTGGATTTTGTAGGCTGACCAGGAAGAAGTCCCGTCGAACGGTGGCACTTTAAACCCACGTAGCGAAGGTGTAGTAGCTACTACGGGAGCTGTAGTTCCATCACCAAGTTTGAGGTCGTCCAGCGTTTTCTTCACGTCAGCCACCACGTAATCAACCCGATTGTTCACTTGGTCGATTTGGGTTTTAGCTTCCTTGATTTGGGTTTCAGCTTCCGACAGGCGGTTGTCATGTTGAGCAACCCTATCCTTCACCTCCCTTATCTCTTTCCCAAAGGTAGCGTGAAGGTCCTTCATAAGGAGCATCTGCTCTTCCGACCGACGAGCCTGTTCCGCCTGCTGATCTTCCAACCGACGGGCCTGTTCCTCCTGTCGGCGGGCCTGTTCCTCTTGTCGGCGGGCCTGTTCATTCTGTCCGCTCTGCAGCTGCTGCAGCATCACCATAAGAGCACCTAAGTCAGGTGCTGCAGATGTAGGAGCTACCGCCGGGCCTGCAGCCGGCGGCTGGCCCTCCGACGTCTGCGGCGTTGCACCACCAAATCTTCTTTGGTCCGTCTCCTGCTGGCGTTGACTTCGGGTACGGACACCCTCCGTTTCCTCCTTAGGTAAAATCGGCATGATTTTATCCCACTTCTGACACCAGTTGTTAGGAGCTTGAGGTTCGTGACAAACATAAAATTACCTAAATTAACACTTTAATTTACTTTACACAAATTAAAACTAAAAACACTAATAATTAAACACACTAATTCACCCAATTCCGCTCCGAAGCCTCGCTTATGTCGCCGAGTTCAACTCTGCCCCGATCGCATCTTGCAGCCCCTATTTATATAAATTAGCAAAGAAGCATCCAAATGTTCAAGTAAACGCGCGCCAGGCAACGAGTATTCGATTGTAATTTTCCAGAAACTTAGCCTGGCGCTGTCGGTCGAATGATTTGTGACGTCATTTACTGCAAAGCTCCCCTCGCTCTCGTTCCTGACACTAGATGGCGCTAGTTGTCTTATTTATGCAACAATATTAAAAAGAGGTAAGATGTTTTTATTAGTTTGTTTGTACCAAATAAGTCCGAAACTACTCGACCGATTTTAATCAATTTTTACCAATAGAAAGCTAAATTATAGGGGGGGGGGGAGGGTGAGTGGATAAAATTTATATTTTCTGTATAACGTGTATATGCCGATAGAAAAAGTACTCCATTAATTTTGCTAATTTTTAGCTAAAATGATTGAACTAAATGAGCGAGGTGTCATATCATGTCGCGCGGCAGAGACGCGTGATATACGCGGCTGAAACCGCGGGGTACAGCTAGTTAATACATATATTGCACAGTTTCAGATTATCATACTTAAAGTGGAAGCGCCGGCCGTCCGTCCATACATTTTTTAATCAAAATATACACTAAACACAGACACTCTTTCTTTAAAACTAATCATTTTATCACTTCTCTACAATCAAATGTGCACGCGTTTGACCTTTATAGGCAATAACTTACATTATATACTGAGAAGAACAATAAGGAAATCCCGGAAAAATTTGACACTTCTTTAGTAGTGTGCGTGACTTTTGACAAGCAAACGAAAGGCGACGTTTAAAATTTGGCACGCTAAATAGCATGCAAGTGATCTTAAATAATTCTGATAAATCAGTATCTTAAGTTCAATAATTGGTTAATTTCCTTTCCGACCGTTAAAAAGCACAGTATAAAATAACATAAAACTAATGACCTTAGACACTTATGTGTTTTTTTTTTTTGTAAACAATTTTATTACTTATTATTGTTGTTTAGCAACGTAAATACCAAAAGTCGTAGGTAGAGCGACGATGCCGTCCTTACTGACCTTGAATTGACGAAAAGAAAAGCGTTGCTAAACTTCGTTCATTTGTTTTACTTGTTATAAAATACATTCTGATTTCGGTTGTCAAGCGCTATGATTTGCGCGCGGAATTTCTTTGTATACTTTTCATTGATTCGAATTGCAATATTTCTCTAGTATGTATTTGAGACTATACATAATACATACATAAACACTCACGCCTGTCACCCAGAGGGGTAGGCAGAGACTACAACTTTTTTTTTAAGAAGAAGAAAAGATAAATACTGACTTCCATTTAGCACGATCCTGACATACCTTTCTCGCCTCTTCCACATCCATATACCTACGCATACATGCTCGTCGGTTAAGGGTACTCTTAATTTGGCCCATTTTTAGTATATCGCCAATTTGGTCGACAAATTTCCGCCTAGGACGTCCCTTTCCGACTCTTCCATTCACTTCTGCAACATATATTTGCTTTGTCAGTCTTTCCGCATTCATTCCTCCCTTTCTTAATCCTGGTCACCGCATCATCTTGCAAACCACACTCTTCTTTTATCACACAGTTTCTCACCCTGTCACTCAGATTCAGCCCTAACATACTCCTTAGCGACCGCATTTCTACTGCATTTATTCTACTCTCGTGCTTCTTCTGCCACACCCAACTTTCACTACCATACGTTAAAGTAGGGATTAATACAGCACTGTGAATTGCCATACGTGCCTTTTTTGACACATTCTGACTTTTCACAATAGAGTGTAGAGCCCCATTTACTTTATTTCCTGCATTCACTCGTCTTTCAATATCCTTATCATATCTCCCATCCCTGCTGAATACACATCCCAAATATACGAACTCATCCACTTGCTCAATTAACTCTCCTTCTATTCTTATTTCACACACCGTCTTGCTTTCATCTCTTTCAAAAACCATCACTTTCGTCTTACTTGCGTTCACTTTCATTCCCCTTTCTTTTAATGACCTGTTCATTAATGTAACCATCATTTGCAACTCGGCCGCCGACGACGCAAGTATGACTTGATCATCGGCGTACAAAAGGCATTTGATGGTTAACTCACCCATTCTTAACCCGCATTCTTCAACTTTCAAATTTTCCAAACAGCTGTCCATAAATAGGTTGAACAGCCACGGGGAAGCTACACAGCCCTGTCTGACACCTTTATGGATGCCAAACCAGTCCGAGTAGACCCCGTTGATTCTAACACAAGCACTCGAGTCCCTATACAGAGACTTTAATGCCTGTATCAAACCAGCGCTCAACCTAAATGCGTTCAGCGTTTGCCATAACACATCCCTGTCCACTCTGTCATAAGCCTTTTCCAAGTCCATGAACGCACAAAAAACTTTTTGGTTTTTCGACAAAAACTTCTCCGCGATCATGCGCATGGAAAAGACTTGATCTGTACACCCCATTCCCTTTCTAAATCCCGCTTGCACATCCCAAATTTTTTCATCAGTTTCTTTCATAACTCTTTCAATTAGTACCTTAGCATACAGTTTTCCCACAATGCTAAGAAGGCTGATACCACGGTAGTTTTTACAGTCCTGCTGTGGCCCTTTTCCCTTATATATTGGGACTATCATGGCTTTGCACCTGTCTCCCGGTACCCGCTTTAGTTCCCAACATAAATTAAACAAGGTGTACAGCAGGCCTGCCACCACGTCCTCTCCAGCCCTTAGCATTTCGAGTGAAACTCTATTATATCCGGCTGCCTTACCTACTTTCATGCTTTTCATTGCTTTCATTATTACATCTATACTTATCTCCCTATCTCTTTCATCTTCTTTCGGAATTTCTATTTCATTTAGTTCACACTTCTCCTCACTCATAAATTCGCTTTCAAAATATTCCTTCCATCTCTTTAGACTCAACACTTCATCATTCAGGATACAGCCATTCTCGTCTCGTATCACATTCAATCTAGGCTGTTTTGAAAGTCCCCTGGTATTTCTTACGAGTTTCCAGAACATTTTAATATTTGCCTGGAAGTTATCCGATATTCATCTATCATTCCTATCCGTTCTTTCTTGCTTTTTCCTTTCAACTAATTCTTTTACTCTCTTATTTAAACGTTTAAACTCAGCCTTTTTTCTTTCATTCTCATCACTCTTACCGCCAGAATTACCAGCTTTGGTCGCTAGTAAATCTAGCCATGCTCTCTTCTTTGCTTCAACTTCCATACGTACCTCATCATCCCACCATAACGTATTGTTTTTCCTTTCATTCGTTCTCTTACTAACACCACATACTTCGGTAGCTGCATCCACTAAACCTTTCTTAACATTATGCCACACATTCTCCAAGTCTAACTCATTCACACACAACTCATCCAAATTACTTATATTTTCTCTCAGTCTGCATTTGTACTTGTCTTTCACATCTTCATCTTGTAACCTCTCAATTCTTATACGCTGTAACGCAGTGGTAGACACAGATGTCCTATGCCGCCAACGTCTGAATAAACCCCTAATTCGGCATAAGACCAGGTAGTGGTCCGTCCCTACGTTGGACCCCCGGTAAACCCTTGTATCCACCACTGCGCTCCTCATTCTTTCATCCACGGTTATGGGATATACGTGTGTATACGTGTGAATCTTCTTATGACGAAAGAAAGTGTTCGTCACAAAAAGATTCCTTTCCACACATACGGTGAGGAGGCTTTCACCATTCTCATTTATACTTTCATCACCAAACGTTCCCAATACCCTTTCATAACCAAGCCTCCTCACCCCAACCCTTCCATTAAAATCTCCTAGCATAATAATATTTTCATTTCCCTTACACTTCATTAACACCATCCTTACCATTTCCCAAAACTGCTCCCGGATATAAGTGGGCTTAGACAAGTCTGGGGCGTAGACCCCTAACACAAACAACTTCTTTAAGCCCACTTTCATTCGTATCCATAGCAGTCTTGGGCTTACACATTCATACTCTTTCACACATCGGCCCATTCTTTCTGAAAAGATGATACCTACTCCCTGGCGTGCCCGCTCGATCTCGTCTACACCAGACCAGTATGCGGTATACATGCCATGTGCAGTGACATCATTCCCCTTCCTTTTCGTCTCATTTACACATAATACATCTATTAACCTATCATACATCATATCGCATACTACATTCACATTGCCCCACTACCAACGTAGCCAGACGGCCAACCCTCAAGAGAGAAGGGGAGGGGGGACCCCGGGAGGATATTTTTTGGTAGTGTATAAAAAACAGGGGGGGAAAAAAACACGCCCACACTTTTATACACACTAAATAAAACGACCCCCCACCTTTTTTGTTTGAATGTGTTTTTGGTCAACAATAAATACAATTATTGTAAATCGGTAAACTACCAAAATAGTCACAAAATTAAACTTGAAAACATTTGCTAAATACGGTTTTGCCGGGTTACATTAAGAGCGGCCAACCCGTCTTACTTTTCGTACAAACGCTCGTACGTTATTATGGCATTGTAATAGATATTTCTTTGAAATTTTTGAACTAATAGGAATCTTGTGCACTATAGCTAGGTTTCTATCAAAACAAAAAATCAAAATTTGGAGAAACAAATTCAGTATAAGCCTCCAAAAATCTGCTTTTTTGCACAAAATTACCTGAATTTTGGGTGTTCATAATGTACTTATAAATAGTTAAACCAATGAAAATATTTTGATAGAAACTTTGCAAATGTAATCGAGTTTCTAAATGACAAACATTTATTTCACAAACTTGTAAGGCTTACTGAAAAACACGTATTACCTGGAACAAGTTTTATGAAATTTCCACACACTATTTTTCGTTCAATGTTATCGCGTTCTCACTTGCTTGTTAGTCAAGTGGCGGTGAGATATGCGGGGGACTAGTCGTGCGGGGTTGGGGTGGGATGAGACGGGGGAATTGAATGACGCTCGGCTCTCTTCGTATTGTCGTCTACTATGGGACTACTGTTGTTTATCCCATGCAGGTTTCGGGCCTCGGGGAGTTCCCCATTACCCGGGTAATCCTCACAGCCCATATCTATGGGCCGGTCTTGGGAGCCGTACATGTACGACATTGTCGGTAATCTTCATTGGCGTATTGCGCGCCACCAGGTCGGTGCTACCGGAGGGTCGGCCGTCTCAAAGCCTCGCGGAGTCCCGAGGTAAGGAGTCGACGCAGGGCCAATCTTGCCGACAGGAGTGTGCTCCGGACAGCAGCTGCTCCGGGCCTCCAGTGCTCCTTCCTGGCTCTAGATGATGGCCTGGTATCCCTAGGCAGAAGTTGGCGTAACTCGCGCTTCTGGGAAGGGATCTGCCGAAGGGTCAGCAACCTCCAGGTCCCGCGGAGACGCATCTCGACGCGGAGCCGAAGTCACCGACAGGCGCGCGCTCCCAGCAGCGCGCCGGGCCTTCGGAGTTCGCTTCCCAGCGTGTAGGTGAAACGCAGCGTTAGATACTCTTCATCCCAGGTGGCGTCCTCGAGGCTCTGCGCAAGCCGAGTTGGCCCCACAGCACCTGCACCCACTGCGAAGCGACGCGCTGTACTTCTCCCACCGGGGCGGGAGTCGACGACCGGCGGACGAGACCACTTACTAGCGCGGTCCGGACGAGACTCGCTCGGCTCTCGGCCACAGTCTCTCTCGGGCCTCTCGGAGTTGTTAGTAGCTATAGAATTTGTTGACTGCGCGTACGCAAATGTGCTGTTGTATTTTAATTTTAGTGAATTCTGTTTTACCTACTACAACGGTCTTGTTTTTTTTTTATATCGGACACTGCTTTGGCTTGCGAAAGGTTTAGTGTTGTGAATAACAGAAATTATTGACTCACGTTTCCCACGCAAACTGCCAATGAGAGATAGACTCGATGATTGACTGTATTAGATGATAATAATTAAATTTTTTCTAAATTTTCAATAAATTCTGACAGTTTAAAAAGTGTTCGTGTTCGGAAAACGGAATCTTCTTAACAACTGGGTTGTTTTATGTATTGTTTATAAAATGTGACAAGTTTTTTATTTACTATTTACCCAACTGTATTTAGACTACTTTATTTGATCCGCCTGTGCTACGGTACAAACATACATTTGTAGTCATTTGCATACGGTACGTACATGTTAAATAATTAGGTACGTTACCTACTTTCCGCATCCTCTAATGCATTACTAATACAGACAAACTCGATAGATAAAGAATTTATTCTGCTCCTACTACTAGTCCTAAGCAGAATAAATCATTTATGTATATGTATTTAGGTATATGATGGACGAACAAAAAAGTCGAACGGAAATCCCTGCTAAAACAAAACTGAGTCTGGTCTATGTGTGAGTATTGACGTTTGCGTGTGTAATGGCTGATAATGTATGAATGTATCCGGGCTTGTACGCAAGACGACCATTTTAAAAAATCAGTATATACCGATCTCTCATTGCACGGGAAATTGATACAAAGCGAGACCATTATATACTGGAAATTCTAGCTTTATGTGTTTACAGTTTTTTACTAGCGAAAATCTGTCTGACTTTCTTTGTTCGTCCATGAGGTACTTGTATATATGAAATAACAATACTTTAACAGTGGTAGAGCCACGCGGCAGCTTTGCTGTCGCACGTATGGGCCGGCTCAAACCGGGGTGGTACCACGACCTCACAGAATACCGGCGTGAAGTGGAAGCTCTGCTTCCGCGTTTCGTCTGGTGAGTGCAGGTGGCCGGAGGCCCAATTCCCCCCCCCCATCAACATGGTAGCGGAATTAAATGATAGATTACCCCAGGAGGGTACCAGCACCCCTGGAGAATCCCTCGCTGAGCATCCACGACCATGTTTCTCCACTTCTGAGCGTGGGTGCTCAGGCTGCCCCGCGTATTCTGGGGGGGGGGGGCAATATTCCGCTCAAGAATAAAACTGCTCGGGGCAAACGGAGCAACAAGACCAAGGCGACCCCTGCCACGCTGTCCGTGAATTTCTGCAATATCAGGGGACTTCACTCTAACCTAAACGCCGTCCACTACCATCTCGAGACGGCGAGGCCGGCTCTGCTCTTTCTGACCGAGACGCAGGTGTCCTCTCCGGCTGATGTCTCGTATCTCTCCTACCCGGGGTACAAACTGGAACACTCCTTTGTGCATCGGGCTGGAGTTTGCGTTTACGTCAGAGAGAACATCTGTTCTCGACGCCTCGGCAGGCTTGAAGGTTCGGGCCTGTCCATCCTTTGGCTACGCGTAGACAGCGACGACCATCCACGCGTCTACGGGTGCCTCTATAGGTCCCATAGCGGTAATGCCGAAACAGACCGACTCTTCGACCACGTCCAAATGGCTGCAGATTCGTTGCTACAGCAGATCCCCTCCGCTTAGATCGTGATCCTCGGCGACTTTAACGCCCATCACGCCGAATGGCTCGGTTCACGTTTAACCGATCATGCGGGGGAGATCTGTTCATGATTTTGCCTTGGCATATGGTCTGACACAACTGGTTACTTCGCCTACGCGGATTCCAGATGTTGAGGATCATGCACCTTCCCTGTTGGACCTTCTGCTGACCTCTCACCCGGACGGATATCAGATTTCCGTCGACGCCCCTTTAGGCTCCTCGGACCATTATCTTGTCCGGAGTGTGGTGCCACTCACGCTGAAATCGCGGTTGCATTCTGCAGGCTGCCGCCGTGTTTGGCACTATAGGTCAGCTGATTGGGATGGGATGCGGTCTTTCTTTGCATCCTACCCTTGGGGGGCGGGTTTGCTTCTCGCCGGATGATCCCAACGTTGTTGCGGATTCTGTCGCTGATGTGGTACTTCAGGGTATGGAACTTTTTATTCCTTCCTCTGTGGTGCCCATTGGAGGCAAATCTCAACCATGGTTTGGTCGCTCCTGTAAAATAGCATCATGCTATAAGCAGGAGTGCTACCGAGCCTGGGCTGACGCATCAGCGTCCAGGGATGTAAACACCAGCGCTCTAAAAAAGAAGTATAATTCCGCCTCTAGGTCCTTCAAAAGAGTCATTGCCAAGGCAAAGTCAGAGCACATAGGCAGAATTGGCGAGAGACTAGTTCGTCTTCCTTCTGGAACCCGTGCATTCTGGTCTCTCGCCAAGGCTGTCCAGGGGAATTTCTGTCAGCCATCTCTTCCATCTCTGCACAGGGAGGACGACTCACTGGCCCACACCGCAAAGGAGAAAGCCGATCTTCTAGGCTCTTTCTTTGCGTCTAACTCGACTCTCGATGACGGGGGGAGTACGCCGCCGACCATCCCGCGGTGTGAGTGCTCCATGCCGGAATTGCAGTTCACTCAGCGCTCGGTTCGCAAAGCACTCCTCTCCCTGGACATCCATAAGTCGAGTGGGCCTGATGGAATCCCCCCAATTGTGCTGAGGACGTGTGCTCCAGAGTTGGCACCGGTTTTAACGCGTCTTTTCCGGTACTCCTACTCCCTAGGCGTAGTCCCAAAATCATGGAAGACGGCTTTCGTCCACCCGATCCCTAAAAAAGGCGACCGCTCAGACCCGTCCAACTACCGGCCTATCGCCATCACCTCCTTGTTCTCCAAAACAATGGAGTCCATTGTAAACTGCCAGCTCATGAGGTACCTTGAGGATCACCAGCTGATTAGTGACCGCCAATACGGTTTTCGCCGTGGTAGGTCAGCTGGTGATCTTCTGGTCTACCTAACTCACAGATGGGCGGAGGCAGTAGAGTCCAAGGGGGAGACATTAGCCGTTAGTTTGGACATTGCGAAGGCCTTCGATCGGGTTTGGCACAAAGCGCTTCTTTCGAAGCTCCCTTCCTATGGGCTTCCCGAGAAATTGTGCGATTGGATCACCAGTTTTCTTGCAGATCGGAGCATCAAGGTCGTTGTAGACGGTGCAAGCTCCGATTGCAAGCTTATTAATGCTGGTGTTCCACAGGGCTGCGTGCTATCGCCAACGCTGTTTCTTCTGCATATCAATGATATGTTGCAAACCCGTAGCATTCATTGCTATGCGGATGACAGCACTGGTGATGCTCTTTACACCGGCCGAGCCAATATTTCTCGGGAAAATATCTCTGAGTGCCGGGACAAACTTGTGTCTGAAGTCGAGTCTCTGCTGGACAGAGTCTCGGATTGGGGGCGACTAAATCTAGTCCAGTTTAACCCCCCTCAGAAGACACAAGTTTGCGCGTTAACCGCTAAAAAGAACCCCTTTGTCGTATCCCCTCAGTTTCAAGGCACTCCCCTTGTTGCCTCAGCCAGTATCGGAATCCTCGGCGTCGACATATCGAGTGACGTGCAGTTTCGTGGTCACTTGGAAGGGAAGGCCAAATTGGCCTCTAAAAAAGCTTGGCGTGCTCAGCAGAGCGGGACAGTATTTCATGCCGACACACCGCTTGCAACTTTACAAGGCGTAGGTTCGGCCGCTCATGGAATACTGTTCCCATCTCTGGGCTAGGGGTCCCCAGTACCAGCTCCTTCCACTTGACCGCATCCAGCGCAGAGCGGCTCGAATCGTCGACGACCGAGTGCTTTCCGATCGGCTCGATTCACTGGCGCTGCGAAGAGATGTTGCATCTCTTTGCGTATTTTATCGCATCTATCACGGGGAGTGCTCTGAGGAATTGTTAGGATTAATCCCAGCCGCCAAATTTCGTGAACGCACTAAACGGCAAACGTCCCGATACCATCCACACCATCTGGATGCTTGGCGGTCCACCACTGTACGTTTCAAAAGGAGTTTTGTTCCGCGTACAACCTCTCTGTGGAATAATTTACCACCGGTGATTTTTCCGGACCGATACGACCTGGGGACCTTCAAGAAAAGAGCTTACTCCTTTCTAAAGGGCCGGCAACGCACCTGCAATTCCCCTGGTGTTGCGGTTGATCATGGGCGGCGGTAGTCACTTAACATCAGGTGAGCCACATGCTCGTTTGCCCCCTCTTCTATAAAAAAAAAAAATAAGAAAAAGCTAATGTATGTTATAAATAATTTCCATATCGTCAAAAATAACGCACGCACGGTATATAGATTGGTAAAAATACAACACAAATAAATCTCCGAGGCTAAGCGTTACGTCCGTACTAGACAAAGCATGTAATATAATAAAGTAATACGGTACTAAATGTGGGTATACGTCTGTCCTGTATGCAGAAAAATTTACAAAACTATGGCTATGCGTACCCAAGGACATAGTTGTGAGACGCGCGCGTGCTATAGTCGTAGTGGTTCTACTGCCCGCGAGTGAGCGGCAAAAGTTACCGAATGCTAACCGAACGCTCAAGCGCTATCTCTCTCTTTTCGCTTTGCTTCTTTTTCTAACATTGCGCTGAATGAAACAACAAGCTTTTCAACCATACTCGCGTTGACGATAGACGTGCCGGGAAGGACCCTCTTAAACACCTTTTACGCATTTTGCAAACAGTTTCAGACAAACACACATTATTAGTTTGTTATATTTTGTAGAGCTCAATTTCACGGTTATGGTGCATTCAGAAACAAGTATAATTCAGTTACATAAAATCTGTTTTTCTGTTCCGTGCTTTATTGTTTATAAATAAATAGCTAATTCTTATCTGAGTTATATTTTTCTTATTCGTCGGCCAATTCTACCAGGAATATAAAGATAACATTGAAATAAAAAGATAAGTAAATTTTTGTACATTTTAGTGTTCTAGATCTTGTGTTTCGTACGCAACCCAATTCATATAGAATTGAACGAAGATTAATTTTAAAATATATTGCATATTTATATTTTTGTTTTACTAAAAACTTTTGTTGAGTGCCTCTAAATCAGGAAATATTATTTTTACCTTCCTGGTTATTATCACAAAATAAATCGTGTTATAGATTTGTTGTTATCTCTTGTTTATGAATTATAGTTTCTTACGTGTTGGTTATGAAATGTCTAATTATTGTAATAATTGGTACTGTTACAAATCATCAGTGTTATTAGTTTTGAGTGAATAGGCATGTATCAGAATAATTATGTTGTTTCAAATAGGTACTTCCGTTTTGATAAAAAATTCAATAGTGTAATGTAATAGAATAAAACTGCGTTATATTGTAATCAATGTTGACATAATTTATTTCCCAAAGTTATAAATCAATTAAATAGTTTACGCCAACAAATATAACTTTTATTTTTATAACAATCGTACATACGTTTTGTAGTTCTGCGTACCCTAACTACACATACAGAAAAATTTTAAACTTATTTTTACTTACACGCCATCTAGCGTTCAAGCTTCGTAAACGTAGGGATACGTCTGTGTGTGTAAACGAACTGTGTCGAATTGGGAGGAAATTGAGGCAATGATATGACCCATTTCAATAAAATGTAATATCCGATAACCGCAAAGTCTACTCCTACGACTTAGTAATTTTCCAATTACACAAAAACCCAAATAAACTAAAAATTTTGACTTCAGCGCCATCTTGCGGAGGAATGGCTGGGAGCAGTCCGTAGGTTTCACCTTAATTAGGTTGTATTGTATTATAGGTATAGGTATTGCACTGAATATTCGGATATGAGATAATATTATTAATGCAATGTATAGAATAATAAATAAATAATAGACAGGAGATGGGCAGCAGCATCTTCCTAATAACAACAATAATATAATAAAAAACTGCGTTTGCCAACCCGCTCGCCAAGCGTGGCAACTATGGCAAATATCCCCCCATGAATAACGACGCAAACAAATGGCCCCCGGTCTCCAGCGGCCCCGCTATTCCTGGCTACGGTGGCGCCCATGGTAACGGCGGGGCAGGGGGTGCTAAGAATCTCCGGTGGAGGTTCGGTTGCCACCTAAGACGACTTGACCTGGCAACATGCAACGTACGTACCCTGAAGACTGACGAGAAGATCTTGGAGCTGGAAGAAGAGATAGACAACCTGCGCTGGAATATTATAGGATTATCTGAGGTCCGAAGAGAGGGGGAGGATACGGTGATTCTCGAATCTGGCAACTTGTTCTATCATCAGAAGGGCGACTATCTGCCCCAAGTTGGTGTTGGATTTATCGTCCACAAGTCTCTCGTTAACAAAGTTGTAAAGATTGGGAGTGTGTCGACGAGTGTTGCATACCTTATACTCAGAATCACCCAACGGAATTTGCTAAAGGTCATACAGGTTTACGCACCAACCTCGGAACATCCCGATGAGGAGGTGGAGGAAATGTATGAGGATATCTCTAGAGCCATGCATTCCTACAAAATCTACTATACGGTGATAATGGGAGACTTCATCGCAAAACTGAGTACAAGAAAGAACGGTGAGCTGAAGGTAGGGAAATTTGGGATAGGGCAACGGAACCCAAGGGACCAGCAGCTGGCCGACTTTATGGAGAAAGAGGGTCTCTTTATGATGAACTCTTTCTTCCAGAAGCAGCCCCACAGGAAGTGCAACTAGTCGAGCTCCGACGGTTCGCCAAAAAATGAGATTGACTTTATTATGACGACCAGACGCCAACTGTTCAGTGAAGTCTCAGTGATCGCAAGGGTGAAAACTGACAGCAATCACCGAATGGTTAGAGGCACACTGAACCTAAACGTTAAGTTGGAGAGCTCTCGTCTAATGAAGTCAACGCTCCTTCCCCCTCGTGTTCTAATCCAGAATCCCGAAACCTTTCAGCTCGAGTTACGTAACCGCTTTCAGTGCCTAGAAGATTGCAATGCAGTGGACGATATGAATGACAAGCTCGTGGAAACTGTCCATACGGTCGGAGCTATGTTCTGCAAGACCCGCCGCAGAAGAACACAAAAACTCTCCGATCACATTCTTAATCTCATGGCTGTTAGACAGGAGGGGAGGCTGCAATCGTCAACAAATTTGACAGCATACAAGCAACTGAACAGACAGATCTCCAAATGCATGCGGCAAGACTTGCGCAACTTTGATACTGCTCGTATTGAAGAAGCGATTAAGCGGAACCAGGGCTCCAAAGTCTTTGCCAGAGATCTGTCTGCCAGTAAGAACCAACTGTCAAAGCTGAATACTGAGTGTGGCAGCATCGTTTCTGGGACACCTGAGATTCTGAGTGAGATTGAGGGGTTCTATGGCCAGCTGTACACATCATCGTTGGAGCCACACGCAAGTGTGAGTAACGATCCAAGAGCAAGTCTTATCCGACACTATTCCGATGATATCCCGGAAGTCAGTCTGGGCGAGATTAAAATGGCTCTCCAGCACCTTAAAAAGGGCAAGTCCCCGGGCGAGGATGGAAATACAGTGGAGCTTCTGAAAGGGGGTTGAAAACCGGTACTTGAAGTCCTTCAGAGGCTCTTTAATTCCGTCCTCCATGGTGGCACTACTCCGGAGGCGTGGAGCGGAAGTGTTTGATTTGGAGCGAAAGCCGTATTGTTTGGTATTAATGAAGTCGATTGATGCTAGGTAGTTATCCAAACGATTGTATAAAACTTTTTCAAATACTTTTGAGAGTACTGGAAGTATTGAGATAGTGCGATAATTTCCTGAATGTGTTCTACTACCGGACTTAAATATTGGGCTAACTTTGGCCAATTTTAAGGATTCAGGAAAGTAACCACTTTCTAAGCAACTATTTATAATGCTTGTCAATTTTACTAAGATAAGAGGTTTTATAGATTTTAAGGCTTTACATGCTAAACCATCGAGTACAGTACTTGTATTAGAGTTTAAACTGTCTATTATTTTGTTGACTTCATTTGTTATGTAGTAGGGGTATATTGTGTTAGTTTCATAGTTGTAATAACTATTTGCTTGTTGTACAAATTGGTGTATGTGAAATTATCGTGATACTTATGTGGAATTTTATTGGCGAGGGTGGAGCCTATCTGAGAGAAGAAAGTATTAAAGTAATTGCATATATCAGTTAATTCAGTGATAGGACCTGAATGTGTTTCAAGTTTCGACGGAGCGCTGCTAAGTTTCAGTTTATTGGAACATAAGGAGTTAATGAGATTCTATAACTTGAGCGGCTTTTTGTCACAATTTTTAAACGCCTTGTGGTAATATTCACTTTTTGTAGTTAGGGTCATTCTCTTTACATGATTTTTAACTGATAGAAGACGTTGTTCGTGACTTCATTTGGAAATGTCTTCAAGTAAGAATACCGTAATCGGTCCCTATTATATAAGGCCGCTAAAATATCACTATTTATCCAGTCTGACCGTGGTGGGTTTTGAATTTTTGTTTTCTTGTTCTTCATTTTTCTTATCTTGCTACGTTTGAGAGCTTCAGAAAGTTCTGTATCTAGTTCTTCAATTTTAATTCATGGCAACCGGATAGGCATTGCTTTACAGTTCGTTCAATTTATTGTAGTCAATAGCTTCATACACAGTCTTTTTATTCTGCTCTGGTTTATATTTATGAATCTCTAGGTAAATGTGTTTGTGGCTTTGTGGTCAGACATGGCTGACTCGATAATAGTGTTACGAGCTTAGGGTACGTGACAGTAAAAACTGCCGATTGAATTACTAAAATTCTCACTTTAATTACTGAACACCAATAAGAACTTAAATCACACTAATAAATATTCACACTTTAGTTCACTTTATTCACTCCGAAAGCTTGGCTCGTATTGCCAATTCAATACTGCCCGGTCTCGGCCCTAAAAGCCTTTATATAGGCCTTCTCCACCGAAACATCTAGAATGTTCCAGCAAATACCGGTTCCGACCGAGTAGATGTAGAATGAATTCGAGTTCGGACAAAGTCCGAACTAGATATTTTGTAGTCTAGTCTAGAAAACTAGAAAGCTTAATTCTTCTATTCGATACTAGATGGTGCTGTATGTGGAAAGTTCAGACATTGCATTTTCTAGAAAACTTTCCTCGCTCTGTTCCCCGACACTAGATGGCGCTAGTGCCAGGTACCAGATATCAACTTAGACGCGCAACAATAGCAAGATGAAAATTATGGTATTGCAGGTTTGAACTAACATGGTCTAGAATTGTTTTAGAATTAGATGTTTCACGCGCGCAGTATTTATGGTATATTTTGTTAAGTAGGCTACACCCATTTTCTTGTAGCATTCGTTTGTATTTGACAGTTGTTTGGTTATTGTTTATTAAGTTGAAGTTGTAGTCTCCAAACACAACTGCTGGTTTCCGTTTCAGTAATTGTTGCGAATAAGTTCCTAGGAAGTCAGTGTTGTTCGTTCTTGCGTGTTTATAGATGGCGCCAATATCAATAGAAAAATCTGTTTAAATTAATCCGTAAGTAGTTATTGTCGTTTACACAAAGGTCTTCTTTGTGATTGTGGTTGAGACTATCGTGCAGGTAGATGGACACACCTCCTCCTCGTCCTGTTGTTCTAAAGTTTTATTATTATTAAAATGGGTATAACTTTGTAAGATTAGGCTTTCTGCTTCTGATTCACATTTTATCCAGGTTTCAGAAGTATTATTACATGTATTGTTAGAGGTATGTAATGTATTATGCATTTAAGTTCATCTAATTTGCCTGGTTTAACAATGCATCATACATTTGCATATAGACACTTTAGTGATTTTCCATCATTAATGATATTGATATGTGTGTTCGTTATTTGGTATGTGATATTGCTACATGTTAAATTGCTGTCATTGCCTCTTGTGCAGGTAGGTTTTTTGGACAATCTTGGACAATTTGTGGATCGAAGGAACTTAATAGTGAGACACCGTTCTCCTGTGTCTATGCGACGTTTCAGTTCACCTCGTCTGTCATCCGTAAGTTTCTTCCGTAGAGGCGTCTGATCGAAATAGCATTTTGTGTTGGTTTCCACATTGGATATATTGGATCCGTTACGTCATATTAATTTAGCTGTTTCAGCTGAAGAAAAACAAGCTTTTATGGGTCGAGATCTCTCACAACTGTATTTTCCTAACCTCATGAGTTTTATAGGCTTAGGACCGTCGAGATATGCAGGTTTTATTATTCTTTGTACTTCCTTTTTATCGTGGTCCATTCTCACCAACAAATCTTTGGAACTGATTTAGACGATTCCACTCATGACTCTTCTCACTTCTTTTCTCCCCAGAAACATTCTTGGATTTCCTAATCATTTTTTTGTATGATGTAAGGTTTGAAACACTTCATTACAATCGACGATTTCATAACTTATCGATTTATATTAAATTACTCGTGTTTATATCATCTAACGCCTATCTTATGTACCACTTTGAGAATTAATTAATTTTTGTTTTATAAAATAACTTTATCAATAGAATGAAGTAGATGGTGCTATTAGAAAGTAATTTTATTTGAAAGAAAACTAAAATCACAGCCTAAAAATAATGACTGTTACATTTATTTGCTATAAAATGAAACTTTTATCTTATATTTTTGCCGCACTTGTTGTTGAAAATGATCATATTAAATAAATCCTTTTGCTGTGAAATATTTTTATTGTATATCTTATTTCATTTGAAGGTTTCACTTCTACCGCGTGTGAACAGCACACATGTTTTTTTTTGTTCGTATCATTAGGCGCATTACTGGTCCATTGGGTTAAATGGTCTAAGACGACTACGCATCATTTGACGTTGACCAATCATCAATATGACTAGTATTGTGTAGTTCATGAACGATGAACGATAAGGAAACGTTTATTATACCCCTATTACACTGCACTGAATCAGGGTCCCTAAGCTCTTAATAAGACTGGTGTAATAATTGTAAGGGAGTAACAGTACGTTCAAAACGTTACAGTTGTTCAAAACGGGTAGAAATCAATAGCATGCTACAGACTATAAACTTTATTTTTCTAACGCGCTATTAAGTACGATATATATAGTGTGCTATTAATAAGAAAGTCTGTCGGAAGCCGGAAAGCGCTTAAATTGTTGCAACACTAAGCGTGCAACGTACGTGTATTTCGTAGAATTACAATTACATGTCGCTCGTTGGATATATCGTGTACTATATAAGAAAATTATTTCGTAATAAGTCGCATTTTAGATTAAAATAAAATAAAATCGTAAAGAAAACAGAAAAAACCAATGAACAGATTATTCATTGGTTTTTCATACTGTTCAGGTTTACGACTGTCTTAATATATGTAAATGTTATTTTAACTTTAATGTAAATTATAAGTCAATTAAAAGCGTATTCAAAAGTTTATTGATTGTATACAAAAAAATCAACTGTATATAATATACTATTTTATACACTTTTATATCTATATTTTATTTACATTTTAAGACAATAGTAAGGCTACTTTTATAGCAGACAACCATGTCCTTCGATCACTTATAAATTTATAGTATACACCACCTAACCAACGTCTAACAATAAATAAAGTCGCGTGCAATGAATAGCGAGCTGCTACTGCTATAGTATGTGCTAAATCGATTGAGACAAACGGACGAAGACCTCGGATATGAGCCGAGTGTCAAAAAGCGTAACTTACAAAATGTCAATTTAGATGTGATAACAATATTTAAGTATTGATATTATTCACACTTCTAGGTCAGCACATATGTTTTGTTTTTTTGTTTATTAAATAATATTTTCTGTCGTTCCTATAAATATCGTAAAATCTTACGGTACATCGCGAAATTATTTCATATATTTATTTATATTACAATTTATGGTAAGTAACGCAGCAATTCATTTAATTCATATTAAAAAAAAATATTTGAAGCAATATAATCCACTTCAAATAAAATAATAATAAATCAATAATAACTAATACTTTATATTTGTAATGATTTGATTTATAATATTTCTAATAATTAAAGTTACAAAAAACGTAATTAATTTATTAATAAATAATAATAATAATAAATAAATAATAATTTCGTTATTTTCGCACTACAGCTCGCTTTTATTGAGACAACTTAGTGATCGCAGCGCATCAATTATTTGCTCCATATTTCTGGGACATTATTTTCTACAGCGATCTTCTCCTGTTCTCTTAACTTCATAGTTGTAATCATGGAGGTTAGGGAACAGGAGAACGATCGCTACATACTAAGGCATAGCCCGCCTGTCCTTGAAAAATTGTAGAATTTATAACGGCGCTGCCGTCGGTGAGTAGTGGCTGCGAAGTTAGCTGTATATGAGTTAAGTTGGTTGAATAATGTTCACATTTTCTTAGCGGCATTGGTGAGAAAATTTTCATGCTCCGTAATTTTTGACAAAAAGAAACATTAAAAATGGAGAAATATTTTATTGTGCGTGAATGTGCAAGTGATTTAACATCTGAAAATGACCTTTATTGAGCGTACTTAGCGATCGCAGTGCCTCAATTATGGTATTCATATTTCTGGGACACTATTTTCTACGGCGATCGTTCTCCTGTTCTCTAACCTCCATGGTTGTAAAGCTGGCTTTCCACTATGGGATATAATATATATTATATCCCGAAATATAAATTATATCCCACGATTCTCCTTCAGACTGTGAGAAATATCTTTTAACCAGTGTGGCGTTCGTCATTGGACGATCTGAGGAGCGTAGCGGAGGCGCGGAAGGGTGTGCGGGGTACAGAAGTTTAAATATAGTATAAAGTGGGATGTTATACATATTATATCTCATTGGAAACGGTTCCATTTAATTACGGTGAGCGATATTAATTTATATCTCGAGATGTAATGTAAATTATATTGTATCCCATAGTGGAAAGTCGGCTTAATAGTAATAAACTAACAGATTATAAATACTTATTAAACATTTTCATCCCACAGAGTACTTTTTAGATACTTTCATTAGTTTCATTTTATGTGTGGAAATTAGCTTTCCCAAATGCCTCTGAATAATACTTTTACTGAGTGTTATTAATGAGTAAGTAAGTCACGATTATAAAAGCAACCTAAAAATCATACGTGAACGTTATTTTTAATTTTGACAATGATACATCTTTTTTTCATTTTTATTCTATGTTGTCAAGTTGTCAACTTGCGTCAAATCAAATCGTCGAGTTGGAAAAATTGCATGTCGCTATGTTCAGTCAAGTCAGAACTCGAAATAAATAAATTGGTCATGGCTGAAATCGAGGGACGTAAACATCGGGAATCTAATTTCCTAGACGGAGAAGGTAATTAATGTTGAAATATTATTGCTAAGGGCGCGTGCGTCGTAGTGCGTAGCGCGGACGGCTGTTGCGTCGTCGTCCGCAAGTTACCCTCGTGTAGCTCTTGTGACATTGAAAATGGGTTCTTTTTATAATTGCTGCCTGGATTGTGGTGCGGGGCCTCAAGAGACAGAGTGAGCTAGCCGCATGTCGCTCTAAGTGATACTGTCACCCAACGGCCCCGGGAAAATGACCGGAGGATCGGACAGGAGCCTCGCTACAGGTACTGATTTTGTTTTGTTGTAGTTTTCGGACGATATCAGTCGACAAGATGATAGCACGACGTATCGGGCATAAGACATTAAACTTTTGATATGTACGTGGATTAGCTTTTACAAAATACAACGAAGAAAAAAATTACCCTTTGTCCACAAAAAATCTGTCTGGTACGTTGTGTGTCATTAGCATATTGTTTTATGTTTAAATTAGGAAAAGGAAAAGAAGTATTGAGTTCTTACCTTTTGACCTTTGTTATTGTTCAGCAATCATTTTTATTTTAATTAATTCAGTGCAGTCATATACTAACATATTTCTTGTTTTCTTGACAAGAATCTGAAATATATGCATTTATGTTCATGAAAAATTGTTGCTTAGGTAAAATTACAACAACAATTTCATATTTTACCACAGCTTATATAAAATATTAGGCTTATAACAATTAATTACTTTTTACAGTAATAGCACAACATGAGCTGTTTGTCACTGAATTTGCAAGTGAGGTTGCTTAGTACCTTGTCTTTAATACCTTTTATGTATAACACCTAATAAATTATTCTGCTCATAATCACACACACAATCCTTATGAGACTAATATTTTAAGGAAATTATATTTTATTAAAATTTATTATTTTTTACCTAAAATATGAGATCTTATATAAATTATTAATCTCCGTCTTGGTAAAGGCATAACTCAATTTTATCTTTTTTAGGAGGAGAGAAGTATATTATAATAAATCCAGTCACAATGTTTGTGAACTCGACCTTAATAAAATAAAATGTATTATTAAGTAAATTCATCAGGGAAACACACTTGAGTTTTGCAATTATTTCTTAATTGCAATATAACTATTGCTTAAAATTGGCTCTCTACAATTTTGATAAAATTTACAAAATAGAGGTTTACAGTGGTGGTGGTAGGGGGGAGGGGGATTTGGTTTAGCTAGGGTCTCATTTTTTTTGGGAAATCTCCATTTGAAATGAAATATGATAATGAAACTATTAAGATATTTAAAACAGTCAAATGGTTAGAGGGTAGTGATACATTGGAGTGCATGGCATTGAAATCTGCAATGTAGTCTAGTTTTCTATTTTTCGTTTTTTTTTAGTATTCTAGCCCAAATGACCCTGCAGATAGGCAAAAATATATTATTATAGATTATTAAAATGTTTTGTCTACAGAGTAATATAATATCTTCATGGAGCTATGCATGCTTTTAACCATGAGGGCAAAATTTTGAACTAAAAATGTTTGATAACAGTATGTTTGATAGTGTTTTTACAGATAATTGTTTTATCATTAAACATTCTTATCTAATACATTTTGAATAAATTATTAAAATAATAAATAAGTGTAATAGTATGTATATTTACATGTATGTTAGGTTTTTCTGAAATAACGATTACTAGATAGTTGTAATCACTCTGAAAATTATGTCTTTTAACTCCAAGCAGATTAAGTTTAACCAATTGCCCAAGTACTAAAATTATAAAAACCTTGAATTAAAACTAATTTAACTGATAAACACCAAATTTTTTGACTCTCTTAAAATGTAAAGGTTACAGCCTTTTTGTACTTCCTACTTGTGGGTTCAGGCCTCCTCTTATATCTGAGAGGGTTTTTTTGAACAAGAATGTGTCCACTGCGGTGTCCCAATGCATGTTAGCAAACTTCGCATAATGTGTTCAAAATATAATTTTTTGAATTTTTGAGCCATACAGGTTCCCTCTTCATGTTTTTTTCACCGCTGAGCACTTAGTAAATCAGCAACCAAAATTGCAATTAACAATTCCATTGATGTTGACAGGATTGAACCCATGTTCTCATGTACTATAAAAATTACAGCAGGCTTTTAACTCCTACAACTACCCTAGCATATGATTTTTAACTGTTTCATATTCAGTTTTATTTTAATGTAATATTTGATGCAATAATTTGATTAAATGTTGACATAGATCTTGTGAGGACTCATAAGATAAAAGTTATTAGATAAGTGATAAATAAACTTTCTTATCTATTTAAGATAAGCAAAATATATTTAGCATGATAAAAAATACTATATCATAAATTTTAGTGTGGCTCTTTTCTTTAAATTTGTTTTCCATTGTCAGCAGTCCATAAGCAGTCCATGATTGCTATTAGTCTTCCCCAGAGCTTGCTATAACTGCCTTGCTTGCCAGGCATATTTTCATAACATACCAATTTTTTTACCATTAACAATTCCTATATATGGTAAATAATAATTTATCAATACTAAAATATTATATGTTTAAAACTGCTTGGCATGTGTTGCAATGATTTTGTAATTCAATGGATGGTAGTAATATATTGTAGAGCCATGCCACAGCTATATTATTATATGGTTGTAGCATGAATGGGTTGGCTTGACTGGAGAAGGCCTGTGCTCTCACAGAATACCAGTGTCAAACTGCAGCTTTTAGAGGAGACCCTTTTCCTGAAAATGAGACATTTCACCTTATTGCTCCGGGATAACACATAAATATTTTGATTAATAATGGAGGTTAGATTTGGGTGTCTATAGGCCAAAGCATCTACTTACCATCAGGTGGACTGTGTGCGCTCATTTGTCATCCTTATTCTATATAACAAAAACTAGGAAACCTTTTTGTCAGCTCACAGCTAACACTGACCAAAATTTCATCACAAACAGATGAGTGGTACAGCCATCCTTATGGGACAATAAAATACTTATAAACATATTATATATAGATGATATTACAATATACATTAAAGGTCTGATACTCGTATATACCACAAATATTGGATTTTCAATCGTTTTGTCCCATTTTTAAGAGGAATCATAGTTGTATCATCATCATCATCATCATCATCATTCAACTCTTCACAAGTCCAGTGCTGAACATAGGCATCCCCCAAGAAATAACACAAAGTTTAAGCACAAGAAATTAATTATACTAGTACCTGGTTGACCGAGATATGCTCGGTATTTTTCGCTCGGTTTTTTTTTAATTCGTGTGTTTTGGAAATTATATTTAGATACAAATTACATACAGATGAAATACGAATAATATTTTTTGATCTTAGCGACATAATAGAAAAAACTGAACTGTTTATTTGAATAGAAAATAATGAGTAAAAGCAATTAGTTTAATTTAAATTTTCGTGTTTTTAAAAAATACTAAAAAGAAGGGCTCGAAAAAATAGATTTTCTCAAAAAAAGAAAGGAACTTGGAAAAAAATTAAAAAAAGTCGGTCAGTCGGTCTGGGCTCGAACCATGGTATTACGATTTTGTGACCGCCCAATATACCAATTAAGCTATTTGTAATCATTAATAAACTGTCAAAATTTACCTTCTTATTCTAACGATATTGTAGCAGTTTTTCATTGCCTAAAAACACGGACAAAAAGACATTTTCTAAAAATAAATTCTAGCTAGATCGATTTATTGCCCCCGAAACTCCATGCACACAAAATTTTATGAAAATCAGCTGTATACAGATTCCGATCATATATATATATATATATACAAGAATTGCTCGTTTTAAGTTATAGGATATAGTCAACCAAATCTAGGAAATACCTTTTGAAGTTTCACATTCATCATTCCGCATTAACTTTGCACAAGCGTACTCACACTATTAAAAATAACCTTTTACGTAAATCCAAAGAATTATGAAGTCATCTGTATTTCATTACAACATGTATAGTTTTTTTTATCACTAATTTAAATTCGAATCTTTCAAACAAAGCAAAATATTAAAAAAATAACCAGTCAACCTTTTACTTTACGTTTTTTCAATGATATGTTGCTATGTATCTTATTAGTGTTTGGATGATTAAAATTCATTGTTATGCGAATAATTGGCAAAAATATTCAAATATCGATAAAAATATCCAAATAATCGAATCATTTAATATTTTTAATGTATTATTTCCTCAATTAAATTTTTATTTTAAAAATTCCTTAAATTACATGAATCATAATTAAAAAAGATTGATATTTTTTTTACTTTGTCAACGTAAATTTGTGTAGGCAAAACACTACGTTATTTCAATCTCACGCCATTTCGAAAGCTTACTGTGCGTAATTTTGTAATTTTGTGTTTGTCTTCTTATTTTGTGACTCGGCTTTAACTTTTTGGACTGTTTCTTCTTTCGTCATAAAAAAGGAAAAAAAGACATTAATTTTGACTGCATTATTGAAAATAAAATAATAATTAATCTAAACAATGACAGCTCAATTAGCTGTACTGAAAGTGATTGAATAAATTTATTTTTAATCTAGTATCAATTTTAAATTTTTATATCCTTGCCTCTAGAAATAAGCAGTAACACAGATTAATAATAGTAGTACTATGTAGCAGTAACAACGAATACGAAGAAACTGATAAATCTTGTGTTTTAAATTATCCGTTTTTAATTTATTCTGGTATTATTCACACCAAACTGTAAATGATTACCAACTTGAAATAATCGATATCGATTGTTTTAGGAGTCGAATATTGTACGTTCCTATTTTTTGGTTGGCAATGGCTTGGTGCAATAAGTCTGACAGTTGTCAAAATGTATTTTCTTAGATTTGGTTGACTATAAAATCAACTTTTGTCACCAAAACTATATTATTTGGTAGGTCTACATAATACATAATCTACAGCCACTCAACATTATAAGGGATTTGGTGAGATTCGTGACGAATCTTCCAACATTACCACCATGATTCCAATGTTATTAAAAGCCATTATGAGTCTTCAAGCCAAGAGTGAATAGGATTTTGTTACGCTCACACCATCTAGAGCTTCATCACCACTTACCACAAAGGTGTGGTTGTGGTCAAAAACTGGAATAATAATAAATAACAAGAAAATGTTATTAAAAGAGTGCATACTATCCACCTTTGAATTCTCATCTGTACACAGGGTTCTTTTGCAATAACTGGCCAAGTTTACAGAGAAAGTTCAGAATAAGTAATTCAGTTGACCCGCGGTAATCCGACAAACGTTTTGCAAGGCGGTGTCGGATAATCGAATTTGTCGGACTATAGAGTACTGCCATAGCCCCCAGGTAGTCCGGAACTTTTTGACAAAGAGTATCTTGTAATCCGACAGATTACATATCAAATAATCAAAACATAACGATGTGATGCATAATGAATACCTAAGACAATAAATAATGAATGCTCGCAAGGCCGCTACCATAGTCACATTCGAGCTGAGACAATACGGGTCAAGCTAGATTCGTGGTGGCGCGAACCAATTGCAATCTGTTAGTTCACGTATTCGCGAAGGACACCTTCACCCATAGAATACTATAATACACAATAGAATGGCTGTCAACCTTATTTTGTACGAAGATTGGCGTCGCCGGGAGCACACATACAAGCAATTACGTCGTATTATCAATTATCACTACTACAAACACATTTTAGACTTTTGATTAATATTTTTGACACATAAATGTTTCTTTATTTTTCTTTCTAATATTCACAAAATATAAATAGTTTCGACTTACTGGTTGTAGGTCGAAATAATGTCTGTTCTTTCGACACGTAATAATTGCACAATTTGCAATTTTTAAATAATTTGCATGCAACGACGCTTGACTCGAAAGTTGGAAACGATTGATTGTGTTGACATTCATAAGTGTGAATTGACGTGTTAGTAGCTACACTGGCTCCGCCCACTCCCCCGTTCTATTATGTATGTATTATAGTATTCTATGCCTTCACCAGTGGCGGATTCATAGCGCGACTCAAATCTACTTACAAGTTAAAGACATGTCGGATTACAAGGAGGAACGGATTAGCCAGGGGCCGGATTACCGCGGGTCCACTGTATAGGCAAATGATGAATAAATATTAATAAAAAAAACTCTTTAACATTCTGTCCTATTTATCTTTTAAATTCAAAATTCGTGGTAACTGGTAATGCATTATTTTAACTGATTTTACTGCGCACACGCGCATTCCTAAGGGTCGATTGGTAGACAAAAATGTTGTTGTCCATAAATCACATTCAATTTGGGGATACATGATAACGACAAAAAAACGATAAAAATGGACCAAAAATTAAAGGGAAGGGGGGTTTTTTTTTTTTATAGGAAAGAAGGAAGGGGGATAAAATAAAAAAAACCTAATTTCAAATAAAAGTAGAAAGCTTATTTACTCGTATTTTCAAAAACTGCAATAATGTCATTATTTACATATTTGATCTTAAGTTTAAAATTTGACTACTCTTTGAAAAATAACCCTGTATATTACGAACCGTAAACTGGCCAATGACTTTGACACCTCCCTTGCACAGTAACAGCATTGAGTTGAGACGCACGGAACAAAAATATTTGTATAGCCTGTAAATAACTGTTCCGTATTTGTGTGTCCTTGTGCATTTTACGTATCTAACTGCCTCCAGGACACTGGATAAAATCCTCGCGCTGTAACGTTTTTAAACAAGTGATAAAATCCATAATTTTGTACAACCGACTCCAATATGAATAAAAAAGAGAAAATCATTTATGTATTCCAAGTGCAAAACAAATATAATTTATATTGTGACGGCAGAGTCGGGAAGAGACGCCCTAGAAGATGGTTCATCGACCATTTTGGCGATATTTAATAATGGGCCACATTAGGAGTACCCTTAACTGACGAGCGAGTATGCGTAGATATATCGATGTAAAGGATGCGAGAGAGGTATATCAGGATCGTGCCAATTGAATGTCCGTAGTCTCTGCCTACCCCTCTGGGCGACAGGCGTGTTTTATGTATTCCAAGTCAATTTAATACTCATTATTAAGGATTAATCAAAAACTACTCAGGTTGTGACCAAATTTATATGGGACCACATGAGAAGTGCCAGCTTTCTAACAAAAAAAGAATTATCTAAATCGGTTCACCTAGAAGGAAGTTTTGATACAACACACATAAAAATACATTTGAATTGAGAACCTTCTCCTTGTTTTGAAGTCGGTTGAAAAAGAGAAATAATAGTGATGTTTTTTTTTCTTTACTCTTTAGAAAAGTGCCTCTATGCCCGTAAACAAGTTTCCTTACATGGGAGGCGTGCAGTGTAGTGTGCGCGCATACAATTTACGGTTTGATTTTTTCTTTGTTGGGCAACACTGCGATTGTAAATAAATAACTAGGTAACCGTATATCGCTTGTATTTGCATATTATCGGCCATATTTTACGCTTCAAGGATTGTTTCATTTATTTAATCATAAAATATTAGCACTGCTGTGCTATCAACATGTTTACGACTATACTACGATTGTAATTGAATAGGGGATTCAAACATAACTAATAAGATACTTTTTTTCTTTAAAACAATCGCGGTCTATACCCTCAACAATACAGCTACTTTCGCTTCCAAGTAGATGGTAGGTCTCCTTCTCGCCCTATTTCGCCCTTTATTATACGTGGTAGAGTCACGCTGCAGCTATATTATGGTTGTAGCACGAATGTTCCGGCTTGATCGGGGAAGGACAACGCTCTCACAGAATACCAGCTTAAAATAGCAGCTTAACACTGCTTCGTTCCGTATGGTGAGTGTAGAGAACCGGAAACCGTTTTTACTAGAAACGAGGCATTCCATGTTAGTACTCACGGGTGTAATCGAGGATAGATGTAGATGTCTATGGTCCACAGCAACCACTTACCATCAGGTGGACTGTGTGCTCGTTTGTCACCCCATCCTTTAAAAAAAACTTTGTACTTGAACATGAGTTTACCGTGTAGTAGCTGTGTAAGAATATCCACTACTCCATATCATCACGTGGGTGTCGTAAGAGACGATAGAGGAAACCAAATCGGGAGACGGACAAAAGCATCTTCCTAATAACGAAGAAAGAAAAACTGCGGTTGCCAACTCGCTTGCCAAGCGTGGCAACTATGGCAGATATCCCCTCTATGAAGCAATCTATGGGAGAGACCTGTGTCTCGGCAAGTTGTGAATTTTAAATAAGCTGTAACGGTAACGGTAACCGAACTTCAATAATGTGCATTTTTACTAATACAGAGCTAGAATTCACTGTCACGATATCACTTAAATTCATATACACAACGTTCAAAATCGAATGTGTTGTCCATCACAACGTATCAAGTTGATTGCATCTAAAGATTAAAAGTCTTAGCTATCTTTACATTATATCCAATAAAGGCCGTTCTAACCTTGGTATTGACTGTAAATTTCCTGATTAAAACTACTTTTACGGATTTTATCGCGTTTATTTTTACTTTTTATTTACTTTTATTTTTAATTCCCGACGTTTCGGGCGCTTTCCAGCACCCATGGTCACGGGGGGAGTCCCCGTGACCATGGGTGCTGGTCCGTATAAAATCCGTAAAAGTAGTTTTAATCATGTATAGTGTTCGCGTAAATATAAGAAATCATTATGTAAATTTCCTATTACTTTTTAAGTAGTGTTTTGTTTTCTCTTCCTCTAACAAATGAACTAAACGTCCATCTGATAGTAAGTTGTTACTACAGTCCATAAATAATTACAACGGAAAAAAGCCACTGATGCACTCTGAGGACTAAGAATAAATATATCTCAGCCATATTGTCGCTCTCACCCACTAAGTGTAACGTTAATAGCAGGTATGCAATTAGTACCATCCTAAAACGGCAAGGATTAGTAAGCTGAAGTGGCAATGGGCCGGCCATATAGCTCAAAGAACCGACAACCGATGGGGGAAAAAGGTTCTCGAGTGGCAGCCTCGTACCGGTACGCGAAGTGTAGGGTGGCCCCTCACTAGATAAGAGTGACGACCTGGTAAGATATGCAGGAAGTCGATGGATGCAGGTGACTCAAGACCGTGATTTGTGCCATATCTTTGAGGAGGCCTATGTTCAGCTGTGGACTTGTGAAGGGCTGTAATGACGATGATGAAAAGGACACTTAGGCAGAAAAGGTCATCATCTTGATAATTACGTATTAATATTTATGAGATTAGAGAAACATATTGTTATTGATACAAGTCGTCACAAGGATGTATTTTGGATATAGACCTCCAATTATCCACCTGAATACGGTAACACGGTTTTCTTATAGAATAATGGTGACATTCGAGGACACAGTCCACTTGATGGTAAGTGTATACTGTGACCTATACACATCTACATTTATTTTATCCTCAATTTAAGTCAAAATTAAGATGCCTTGTCAGCTTTCACCCCTAAGGACTAAGTTGAAATGCTTCGTATCAATTAAAAAGGGTCTCTGGTGCTCTACATTCACCATACAAAACGTAGTCGCTGCTATTCAACACTGGTATTCTGTGAGCGCGTGGGTCCTATCCTGGTCGAGCCGACCCATTCGTGCTACAACCATAATATACGCTGGCCCCACATATACAGTCGTGATAATATTTTACGTACTTTTTTTATAAGTAATTAACATAATATCTATGTAGATTAGAACTAAATTTTAGAGGCCATGAGAAGTCTTAATCTGATGATTATGAGGATAATGATGAAGATGGCTTATGATTTGGTATTGTTACCAATCATCATGTCGCCTCTGTGGTGGTCATTGAACTATGCTATGCTGTCCAAGTGGGGAGTGCGGAAAATCCCCGCCTCTGCTTAGCTCGTGTCGGTCGATGTTCTGGGCGGTGAGAACCGATTAGGTACGCAGGTGTAGTTACGGTGTGTGCTGGGAACTCTTCTCTCCTCTCTCCGCTCCATCCGTTATCTTACGTTATCCGTTATTCCTGGTGCGGGTACAGTGTCACTGTTTGTTCTGCCTTCCACGTTTGCGTCGACGCTATCGAGCGAGGGCAAATATTAGAGCAGGTTGTTTATCCGGTTTTGTTGCGAAGTCTAACCAGTTGATAAAAAATGGAATAAAAACGAAAGTTTGAGTTATAACTTTGTAATGTTGTTTTGTCTGCGGTATGATTCGTTTAATATCTAATATCTATCTATGTATATCTAGTAGGTTTTTTTTATAGGATCAGGGTAACAAACGAGCGCACAGTCCACCTGATGGTAAGTGGATGATGTGGCCCATAGACCACGTACATTAGATTAAAATCAAAATGCAGATGCTTTGTCACGCCTGGGGACTAAAATAGAATGCATCGCTTCCACTAAAATGGTCTCCGGTTCTCTATACTCACCATACGAAACTCAGCACCATTAAGCTGTTGTATTCCGCTGGTATTCTGTGAAAGCGTGGTCCTTCCCCGGTCGAGCCGACCTATTCATGCTACAACCATAATATAGCTGTATGGCTCTACCACGTATACGTGTGGAAGTTTCCCATTTGTAGAAAAAAGTATAGACGACTAGTCACTAACACCATTCAACGAGATAATGAGAGCAAAAATCTTATGAAAATCGTTTCAATTGTGTTGTCTCTTGGTTTGTTGCCATTTCGTATTGTCGCTAAATAACAGTAGTCATTAACACACTTTATCAGATAAGAATAGCATAAATACGTTTCCATTACTAGTAGGGTTGCCAGATCCCGTTTTATGTTATAGAGGATTTGATAAGATTAAATATACACATAGGATAAAATATAAGATATCATATTTCCAATAAAATTCTATTATGATATTAGACATTTATTGATAAAAAATAATGTTAATACGCAATGACTGGGATCGAAGACATTTTTATTCTCATCAGAATTTATCTAAATTCACTTAAATGAGAAATACATTAAAAACAAAATTCATATTGAGTGTTAAGTAGTAAGTAGTCACCGAGCGTGCCAGGCATAGTATTTAAATATTTTATGTTACAAAAATATATAAATAGTGCGGGTGGAAGTAGTAGTATTACCATCATAACAGAATCGAAGATCGGCTGTGCAAACAAAAACGAACGGGGCAGGCGAACACAGGCACAACATACTAAGATGTAACATGAAATTATATACTAGTTACCCGTGATATTGCCTTGCCTATTAAGGTTTTAAATTAGGGGACAAAATCAATTTTTGGGTGTGAAATGGAGGACGTTCTTTAAAATAAAGGTTGACTGGCAACCCTAGTTACTAGTAAATATGTCACATTTGGTCTTTCATTACGTCAGCTTGAAGTGGCAGTGATAAGATCCAAAACTTCAGCACTTGGCAACACGCTCATCTGAGAAGGCAATGATAACAGATTAAACCGTGACACGTACCTGAGTAGCTGATCAAAGGATTAGTAAACTGATGTGCCAAAGGGCCGGTCATATAGCTCGAATAACCGACAGCCGATGGCGAAGATAGGGACTTGTGTGGCAGCCTCGCGCACCGGTAGGCGAAGAGGGAAGAGGATGCCCCCCACCCCATGTCCTTCCTGCATGTCTTACACATGCAGAAGGTTGATGGGTGCAAGTGGTTCAGGAGTGTGCTTTGGCTGTAAGGTCATATGTAACCGACGTTTTCTCGGAATGATGATATTTTATAGGTCACACTTATCACAAACTGTAACATATAAGACAGACCTAAATAAGTATTTACATAACTCAAAAAGAGAGATAAAACTAAAATTGAGTGGAATGATAGCAGTATCTTAGCTTTTGAGCAATGTGAAAAGATTTTACAGAACGCCACTACATTGTACGCATCAGATACGTGTGTAGGTGCAGTTTTACAGTAGAAACAAAATGGCGAGTGGAAACCGCTAGGATATTTTTCCAAGCAATTCTCAGATACTCAGCAGAAATGTTCTACTTATGACGAGGAGTTGTCGGGTTTAATATTTAGCTATTTTACATTTTAGGAGTATGATTGAAGGACGACAGCTCACTATCTATACAGATCATAAACCCCTTACATTTTCATTTACGAAGCTTAGTAGTCAGAAAGAAATACCTAGGAGAGTTCGTCAGTTACTATATATTTCAGAATTTATGAACGATATTCAGTACGTTAAAGGTAGTGAAAATACGATTGCTGACGCACTACCGCGCGTGGAGTCCATTGTCTGTCCGTCGTTAGTCGATTTCGAGGAATTAACGCAGACAAAGGAACTTGATAAACCGTCGCTAGAAACTAACGCAAGTAGTAACTTGATATTTAAACATATAACAATGCCTGCTAGCGATAAGCGCATATACTGTGAAATTTCGACAAACAATGTAAGACCTTACTTGAGAATGTTTTAGGATAAAATTACCTAACAGAAAGGTGGATTTGTCAATTGATAGGTTGAAACCCGCTTTTATGTAACAAGAAAATCAACATAATGACTTGTGTTTAGATAAGACCCTAGCAGATAGTTGTAAGAATAGTGATGGGGTTAAATCGCCTGCGCTTATGATTCGTACTACACGCAGTAGCCGACGTAGGGCAACAGTGTGATTCCTGTGGCCGTAAGCTCAAATTTTGACATTGTATCGTGTTTATTTATAAATTTTATTGTTAGAAATCACTGTATCACTTTTATTAAATACTTTAACCGAACACGTACCACACGATATTTTATTGTAATTTTGGAATATAACACCGATGCTTGTTGTTGATTTTGTACCAAAATAGGAAATTATTAGACAAAGAATGAAGATGTTATAATCGCTCAACAAAGAGCTATTCTAGACAAAGCAAATTGGTGACATAGGAGTTAGAAATGTACGGGGTAATCATTTTTTTTATTATCAGCACCTTTGGATTATTGTGCATGTATTTATGTGGTAAACATTCTTTGTACCCGTTTATAGCAATGGGTTAGGAATGGGATGACCTCTATGTGGCCGGCAGTTCCAGCAGTAAAAGCGATCCCGCAGTGCACTCAACAGCAGATGGAAACTTCATACTCACTCGCTTTTCCTTACACTACGTACTGGTAGCAAAGAGACATGCGCGCCGGTGTCTACTAGAAAACGAATCGTAGACTTTCTATCGGTTATTTCAATCTAATCTGTGTGCTGTTGCCGTGATGCAATCGCCTACAGTGTTCGACTGCAGCGCGCTGTTTTCCGACGGTGAAGCTTTCGATGTTTTCCAGATGCACGATTTTTTCCTCGCTCGCTGTCTATACCGGAAATGATACTTGCACGACCAATTCGGGTTATCCGTGGTATGACGTGGTCCTCTAGATCTTGACTTTGATCTGCTTCTATGCCACCGCGATCTATATACGCTTCCATCTCTTATCTCGTTTACTTCTTGCTTTATTTCCTTAAGCCCTATTCCCATCTTGGCCGTCATGGCTGATAATTCTTTCACTGGTATGCCTTCTGGTGTCGCCGCTGAAACTAGCTACGTCGTCAGCATGTAGATTCTCTGCCATTTTCATCATTCGAGGTTGTCCAGTTTCGTATCCTGACATTCCGATAGTACTGCTTCCACTGAGTCTGGGAGTCGTGATTGCACCTACAGTGTCATCCGTTGGGGGAGCCCTGTGTTCAGCAGTGGACTTGTGAAGGGCTGTAATTAATGTATGAAGCCACATCATTTTCTATACTCGACTGTGGACCGAATGTAGTAACCCCCTTTGCATATTCTATCGCATCTAACACGGGGAGTTTTCAGAGGAATTGTTCGGACTAATTCTAGCCGCTAAATCGAACCATAGTACATCGCGACAAAAATCGCGGTACCTATCCATACCATCTTGATGTTTGGCGGTCCACCACTGTGCCATTTAAAAAAAGTTCTTCCTTACACAACTTCTTTGTGGAATCGACTACCACCAGCGATTTAACCGGACCGATACGATTTATGGATTTTCAATAAAAGAAATTATTTTTTAAAAGGTAACGCACCTGCAATTGCCCTGGTGTTGCAGTTGTTTATGGGCCGCGGTAGTCACCATCAATTGAGTCGCATGATCGTTTGCCTCTTATTTTAAAAAAAAATATGCCTACAATATTTACTTTTTACGTGATAGAGCCGCTGCAGCTATATTATGGTTGTAGCGCGAATGGGCCGACTCGACCGGGGTAGGACCACTCTCTCACGGAATACCAGCGTAAAATAACAGCTTAATGCTGCTGTGTTTCGTGTGGTGAGTGTAGAGATCCGGACACTCTTTTTTACTGGAAACGAGGCATTCCATCTTAGTCCTCAGGGGTGACAACGCATCTGCATTTTGATGCTTAATCGAAGACAAATTTAGATGTCTATGAGCCACAGCATCCACTTACCAACAGATGGACTGTGAGCTCGTTTACCACATTTATACTATAAAAAAATATCTTATTCATAATATTTTTCTTTTATAATCACAAAAATCACTTGGATTTGGACTACGTTGTCTGTTTGTCATGACTTTCACTAGCTGACATAATGTTTATTTTAGACTCGACGTTCGCCAATATTACGAAAGCATTCGGAAGCTTTTGGCAATTCTTATAGAAATTATCATGTTACTACGGGTCGTACTGTTATTAAAAATAACGGGACTATTAAAATTTTAAAAACATTCCTTTGGAGTATTTTAAGATATTAATGGCAAATGTATATATAACCTTACTTACAAAATTGACATTAAAAATTGTTACATATTTAAACGTCGAATATATCGACAAAAATATCCATACATTTCGTTGTAAAAATGTAATTTTCCAGAAATAAAAAGTACTTGATTTCAATAGAGAAAGAGGTTGGGTACTACCGCTTGCTTCGGATCCTGTTATTAATAAAATATAAACTAAACCCAAGCATACCACTGCAAGACTTCAATACAGTAAGCTCATTTTGCGTAGATCGGATCAAAATTAATAATCAAAAAGCTGAAGATACTCCGGGTTGACTTTGATATCAGGACGTAAATCACTTCAGTTCCTACAACGTTTTATGTGCTGCAAATCACCCGAAACTTCATGAATTGAAAATAATTAAAATTAAATGCGATAAAATAAACATAGTTTTATTCTATGAAACTATAACTTTTAAAATTTTGTAGTTTTAGAAAGTGATCAATTTAACTAATAAAAAAATTCAATATTTTCGTTCGATTTGAGCCACGATATGTGCATCAGTAGGTCGATAGTCTAACCAATTAATCACACGGGGCATAAATAATCAATAAAGGAGCAAAATAATAAAGGTAAACGTCACATGTCCAAAATGTCCGCGGCTTATCGCTTGTTGAAGTAGGTATATTGCTTGCAGATAAAACCTAGTTATTGGGTGCGTTTGGCAGAAAAAAGCGCTAGCAAGCGCTTGTAAGCAAAATGGCGATCGTAAGCGGTAAGCGCTGTCAAATCGTAAGTAGCTATTTTCCTCCAGGACACGATGTTAGTTTTAACCGGGGAACCTAACCTAATTTAAATATATGTTTGTAAAGTATTCATATTAAAAACTTACCAATCATGAATTTTTAATAACATGTATATGTTTATTCACGTCATTATATTACTTAAAACTAATATTGCACAAAACAACTTATAAACTATACTTCAAAACAAACAAATTAAATAAGCAAAATGGCGGATTGTGTCAGCGCTACTGAAGTAGCAATCGTGTCCTGGCCGAAAACTATTTCAGCGCTTGTAAGCGCTTGCTAGCGCGTTTTTCTGCCAAACGCACCCATTTATTGAGTATACTTATCAAATATTAAAATACTTGAAATAAGGTCACACGATGCGTTGAGTTAATGATTATTTTATTTACTATGAATTTAATTTTTTACAGAATCAGGGTGACAAAAGAGCAACAGTTCACCTGATGCTAGGTAAATACTATGGTCCATAGACATCTACATCTGAGACTAAGCAAAAAGCTGCTATTTTACGCTTCCACCAGTCGAGTCGACCTATTCGTGCTGCAATCACAAGCCGCATAATGGCTCTACCACGTATATTTGTGAAGGAAAGAAAAACAATTATTTTATAGCAGAAATCACTAAAATTTTCAAGGGTTAAGACGCAGTAACGAACTTAAAGTTTAAAAAAAGTTAAAGTTACAGCCTATATACATTCCACTCCTGGGCACAGACCTCCGCTCATTTCTTTGTGGGTTTTAGGAAAAGGAAATGTCCGCCGCGCTGCCCCAATGCGTGTTGGCGAACTTCACATATCTTCGAAGTATATATTTTTTTAAATATTAATGAACTAATATATCATAAAATAATTTAGGTAAGGAGGAAGTTTTTTAATGTAGGTACTCGTATGTAATTCCGTATTCCCATTTATGATACAGCCGTAATACAGAGCAACATTCTGGCTCTCACCCAAAATAACTTGCTGAAAACCTTTGGATAATGTGATACATTCTAATGTGGATATCCTCATTAAGTATTTTGTCACGCCAAGAAACCCTGTACAGAGACGTCTCCATACCTCTCCGAGTACCTAATCTTCCTTATACGGCGAACAGTGAAGGAGAACATCTCGACTGGTTTGGTTGCAAACATGTTTTTTTTACCTTGTTGCATCGATATATACTAATCAAGAAAGCGGTTATCTTGATAGCCCTGTCCGTGGCGTCTCTCAAGTCAAGCATTGTGCGGAAGTATGTGCACGCCGAGCAGCACATTTGATGTACATATTTTTTCTCCTATGCAGCACAGTAGATGCATTTCAGTCGCTGTGTTGGTTATCTGAAACTGAAAACCCCCATATTCTACTCCCATGCAGCACATTAAATGCATTTCAGTCGCTGGGTCGGTTATCTGAAGATGAAAACCCCCATTTTTTCTTCTACATCAGGTCTCTAAATACAGCCTCCGGTAGATAATATCCAGGAGGCGGTTTTATTACTCTAAGGTATGTATTCCATCGCAAATTCTTTGATCTTACGGATGATTTCTAGATCTCGATAACAGCGCCACCTATCGGGTCCAATTGTGAATCTAAACCATCCAGTGACTCACTCAAATACACAAAAAAAATCATCTAAATCGGTCCAGTCGCTTAGGAAGACGTTCGTGACTGCCTCGTTGGTCTAGTGGTCGCAAGCACGACTGCTGATCATGTGGTCTCCGGTTCGAGTCCCGTGAAGGATCAAAATCAATTATTGAGTTTTTCTGTCGAGAAATTCTCAGGGTCCAAATATAAATATATAGGGTGGTTGATTTTGTACGGACGGTGATGCTAAAGATAGCTGTTGATGTGGACATGGTGACTGAGTTTGAGGAGATGGTGATGAGAGAGAGAGAAACTCTAGACTGTTGGTGAGAAGACTGATTTCGTGGTTGTTTTAGTATGGACGGTAATGCCAAATGTTGATATGATGGTGGTGACTGGTGACTGAGTTTGAGAAAACAGTAATGGTGATAATCTAGACAGGTCTAGATTTCTCTGTCGAGAAATTGTCCGGTGTCACTTACTTAACGGTATTTTACCCACGTGTCTTGGACAGCACGTAAAGCCGTTGGTTATACGCCTGATCTCTCCTCCGGTCGTATGATTTCTGTCCCATCGGTCGCCAAACACTGCGCTTGCCAGTACCTACGCCACTCACTCGAGACTCTTGCCACTCGAGAAACTGTAGCATATATCCCCTCTAAGCAAATTACTAAATTCGGTCTAGAGGACATAATTATAAAAACTAACAAAAATAACTTTGTAGGTACAACCGACTTCAATACGACCGAATCAAAGTATTCGAAGTCAATTAAATATGGCTTATCAAAGATAACTCGGAACCACACGAGAAGCATCAGCTTTCAGATAAAAAAAAGAATAATCAAAATCGATTCACCCAGAGAAAAGTTATGACTTATGAGGTGATGAGGAAACACACATAAAAAAGAACATACAGTCGAATTGAATACCTTCTCCTTTTTGCAGTCGGTAATTACAAAGCGAGTGAATACCTCTTTTAATTTCGAACTTCAAGACCTAAAGAATTCAACAGAATATCCAACTGTTTTATTATGTCAATCACCAATAAATTTGAAGCCGTATATGGCCACATAGTGAACCGACACTACTTTAGAACACATCGTAAGATTATATTATTATGTTGATACGTTACAGTACTTACACACAGGTAAATAATGCTTTGTAAAGCCGCAAAATTTGAAGCCCTACACGTCTTTCCTCGACCCGCCTGCTACGATTGAAACCTTATGTTATCGAGTATCGAAGCGATTATCTCGGAATGTTGACCGAAAAACCGAATTGGAGCGTCGCCAAAAAAATGCATTAGCATTTTTTTTTGCATCTCCATCTCGTGTAAACTGTTACGCTACTGTTTGCCAAAACTAACTGGCAACCGACAAAATTTTGCAATATAATCTGTGAAGTCTATAGGGAAAAAGCAATATTCTAGTTGCATCTATAATTATAATTATTCTTGCTTTTTAGACTTTTTAAAGCAGTAGGTAAACTAAAAAAATTGGTAGTTTCAAACCTTTAAATTGTCATTACTAGATTGTAGATAGAGGAATTGATGTTGTGATAAGAGTGGAAATATTATGATAATCTATAAAAATAGAAAACATTTAAGCTCCTGAACCAGAAAATAACATGTACCAAACCAAAAAGAAAACAAATGTGGGAAAAAAAGAAATAAAAAAGAGTAAGACAGGAACTAGAAATTAGTTCCACAAATCTTCGTCCGATCTACATGTCGAAAGATAAAATAAAAAAAATATTACATTATGTTAAGATAATTTTAAAATAAGGCATGAACCTTATTTTAAAATTATCTATGGAAAATGACATAATATATTTAAATGTACATAATATGTACTCAAGAAAGTTGGTACTGCATTTTGTATTCGGTATTAAAATATTAAGGGTTATTTGTAAAGCGATATGAGCACTGAATCAAGCTCGGCTAGCATCTAGACTTGTACGGTCTGCTGCCAAAAGTCTCGCGGCAGGTGGTGCCTGGGATATTTTTATATAGGTCAGGTGAAGCTGGGGAATGTTGCGAAAATTATCTGCTAATTATTTATCTCGAATGTGTTCTGGAGTTATTTTGGGATTTTTTTAAATTGTAGGCAATGACAATTAATAGAATCAGGCGTTACTTTGCTGAAATCTTTTATATTAAAAATGTTAAAAAAATATAAGCTAAGATTTTTGTCTTATCTTATTTCTAGAGCACCTCCCGCCGTCCTTCAATTGCGTGCACTGTCGCCGTCAACACTAACGCCAGCACCACTTATAATTTTATTTTATTACGCGGATCTCAGCTAACATTTCGGATCTAGCGGATCTTAATTAACATCTGTAATAACGCCATGATTCCACTAAAATTGTATACAGCACATTTGTTCACAAAAATATTTTGAAGTCATGTGAAGTTCGCCAACACCCATTAGGGCAGCGCGGCTGACACTTCCTTGCCCTAAAACCCTCTCAGAAGTGAGGGGAGGCCTGTGCCCAGCAGTCGGACGTATATAGGCTGTAACTTTACTTTTTTGACATTTGTTTACAAACATTTTATCGGGAACTCCTACGTAGTTCGTATCAGGGAGGGACCACATTCTCATAAAATAACACCTTAATTCTTGTTCCATATGGTGAATGTATAGAATCGGAAACCCTTATTTCTGGTTTTATGGAATTCTATCTTAGACCTTAAAAGTGAAACATTTTCGGTAAAGAAGGATATCGTTCTAGGTTCGAATCGAGGATAGATATGGGTGTGCATGGACCACAGTTTTCACTTATTAAGTAAATGCTTGGTTGTCATCCTAACTTCTATCAAAGAACTAAAAAAAATATACTCAAGTCCTCATAAATAATGCTTACAACATAAACCACGGCCGGAGGCTTTAGCTGACCGCAGTATCTTGCGGTCAAAATAATTACCTACAAAATATAATTTACTTTTAATAAGTTAGAACTGGAATGATTGAAACTTTTCTCAAATATATTTACGTTGGAAACATTGGTGATTTTACTTGCTTGAACTACAAATGTTAAAAAGGATCAGCTATTTTGATTATAGCAGTTAAAAATTCGATATGGTCAGCTTCATACTCGCATTTGATACTTAATAACTTTATCGTTCGTAAAGTTTTTTCTAAAATTAAAGCACAAAACTTAATAAATTTTTAAACAAAGCGTCGAATAGAATTGGCTGAAAATCTATAATATCATTTTATTTTATAGAGATGTTATTAAAGACAAAAAAAAATACAACATAGAAATTGTTATTTGCAAATTATAAGTATTAATTTGTCACGTGCTCGGCGGTGCGGGAAAACATCGTAAGTTAATCATCTTTTTTTCACATATCAATTGAAGTCCGCCGAAACGCACAGAAGCATTACGATGGCTTAACTTCTCCCCTCTACCCCTACCCTTATCAGAAATGAGGTTAAGTATATTGTTAGGGTTTTAACTTTACTTTTTTTACTCAAAGATCATTTTATTCTTTGTTCAGAATGCTCAAACATAGTTTTTAAAGTCTTTTATTTACTATAAACAATAGTCTACCTGAGGGTCAAAGAAAAGGTCACTATTGATTATTACAAAGATCAAAAATGTGTACATCTGCAATAGGAAAATCTTAATATATTATATAAATTACGTGTCACGATGTTTATCCGCGATGGACTCCTAAACTACTTAACCTATTTTAATCAAATTTGCAAACCGTGTGCAGATTGGTCCAACTTGAGAGATAGGATAGTTTTTTTGCCCATGAGTGTAACCCACAATTTTTTTGCGAATTTAAGGATTTTTAATAGGACATGACAAATTGTCGTCGAAAGAGGCAGAACAACGTCTGCCTGGCAAGCTAGTAATATTTATTTTCGTGTATTTTGGTCCAAGATGCGTATAAAATGTTGAGGTACCACATTAAAAAAAATAATAAAAAGTGGTTTCGCATGTAGCCGCACAGATTATGACACGGATCTTCATAATCTTTAGTTATTATGCTATCGGGTACTGACCTTAGGTATTTTTTTACACAAACTTAGTTCTAAGATTCTTTTATAATATATAACATAACATAACATAAACACTCACGCCTGTCACCCAGAGGGGTAGGCAGAGATTACGGACTTCCATTTGGCACGATCCTGACATACCTCTTTCGCCTCCTTTACATCCATATATCTACGCATACATGCTCGTCGGTTAAGGGTACTTCTAACGTGGCCCATTTTCAAAATATCGCCAATTTGGTCGACAAACTTTTTTCTAGGGCGTCCCTTCCCGACTCGGCCGTTCACATCTGCCATATAAATTTGCTTTATCACTCTTTCATCATTCATTCTTTCTACGTGACCAAACCACCGAAGCATTCCTTTCAAATTATTATTTTATAATATATATTCAGTTATATTTCTTAATATTATATTTTGCGTCCCATCCAGTATATTTTGTTATAATTTGTAGGTCTAATAATTATTTTGTAACCTTCTAATGCTTTTCTTTTTTTTTTAATCACATTACTTTGGGTGGACTGTCAGTACATTAAAGTTACCCTTTGTATTTTTTCAAAAGGCAATACAATAAATTGTTACTTTACGTAGCAGAGCCACATTGCAGCTATATTATAGTTGTAGCAAAAATGGGTCGGCTCGACCGGGGAAAGACCACGTTCTCACAGAATACCAGCGTAAAATAGCAGCTTAACGCTGCTGTTTCGTTTGGTGAGAGTAGAGCCGGAGAGCCTTTTTACTGGAAACGAGGCATTCCAACTTTGTCCTCACGGGTAACAACGCATCTGCATTTTGATTCGTTATCGAGGATAGATGTTAGATGTCTATGGGTCACAGCAGCCACTTACCATCAGGTGGACTGTGTGCTCGTTTGCTACCCTTATACCATTAAAAAAAAGCAAATACACTAAATTATGAATTCTGGTTAAGTTAAAACTGCAGAAGCGATGTCATTACTTACTAGGAAAAAATATATCCCTATCAGTAAAAGTATCTCCGGTTCTTGTCACTGACCATACGAAACAGCAGCATTATGTTGCTATTGTACGATGGTATCTTATGCCTGCGTCAGGAAAATTCCTAAAGAAAAGAGAGATCAACCTTTTTTTCATCACACATTAGATCGGATGTTCGACTTGTGTGAACAGACCACCCAGATCCGTATAAAAATTGGATTTGAGATGCAATAGGTGGAACAGTAGCAAATATTCTACAAGCTTCTTCATGTAATCACGAAGAAAGGTTTAAGATAGCTCAAGGTACCTTTGTTTTAGTTTGTGTCGTAAAATGTGAAGCACGTAAACGTTTAAAAAAAGAATTTTAATGGAGGGAAGAACGATAAAGGAAAGCGTGTCGCTTGCTTAAAGTATTATTGTACTTAATACTTATGGAACACCGGTTCATTTGATTTTTTACTGGGTTTACCCGAGATTTGGTCTTAACAAAAAACCGTGAGATCTATAATGATTGTCAAAATTATCGAAAAACAACTTGAATGTTTTGCTATCATTTCTCAAACTATTGCGATGTGGTAAAATATTGAAAACGAAAAATGAATGTGTGACAGCGCAAACCTATATAATATACATTTTGATTATTGGGGAGATGAACGTATCTAGTATACTCTTATAAAGAATTTTAATGGAGGAAAGAGTGATATAAGAAAGAGTGAAAGGTGTGTTGCTCGCTAAAGTATTATAATCATTACGGAATATCGATTGATACGATTTTTTTTTACTTAACTTAAACAAAAAACCTTGAGTCCTACAATTATTGTTAAAATATCGATAAACTAATTTAAACTTAAAATCTTGCTATTATTTCGAAACCATTTTCGATTAGGGAAAATGTTACAAACGAAAAATGAAGATGTGACAGCGCAAACCTTTAAACATTTTGATTCTTGGCGAGATGAACGTGTCTAGTATCCACTAAGTATTGCCCGTTTTTCTCTTATACATCTATAATAATGTATATACAAATTATTGTTATGTTATGTGTATTTAATTGCAGAGCTATCAAAAGTAATATGAGTTTATGAGAACTTTTTACTAATATTCTTACTGCCTCGTCCCACTGGACTTTTCAACCACTTAGCGTGACGTTCTATCTTTCTCATTAATTTCTTTTTAATACCGAATTGTTCCCCACTCGCCCCCTCCCCCCCCCCTTTAAGAACTTCCCTATGTATGGCAAATATATATATATATATATATATGCAAATCTGATACAAGTACCCCGAAAATTCATCAGTCCTGAATAGCCATTGTGCCGCCAGAGCCTGCCATCTTCCCATTTTGTATAAATTCGCATTTGAGCTAAACTTGTACAATAATCAAATATTGAATACATTATTTTTGTGTTGGTACTGATTGGTTAGCTAGGTTGTTGACACGGAGATCCGAACTTTGGGCACGTGCCAGCAGTATGCTAGCGGCATCACGAGATTCACCTCTTATTCCGAATCGCGTCATAGATTCTAATTTGCTTGTTTAACACGCCTACGTTTATATCTACGTATAAACCAAATCTGTCTACGATGTTATCCTAGCAGTGCTAAAAGTTCGCATATTAGGTTTTTCAAACAACCTTCCATTAAAGGAAGAAGAATGGTCAACAAATAATGTATTGACTTGTTCTTTTGTTATATTCAACATAAATATGAGTCTAGTAAACTAAAAATACTAAAAATTACATTCACAATAATCAGTAGTAACCTAAAAATACTAAAAGATTTACAGTTCGTTACAGAGTAATCAGTCAACAATCTAGTTAAGCTGGCGGACGTGGTTCTATGCAAAGAATAAGTGAGATTAAATAATGTTTTATAATAATAATGTAGAATAAATTGTAAATATTTTTATAATAATGATTTAAATAATGTTTTTATTTATAATTTGATTGTAGACGATGTGGTTGTTTAGCAAGGAAGTCCTTTAATTAATAAATTAAAATAAAATCGTCACTGGAAATAAATTGATAAATTTATTAGCAATATAATGCAATAATAATAATGATGATGACGTGATATAAAAGCGACATACTTGAAGAAAAGCTTACGGGCCAATGAATGACAGTGCAACAGACAAAGCTAAATTAGTTTTATAAATGTAAAAAACTGAAATGCTTAAGAGACCCGGGGCTTAATTTTGACATTAATAAGTGAATACCTACGAGAATATCTATTCGCGTTTAATTTAATGCATCTTCCTTTACCACTGAGTTTTCTGTGATCGTACTTTTGGCAAGCGTATCGAGGTAGGCGTTTCCGTATGCGACACTGCTTCTTGAATTGAATATTTAAATATTACGTTGCAATCTAGAGAAGATAATTTGGTCTTTTTGCATTTTCCTCAGTCTCATTACTAATGGACGTTATTTTGTAATAAATTCGGGTTTTCTTGAAACATATACCTCAAATCATATTTATACACTCACCGGCACGGAAACTTGGCCAAGCGGTTATCTCGCGATAGCAAAAGCTTTAAGTGTTTCTGATGAATGTTTGTTATGCAAGTATGTCAAAAAATGTTTACCCTCAAGTTCAAGAGGGTAATTCATTATGTTTGAGTGTACCATGACAAATTCTTTAATTTTTAGTTGAATCGGGTCATTTGAGCGACTAAGTTCACATTTTAAATTTGTGTGTTGTGAAAAGTTTACTGTAAGGTTATTCAATTATTGTGATCTTGTGTCTTAATTAAATAACTAAAGGTGCTTTAAAGCCAATAAAAATGCCATTAACACCAGCACAAGTTGCACAAGCAGTAGCATTAATTGACCAAGGGCTGACACAGCGTGAAGTTGCTATTGTGCTTAACGTACCACGGTCCTCAATGCAGTATTCACTGAAACGATACCAGGAGACAGGCCGCTACACCCGCAGGCCAGGCAGTGGGGGCGTAAGGTGCACATCGGCCCGGGACGATCGTTTTATTGTTATGGAGATTTTGAGAAACCGCTACCTGACCGCTGTTGAGATACGCCAGCGGCTCCAAATCGCAAGAGGCGTTAATGTTAGTGAGCGTACGGTGAGAAGACGAATGGAGGAAGTGAATTTAAAAGCTCGTAGACCAGCACGAGGTCCAGAACTTCTCAGACAGCACCGAGTAGCCCGACTTCAGTTCGCAAGAGAACATGTCAATTGGACCCACGAGCAATGGGCTAGAGTGTTGTTCACAGATGAGTGTCGAATAGCTTTACGTGCTCCAGACGGTCGAGAACGAGTGTGGAGAAAAAGAGGAGAGAGGTTTCTACCCATTACCACCACCCAAACTGTGAGTTTCCATGGAGGCTCAATAATGGTATGGGGAGGTGTAAGTTCCGACGCACGTACAGAGTTGGTCATCGTCGATAATCGGCTTACAGCTACTCGATACATCGAGGAAGTTCTTCAGGAGCACGTAATGCCTTATTCGGGATTCATTGGACACGACCAATTCCTCCTCATGCACGATAATGCACGCCCGCACGTCGCACATTGTGTAGAGGAATATCTGGAAGAGGTTGGAATACAAAAATTACAGTGGCCAGCTCGTAGCCCGGACTTAAATCCAATTGAGCATGTATGAGGTATGCTCAAAAGAAAGATAAAGTCCAGCTCCAAACCGCCACAAACTCTAAATGAGCTCCGAAATGCAGCGCTGGCCGCTTGGGACAGCATACCGCAAGTTGATGTCAGAAACATCATTCAAAGCATGCCAGATCGAATGCAAGCGGTTATCAGGGCTAGAGGAGGAAACACCCGATATTAAAACTGATAGACAATAAAGAAACACACTTAATTTTTAACTTTGTAGTGTTTTTAAAGTGACAATGGAAAGATGTTAATTTTAGTGAAAACATGTTATCTTGAAAAGAAAAATTTCGGTGAAGTAAACATTAAATTTCTATGTTCTAAAACCATTAGAGACACTTATTGAATGCATCTACCCTTAATTTACTGTTAAAAAAACGTTTCAGTGCAAATAATCAGCAAATTCACGAGTGGCCAAGTTTCCGTGCCGGTGAGTTTATTATGAATCTATTTCCTTTTTGTAGTAGTTGTCAAGTATTTCTCGATTCCATTTTATCAAGTACTAAAAATTACTGTGTGCCATTACCTACATAGTTTTAGTAAATAGTAAATTTTTCACATTATCCCTTTCTGATATGCGTGTAGGGCTTGCATAAACATCGGTTCTGCAAATTGATAATATTATTTAAATTTATTGCGCGGTGTAAAATTATCCTCCACTCTCTCTCTAAATATCACTCCGTGGGTGTTGCAAGGGAAATAATCAGGAAACTGGCAGAAGCGTCTTGATAACAACGAAATAATGAAAAACTACGATTTGCAATCCATCTGTGTAGCGTGGCAAATATGGCAAATGTGTAACTTACGCGATATCTTCACCAATTGTGAACTGATATTTATAATTATTTTTCAACCGACTTCGAAAAAGGAGGAGGTTCTCAATTCGACTGTATTTTTATGTGAGCTACTTTAGAACTTTTTTCTTGGTGAACCGATTTTGATGATTCTTTTTTATTTGAAAACTGTCGAGTAGTTTTAATTTAATTTGTCTTTTATTATTTTTTTACATTTTTTTTTTAATTTTACCACTTTTTATTAAGTAGATTGTATTGCAGGGGTGCCCACCTAAAATTTGGAGATAAAACACCCCAAAATAAAAGGGATGAAGTTTTAATATAACTATTAAGACGACATTCTAGTTATAACGTTTCTTGTTATATTCCTCCTTAGTCCACTCAAAAAGGGCCACTAAAAATATATTTTATAAAATTTATAAAATAATTTTGGCCAGCATTTACTTTTTATAAAGTATCAACTTCAGAAGCTATTATTATTTTGGTCCTTTTGTTTTTTTTATTGCTTGTGATTTGATTTTACTTTTTTTATAACTTTATAGTGTGTATCTGTGTGTCTGTCTGCGTCCAGGGTATCCTCTTGAAAGAATAAACCGGTTTTGATTAAGATTTTTTCGTTAGAAAGGTGTCTTAATCGATAGTATTCTTAGCTATGTTTCAAAAAAATTTGTTCAGCCGTTTGAAGATCATAAGCTCTTTATGTTTCGGGGGTTTTTATTTATTTTTATTTAAGGTATAGCTTGTGCACTTCTATTGACAAACAGATTCACGCTGATTTGTATTGTGCGTGTATTTGTATAGTATTAACTTAATTATTGTAATGAAAACAATTGCAATTATACGTGGTAGAGCCACGCTGCAGCCAATATTATGGTTGTAGCACGAATGGGTCGGCTCAACCGGGGAAGGACCACGCTCTCACAGAATACCAACGTAAAATAACAGTATCGTATGGTGAGTGTATCGAACCGGAGACCCGTTTTATTGGAATCGAGGCATTCCATCTTAGTCCTCAGGAGTGACAACGAATCTGAATTTGGTTCTTTATCGAGTTTAAATGTAGATGTCTATGGGTCACAACGTCCACTTACCATCAGATGGACTGTGTGCTCGTTTGTCACTCTTACTCTCAAAAAAAAAATTAAAAAGCTTTTACGCGCAATTAATTTGTAATTTCTGTTACGCATGTTTAACGAGAAAATAACTTTCTAATCGTTATTTAACTTCATTCTCTTATTCTGTTTGAGGCTTGCGGAGACATTTGCTACTGACACACAGACGTACAAATATACATACACTTACATCTGAACGCAATGTAAAATTGGAAATAATAAAGAAGGAATTTTCTTTATTTATTTACTAGCAGATATAATTTTTCCACCGTTATGACTTTCATCCGTCCATCCATTACAGACGGGCCTCCCCCATAAATTGCCTCATAGGATTATGCCACAGTTGTTACGCTTAGTAGGCGCTTTGACGAATTTAAATAAATTTGTGCTGCTATCGGGAAGATTCTGTCGCCTATTCAGTTCCCATCTGGCGCTTCTAAAACACTCACTTATACTGGATCAAAGATATTTTCAGGATATTCTTTTAGGAACTTGCCTCTCCGAAAATTTGGTTCCCTTTTTTATTTAAATATTTGTTCATATGGACATGTTCATATTTCATTCCAAGAATGAAACTAAAGAACTCCGTTTATTAAAAATCCAAATTGTTTCTAAGAATTTTGAAGTCCAAATTTTGATTCATGTAATAAAAACCTAATGTACGTACTCAATACTCATTCACTATTGTTTTTTTTTGTGCTTTTGTTTATGTTATTAACTCAATTTTTTTATTAAGGTAGTTTTCAGTACAATAACCTATGTTGTCCTTTAGTTGTCAGTTTGATTTATCGTGCTTTGTTGTGTTCGTATATTAGCGGCATTATAATATGTAAGATAATTTTGATTAAATAATTTATATATATATAACCCACCCAGTACCCTACCAACCCCAAGGAGAAAAAAAAAAAATATTTAATTTATTTTTTTTTTTTTTAAAAAAAAAACCCCTTTTTTCTTTTTTTTTTTTTTTTTTTTTTTTGTTTTTTTTTTTTTTTTTTTTTTATTGGTATTATAATATATAATTAAAATTTTAAAAAAAAAAAAAAAAACATTTTTTTAATAAAAAAACATTTTTTTTTTTTTTTTTTTTTTTTTTTTTTTTTTTATATATATATATATATATATATATATATATATATATATATATATATGTATGCGATCCGCCCCGACTTCAGACGGGTGATTATTGTATTTCGACAACAGCTCCACCGACAGGGTCCAACTATAGTAAGAACCATCTATGTGACCCAATAAGTACCCCTTTCATCACAATCGGTCAAGCTGTTTAGGAGACGAATTACGAAGATCCGTGCCCCGAAATTTTATATATAAAGATATTACTCATATATGCCATTTTGATATCCATTGTGTAACTATATTGAACATAGATAACTATTTCTATTGAGTCTCTTAGGCTCAATTTACACTGCTGCGGAACGGAATGGAAGCGAATTTTTGTAACGAAATTGTACATAGTAAAATGAGTCTTATGTTAATTGTGTTTTGCGTGTTTTGTGTGTGTTGCGCGTTTCCACAGACTTCGCTGACACAGCTACTAGCTAGCTGGCTACGGGAATCCTTGAGCATTCCCTGGAAGACGCGCGACTTCTTTTTTGGCTGATATCTAGTTTGCGCGTTACACAATTAACATAAGACTCATTTTACTATATACAATTTCGTTACGAAAAACCGCTTCCATTCAGTTCCGCAGCAGTGTAAATTGAGCTTTATAACGCCATCGTACATTACACAATCTTCGCGTATCATTCCCTTGACGTTTATTTGATCGGATAATGCGAGGTGTTCGCGCACACAATTCTAGACCACCACGCTACGCACGTCATTGCATACACTTATCATTTAGTTACACATATTACCAAACTGTATTATATTATTGTACGAAAACTTTACGAAGATTTTCATTTCACATTTGAAATGTGCCTTCTTAGCTTTGATATCTCTCTCCCTCCCCGCTTTTTAAAGTTAGGGTGCCTGTGTTTGGATAATGAATGATGATGTGACTGTACTTGTTCGGCTCAACGAGATATGGACCACTCTCGATCAGAATAGCAGCAAAATGCTGCTGTTTCGTTTGGGATCGGATGTAAATTTAACTTTTTACTGCTTGCACGGATCATTGAGGTTGAGCAATGTTGCGTGTACTTTCAAGGTTCATTATGAACTGTATGAGCTCAACGATTCGTTTATTCGTTGTTACTTGACCTTAAGGCCGGTAGTCAAAGACAATCTCGAGTTTAATCAACTTCACTTCACAATAGACACGTGTTATATAATCATTTGTAGTGACCCGATCATTCAAGTGTTGATTCGTGTTACGAACCGGGTCATTCGGGTCGATTATTAAAATGGATCATTTTCGATTTTCAGTACTCTGATCTACGGGACTAATAATGACAGTCGTTGGACATTACTATACTCTTTGGTCGTAGGTCCTGTCAATTGTTTGATCAAGAATGTTCAAATTTTCTTATTGCAATCATCAAAACTCATGCAACCCGGGTTAAATGAATGAGCACACAGTCCACCTGATGGTAAGTGGATGCTGTGGCCCATAGACATCAGACATCTACTGTTATCTTCGATTAAGAATCATAACGCAGATGCGTTGTCACCCCTGAGGACTAAGATGGAATGTCTCGTTTCCAGCAAAAAAAGGTCTGCGGATCTCTACACTCACCATACGAAACACAGTAGTATTAAGCTGCTATTTTACACTGGTATTCTGTGAGAGCCGACCCATTCGTGTGACAATCATAATATAGCTGCAGCGTGGCTCTACCACGTATGAAAATAACTAACATTACAGATACCTGACGTTCAGCTAATCCACTTGCAACGCATGGCGATTTTGGTAAACCCTCAATCACTTTCTATAAGTAAATTCGATTTTAAAATCAATAATTCGATTCTAGTTTAATCGAATAGGTACGTAATAAGTTAGACGCGGATAAGAGACCAATGTTTTATAATATTATTTATATTTTATTGAACATGAAAAGGCAAACAAGCAAAGAACTTACTAAATCACACACACAATATAAATATGTATAATATGTGTATCTACGCTATAATTTTTTTAATAAAAAAAAGAATATTAACAATGCTATAAACATTACTAATATTCCCCTTAACCACTCGTGGTAAGCTTAAATTGCTTGTGTTACGAGTGGTTCACGCCAATAGTCGAATGGTGGATTCGAACCCACGACCTTTTATGAGTTCGCGGTCCGCGACCTGCCATTAGGCTACTGTCGCTTATAAATTTGTTTAGATATGGTGTAATGCAACTAAGCCACGGTGGTAATATGCAATATTATGTGTTAATGTGTATTAAAATTATATTTATTTATATGACTACCCCGGTTGTCCAGTGGTTTTAGTATTGCGACTGCTGATCATGAGGTCCTGGGTTCGAAAACTAGGTCGGACCAAAAATTAATTATTCAATGTTTGTGCCTGAAGTCAGGAAGTTGGCGGTGTCTCATCCCCGTGCCTCGGAAAGCACGTAAAACCGGTGGCCCTGCGCCTGGTCTCTCTCCGGTCGTGTCGGTTTACCGTCCCATTGGATTATGAGAGTGAGGGAATAGAGGTAGTTGCGTCCGGTCCGCGCTAGCAGCCGGTCACGTCCGTCGGTCGTCGGCTCCCGCCCGGGTGGGAGAAGTACAGCGCTTCGCTTCGCAGTGGGTACACGTGCTGTGGGGCCAACTTGGCTTGCGTCGAGCCTCGAGGACGCCGCTGACCCCTCCCAGGACGTCACATACCCAACGCTGCGTATAACCTACTATGCTGGGAAGCGAACTCCGAAGGCCCGGCGTGCTGCTAGGAGAGCGCGCGCCTGTTGGTAACTTCGGCTCCGCGTCGAGATGCGTCTCCGCGGGACCTGGAGGTTGCTGACCCTTCGGCAGATCCCTTCCCAGAAGCGCGAGATACGCCAACTTCTGCCTAGGAATTCACCAGGCCTTAACCAAGAGCCAGGGAGGAGCACTGGAGGCCCGGAGTGCTGCTATCAGGAGCGCACACCTGTCGGCAGGATTGGCCCTGCGTCGACTCCTTGTCCGCGGGCCTCCTTGTCCGCGGGACTCCTCGGGGCTTCGAGACTGCTGACCATCCGGAAGCACCTACCTGGCGGCGCGCAATACGCCAAAGGAGATTGCCTACTATGTCGTATTATATACGGCCCCCAAGACCGGTCCATAGACATGGACTGTGAGGATAACTCGGGTAATCGGGAATACCCCGAGGCCCGAAACCTGCATGGATAAATAACAGTAGTCCCTCGCAGATGACAACACGAAGAGGGAATAGAGAGTGCACCTGTGCTTGCGCATACACTTGGTTACTATAATCCTGTCCTGCGCCGATGGCTAGTCTCCGTTGAGGCTGGCCGCCGTGACCGAAATTCGGTCTCGAGGACATTATTATTATGATTATTATTATTAAAATTATATAATCGTTTTTTTAAAATCGTATTTGATAATAATTTATCTACTCTATTTCTTTTATCTACTCTATTTTTTCGTGGTAGAGCCATGCTGCAGTTATATTAGTAGTATAGTTGTAGCACGAATGGGTCGGCTCGACCGGGGAAGGACCACGCTCTCACAGAATACCAGCGTCAAATAGTAGCTTAATGCTGCTGTGTTTCGTATGGTGAGTGTAGAGAACCGGAGACCCTTTTTACTGGAAACGAGGCATTCCATCTTAGTCCTGACGGGTGACAACGCATCTGCATTTTGATTCGTAATCGAGGATAGATGTAGATGTCTATGGACCACAGCAACCACTTACCATCAGATGAACTGTGTGCTCGTTTGTCACGCAATCCTATATAAAAAAAAACTCGTATTGGTCGTCTTTGCAAATCTTTGATAAAAGATAAAACTTTCTAACCAAGCGTTCTACTTCTTAAAATCAAAACACACTGGAATATTTATTATTACTTTTACTATATTTAAATTTATTCATAACATATTGAAAACATGAAGCACTGCGGAAGTTGTTGCCGATTATGTTTACCTAGAACGAAGTATCCGATTTGGTATATTTTACTTAGACCGAGAGGTCCAATCGGAAGTTAGCGACTCTCAGTTCAATATAAGGCAGTTATTTTGATAACAGACAGAGATCTCAATAATAAGATAATGTTATCCTCGCCCTTCAACATTTTTTATAGAATAAGGGTAACAAACGAGCACACAGTCCACCTGATGGTTTTTTTTATATTATTAATATTCTCATTTCATCTGCTGTTATTTATTTTACAGCACCCTTTATTCTTTTTTTTAGTGTACAATCTTTTAACATTTCGTCTTTGTTTTTTTTTTGTTTTTTTTTTAGTATGTGCCTTACATCTTACTATTACAAGAGTTTATGTGACTAAATATTCTGCTTTCTATAAATGCCTCAACTAATTTTTGATCCATTCTCCTTAAGCGCCTTTCTAACGCATACTTCAGCAAACTTTAAAAAATGAATTCGTCCGTCATTGTCGTTAATAGCTCTGCTTAAGGTCTCTTCCTTAAGCGTAAAGCCTATACGGTGTTCACAGGTCATTCTGTTTATTGAGTATTTGGGACACTCTAAGAGTATATGTTCGATAGACTGTTGTGTTGCATGATCACAGTCACAGTAGGGGCTTTGCGCTAACCTAAACCTGTGCAGGTAAGCTCTAAAGCCACCATGTCCAGTAAATATTTGAGATCTTAAGTTGTACATTTTAATTTTCTTCAGCGTCTTGTATGCTTCTTCGACGTTTGGGAAGAATGTCCTTGTGACTCTACCTGTGTCTGCACTGGTGTATCTTTCCCGCCACTTGAGTAGAGTATGCTTTCTGATGAGGTGCTTTGCGAATGATAGGGGGAAGCAGTCATAAACGGGTGCCTGTTTGGAGGTTTCTGCTGCGGATTTTGCTAATTCGCCTGCTCTCTCATTGCCTGGGATACCACAATGTGCTTTAACCCAGAAAAACTTTACTTCTCCGTTGTGCTTTCTTACTTCTGCCACGCGATTCAGTATCTCAGCTGCGATGGGGTGCAGAGTATTTGGGTTCGATAAACATTCCAGCGCCGATTGAGAATCGCTAATTATGTTTGCATTCTTCAGTGATTGTTGTTTGAGCATGGTATCCAGACCTTTAAGTACAGCTACCACGCGATAAACGCTGCAATGGTTACCGAGTTTCAGGCGCGTTTTGAATTTCTCTTTTCCACCTATCCAGCAGGTAATTGCAGCGCCTACTTTGCCAGAGATTTTGCTGCCATCGGTGTAGATGCATGGCCAGCTGTTTCCAATATTGTCTATGTCACTCTCTGCTGTGATTGAGCCGTATGTGATCTTAATCCGCTTCGCTGGATGGGGCAAGGTATGTGGATTTACTGGTTTCGCAAATGCTCTACCCAGAAGGTATGTTATTGGCTTACCTCTCTTCGTTTCATAAAGTTCTATTTATTCCAGGGCTCTTAGATCCAGTGGAATGATTCTGGCAAGTGTTGCGCAGGAGATCAGAGATGTTGTTCGGTGCGCTTTGCAGATTGCTATACTGAACGATCTGGTAATTCTGTCCAACTTTATTTTAATTTGTTTCCTATAGGCTGAGGCTCCCCAAATACTTGCCGCGTACAGAACTGTAGGTTCTACAACTGTTATGTATATAGTCCTCAGAATTTCCGAATTGAGGCCCCAACTTGCTCTAGCTGTTCTAGACACCTTCTTATATAGTTTTATGGCCTTTTCTGCAACCCTATCCACATGCTTAACAAAGTTAAGGTTGGAATCGATTGTAAGCCCTAATATCGTCAAACTGTCTGTGTAATTTATTACAGTGCTACCAAGGACTATTTTTGGAGTATCATACTTTATCTTTTTAGTAGTGATAATTGCTTGTGTTTTATGGGCAGCTAATTTCATTTTCCTCTTTTTGCCCCAGTTTAGTATGTGATTTAGTGCTGGGTTTAGCTCTATCTCTATGTCTTTTGCTGTTTTCCCCTTTGCTATTAATATTATATTATCAGCATATGCCTGTATGTGAATTTTGAAATCCTCTATTTCCTGAAGCAGGGAGTCAAGCTGTAGATTCCACAATAATGGGCCACAGATTGAGCCCTGAATGCACCCTTTGTTTGTCTCCTTGCTGATCTCAGTGCCTGCGTACCTGAGTTTTATATGCCTCTCAGACAGATAGCTGCTTAAAAGTCTTTGGATAGTTTTATCTAATTGTTTGTTGTTGATTTCCTTTGTAATAGCAGGCCACCAAGCGTTGTCAAAAGCCCCTTCGATGTCTAAGGATACTATGACAACTATTTCTTTGTCTTTTATGCCTTTTTCTATTATTTTCATGGCATCATACAGGGCATCCTCGGTTCCCCTTTGTGCTACAAAGCCATACTGTCTGTTGCTCATCTTATTTTCTCGTCCTAATTGCCATGACATTCGGTTTACGAACATCTTTTCCAGAACTTTCCCAAAGACCGGTAGAAGACCGATAGGCCGATAAGATTTAGGAAGAGTGTAATTTTCTTTGTTGGGTTTTGGGATAATTTTGATTACCGCGCCTTTCCAAGTCTGGGGGAAATATCCAAGAGACAGGCATTTATTGTAAATAGCTATAAGTACTTGCGGTGCCGCTTCATATGACTTCTCACATATATCCACCGTTAAACCATCCTCTCCTGGGGACTTCTTTGGACTCATGCTGTTAAATACATTCTCTATTTCTGTGATAGTGAACGGTATTATGTTATCCTCGTGGTTCATTACACAGGTCATTTCTGATGGCTTCGGAAATATTTCTCATCTCAGTGTGATCGTGTTCATCTTTTGTGATGTCATCGGTTGGGTAGAAAGTATCAGCCAACAATTTCGCTGATTCCCCTGGAGTTAAAACACAGCTTTGCGACGTCATTCTCAGTAGAGTGTCTTCTGGTGTTTTGGCTGATTTCCGTATGATCCTGTAAATGCCCTGCCAGATGTTTTCTTTATTTTGCCTTGCACAAAATTCCTTCCAGCTAGCTGTCATCGTTTCCGTTAGGAGGTCTTTAAATTCCGCTTTGGCTAAAACATATTCTCCTATTACTATTTGTTTCCTTCTCTGGTTTGCGTATCTAATTTTCCTTCTTTTCTGAATTACATCTCTTTTCTTCCTGTTGAGTTCTTCCGTCCACCATGGTGTCTTTTTAAGTATTTTCCTGGACAGTTTAGGGATAGTCTTTTCACAAGATTCTTTCACATATGTGGTGTATAATCTTACAAGATTATCCAATGGATCTGATTCTATAATTCTAGAAATGGTTTCCTCGGTGATGTTGTGGTAATTTAGTTCTTGTCTTAGGGTGTGAATAAATTTGCTCCAGTCTGCTTTAGATGTATTGTAAATACGTGTGGATTGTCGTAGTGTATTTTCTTTCGCTGTGCTTAAATAATTTAGGTTAAATATTAAGGCTCTGTGGTCAGACAGTGTAACAAATTCTGGGTTTACTTTCCAGTTGGAGATTTTTCGCAAGAGATTGCTCGAGCATGCAGTGATGTCAACAGTACTGGTATAGTTTCTCTCTCCTCTGTATACAGAAAAAGTTGGCGTATTCCCTGTGTGGTGGCCCATAGTCACCTACATTTATCCTGAAATAAGTTATCAAAATGCAGATGCGTTGTCACCCGTGAGGGCTGAGGTAGAACGCCTCGTTTCCAGTAAAAAGGGTCTTCGGTTATCTACACACTATACGAAACACAGCAACATTAGGCTGTGAGCTCATTCCCACCCATTCGTGCAACAACTATAAAACAGCAGCAGCATGGCTCTACCACGTATATATTGTACAAATAGTTATTCATCGTGAAAATAACAATACCTAACATTTTATAATACAATAAATATGACAAGTATAAAAAAATAACCCCACCCTTGTAATTTAAATATACAAGGGCGCGGTAATAAAATAAAAGTATGTTGTATGGTCGCCTAAATGAAAAAAAATCAGATAACCATGCGAAATCGTGGAAAAAGGATAGTATTAATATTAATTACCAACACGGTGTGCTCCCACGGTACGAGTATGTGTGAACGCGAAATGTTTTAAAAGCCAATAACCTGTTACTCAGTTACTTTAATGTATTCAAAAGTTAACCTTATTACTTACGTTAGAAAGTCTTGTTTTATATGACATTATACTATATAAATTTTCTCCATTGTCACATACTTTTTGTTGTAAAGTAATCCTAAACTGATTGCGATATTGTATAATCCACGTTATTTTTATTTTTATGATGAAGCATTGAGCGGCCATTGTGATATTTCGGTTTTTTTAGCAATTGAAATAAATTAAAACAAATTTAACGAACGCAAGTACAATGACCTTATCAATCAATTATTGACTTGTTTTATAGAGAGGACGAGTTCTAGAATGTCATGAATAGGGTTGCCACTAACACGCGAATGGTCTGTTAGTTATTACAAAAGCGCATAATAATATTGGTTTACGACGAACTTTGTTATCTCAAGAATTTTACATTCACTTATGAGTAATGAGACTTACCTACAGCTTAATATAAATTTATAATATTCGTTTTAAATTTTAAAAGTGACGTTCATACTCAATATTGATTTAAGTCGACTCTGTTATATAATAATCCGCTATATAGGAATTTAAAGTTTTGTTTTTAATCAAAATGTAAGTTTCCCTATAATTAGATAATATTTTTGCCTTGTGTTGCCGGTGTTGTAAAATCTAATCTCTTTTTATTCTGCATATGTAAGAACAATAGGAATGGGAAGCCAAGATGTTATGGCTTCCTACAGATGGCAGAATCTCCTTCTAGTAGGTTATGTCACAATAGGTATATCAGTCTTAAATAGGAAAGGTTCTATCAACTGCATGTTTAATACATATACCTAGATATATTATGTTATAATATAAAGAATTTAAATATATTATATTTAATTTTTTTCACATGCAGGAACACTATCAGAAATAACAAATCTATTTAAGAAAAAAATTTTAAGACCCAAAATACGAACTGCCAAGTACCCAATTATAAAAAATTAATGATATCAATCACATCAATCCCACAGTAATATTGCCCTCCAGACTGAATTTCTGTCACGGTGGCGGCCAGACTCAGCGGACGACAGGATTACCGTGCACGAGTGTAAGCGCAAGCATAAGTGCACTCTATTCCCTCTCTCATAGTCCGATGGGACGGTTATCCGACACGACCATAGAAAGATCAGGCGCATCACCAAAGCTTTACACGAGATTTTGAGCGACGGGGGCGGAACACCTTTCTTAGTTCTTACTCCGTGCTGTTACTAAAAATTTCTCCACAGAAAAATCCAATAATCGGTTATGGTCCTACCCGGGACCTCATGATCGGCAATTGCGGTTAAGACCACTAAGGCTCAATTTGCACTGCTGCAGAACGGAATGTAAGCGAATTTTTGTCATAGTAAATTGAGATTGTAAACGAAATTGTTCATAGTAAAATGAGTCCTATGTTAATTTCATTTCATTTCCACAGACTTCGCCGACGGTAGCTGCGGGAATCTTCGAGAATTCTCCGGAAGACGCGCGACTTCTTTTTTGGCTCATATCTAGTTTGCGCGTTACACAATTAACATAAGACTCATTTTACTATGCACAATTTCGTTACAAAAATTCGGTTCCATTCCGTTCCGCAACAGTGTAAATTAAGCCTTAACCAACGACGCAAACACTGACATAGCTAGTCACACACGGACATAGAATGCGACGTGGACATTTCTCAAACGTGATACGTGATTTCGCAACACACATTCTCTGTCTATAAGTTTTTATCACAAGTTTTAAAAACATTCTGCAATGTCTCTTTCAAAGCAAAATCTGTAATCTATAATCTGTGATAGTTTGGTTTCATCTGTATTGAAGAAAGAAAACGTAGAAAAGTTTTCTTTGTTCAATGCAGTGTATGGGAGAAAAAAATAATCACAACAAAAATTTTACATTAGACTGGCCTCGCGACTCGAATCCCATTATAGGGAAAAACCTGAAAGACCTGGTTCCTGGTTAACGTTATTTTTTATTTGCATTTTTAATTACATTCATGATTCGATAATGGAATAATGTATTTACAATTTTGCGTAGGTTAATAATTTTTTTAAATTTATTGACTCATCCGATCCACTAGAGCAAAAAGAATTTCGTTTCCAAGCATCCTCATACTTCAAGTACTCGATAATTTTATAATAAGCAATAACCACGGCATAACTTTGCATCAGGTAGTTCATATGTACCGAGATTTTATAATGTAGGTATTATGTTTCAGAGTAGCCAGATGCTTAACTTAAGTTCAAATATATAAATAATGATATACCGTTATTGCAGTTTTTGAAAATACGAGTAAATAAGGCTTCTACTTTTAAATCATCCCAAATTGAATGTGATTTATGGGCAACAACGGTTTTGCCTACCGATCGACCCTTACGCTTGTATGCGCGCGCAGTAAAATCAGTTAAAATAACGTATTTTGAAGTTAAAATATAAAAAAGACACAATGTTTGAGTATTTTTTAATTAATCTTTCTTCACCATTTGCCTATATTACTTATTCTGAACCTTCTCTGCAAATTTGGCCTGTTATTGCAAAATAACCTTGAATACAGTATATAGTAGCGAGTAGTTCTTCGGAAAGTATGTATTTAATAAATTGTTTTTCATCAACAAGTATTGAAAATTGACGACCTTTAAAGATCTACATACAATTTTTAGCTGACTGTGAAAAGGAACGAGGTTATCAATTCGATTGTCCGTTTAGTAGTAAAATGTATGAAATGAAATGAAATGAATGATTTTTATTTTTATTTGTTTAATACTTATTGAAAGTCATTTTTTATTTACCAATTGTTACACATGTTACGCGATATCTTCGTGGACAGATAATTATATAGCTTTTGAAGTCGAAGCAGATTTATGTGAAAATAAATTTATTATTTTTTAACCAAGCGGCATCTATTGTTGTTACAATTTTAGGAGTTTTTAGAGTCAGTACATTTATATCACGGGTTCTGAGGCATTGCATCTTAGCGCGCAAGGATGACAACGCTTTTATATAAGCAGTAACAGTAGTGAAGAGTTAGCGAACTAATCTCTTAGTGAATTATTATTAATTTAAAAATTAATAACCGATTTCAAAGGATTTTATCTTAAAATTAAAAAAAAACACACAAACAAAATTTTCTTGAAACATAGCAAAGAACACTCTCGATTAAGACACCTTTCAAACGAAAAAGAACTTATCAAAATAGGTTCATCCGTTCAGAAGCTATGATGCCACAGATATACACACTACAAACTATTAACACCCCTCTGTTTTCGTCCGGGGTTAACAAACACACATTGGTCATGAATTGTGTTGTCTCCAGTGAGAATACTATAATGATAACTATAAAATTATTGTATCGTTATCGGTGCGTAGGTCTGTAAAATTTCAGAAGATTTAAAAAACCGGAAGTAGGTGAAAAATAAAAGTAAAGTCTATTATATTCATACACATATATTTATCAAGTTTATAAAATCTCTGTAATAATTATAGACTGTTACAAAACACAATCATTTTTTTTACCGACTAAGAGGAGGTATTTAATTCGACTGTATGTTTTTTATGTGTATTACCTTATACTCGTAACTTTTCTCTGGGTAAACCGATTATGAAGATTCTTTTTTTATCTGAAAACTCTCTTCTCGTGTCATCATCATCATCATCATTACAGCCCTTCACAAGTCCACTGCTGAACATAGCCCCCCCCCCCAAGTAATGCCGCAAAGCACGGTCCTGAGCCACCTGCATCCATCGACTTCCTGCATATCTTACCAGGTCGTCACTCCATCTAGTGGGGGGTCGCCCTACACTACGCCTACCGGTACGAGGCTGCCACTCAAGAACCTTTCTTCCCCATCGGTTATCGGTTCTTCGAGCTATATGGCCGGCCCATTGCCACTTCATCTTACTAATCCGTTGGGCTATGTCGGTCAATCTGGTTTTACTGCGGATATCCTCATTTCTGAGTCTATCACGCAGGGAAACTCCGAGCATAGCCCTCTCCATAGCTCGCTGAGCGACCTTGAGCGTCCTCATATGGCCAGCAGTGAAGGACCACGTCTCAGATCCGTAAGTCATCACTGGCAACACGCACTGGTTGTACAATCTAGTTTTTAGAGATTGAGGTATACCTGACGAGAAGATATGTCGTAATTTCCCGAACGCTGCCCAGCCGAGTTGAATCCGTCGATTGACCTCTCGGTCGAAGTTGGACTTACCTAGTCGGACTATTTGTCCCAGGTAAACGTACTCGTCAACAACTTCGAGCATAGTGCTCCCAACAACTACCGGCATAGGTGTGACATGGACATTAAACATGATCTTTGTTTTGTCCATGTTCATCTTAAGACCTATCCGTTGGGAGGCACTATTGAGGTCATTGAGCATAGTGCTTAAGTCCTCCAGCGATTCTGCCATAAGGACTATATCGTCGGCAAATCGAAGATGAGTGATGTACTCGCCATTGATGTTAATACCGTATCCTTTCCAGTCCAGTAGCTTGAAAACGTCTTCCAATGCAGCGGTGAAGAGTTTCGGGGATATAACGTCACCCTGTCTTACACCTCTCTGCAGTTGGATAGGTTTCGAGCTCTGGTTCTGTACTCGGATAGCCATCGTAGCCCTACTGTACAAACACTTCAGCACTTCGATATACCGACAGTCAACTTGGCACCGCGGAAGGGACTGTAGCACCGCCCAAATTTCGACGGAATCAAAGGCTTTCTCATAGTCCACATACGCCAGGCAAAGTGGCAGATTGTACTCTTCAGTCTTCTGTACAATCTGCCGCAGGGTATGTATGTGGTCTATGGTACTGAAGCCTTTTCGGAAACCGGCTTGTTCGGGAGGCTGGAAGTCGTCGAATCTGCGTGCGAGACGATTCGTAATGACTCTCGAAAACAGCACGTAGACGCGGCTCAGAAGGGAAATCGGTCTGTAGTTCTTTAAGAGAGCGTTGTCTTTCTTAAAGAACAAGACCACCGCACTTCTGCTCCACGCCTCTGGAGTAGTGCCACCATGGAGGACGGAATTGAAGAGCTTCTGAATGACTTCAAGTACCGGTGTTCCACCCGCTTTCAGAAGCTCCGCTGTAATTCCATCCTCGCCTGGGGCCTTGCCGTTTTTAAGGTGCTGGAGAGCCATTCTAATCTCGCTTAGACTGACGTCCGGGATATCACCGGAATAGTGTCGGATAAGACTTGCTCTTGGATCGTTACTCACACTTGCGTGTGGCTCCAACGATGATGTGTACAGCTGCCCATAGAACCTCTCAATCTCACTCAAAATCTCATGTGTCCCGGAAACGATGCTGCCACACTCAGTCTTCAGCTTTGACAGTTGGCTCTTACTGGCAGACAGATCTCTGGCAAAGACTTTGGGAGCCCTGGTTCCGCTCGATCGCTTCTTTAATACGAGCAGTATTAAAGTTGCGTAAGTCTCGCCGCATGCATTTGGAGATCTGTCTGTTCAGTTGCGATGCGCGAATCTGTTGACGATTGCAGCCTCATCTCCCGTCTAACAGCCATGAGATTAAGAGTGTGATCGGAGAGTTTTTGTGTTCTTCTGCGGCGGGTCTTGCAGAACTTAGCTCCGACCGCATGGACAGTTTCCACGAGCTGGTCATTCATATCGTCCACTGCATTGCAATCTTGTAGGCACTGAAAGCGGTTACGTAACTCGAGCTGAAAGTTTTCGGGATTCTGGATTAGAGCACGAGGGGGGACGGAGCGTTGACTTCATTAGACGAGACCTCTCCAACTTAACGTTTAGGTTCAGTGTGCCTCTAACCATTCGGTGATCGCTGCCAGTTTTCACCCTTGCGATCACTGAGACATCACTGAACAGTTGGCGTCTGGTCGTCATAATGAAGTCAAATCTCATTTTTGTCGAACCGTCGGAGCTCGACCAGGTCCACTTCCTGTGGGGCCGCTTCTGGAAGAAAGAGTTCATCATAAAGAGTCCCTCTTTCTCCATAAAGTCGGCCAGCTGCTGGCCCCTTCGGTTCCGTTGCCCTACTCCAAATTTCCCTAACTTCAGCTCACCGCTTTCTCTTGTGCCTAGTTTTGCGTTGAAGTCTCCCATCAACACCGTGTAGTGGGTTTTGGAGGAATGCATGGCTTTGGAAATATCCTCATACATTTCCTCCACCTCCTCATCGGGATGTGCCGAGGTTGGTGCGTAAACCTGTATGACCTTCAGCGAATACCGTTTGGTGATTCTGAGTATCAGGTACGCGACCCTCGTCGACACACTCCCAATCTTTACAACGTTGTTGACGAGAGACTTGTGGACGATAAATCCGACACCTCCTTGGGACAGATGGTCGCCCTCCCGGTGATAGAACAAGTTGCCGGATTCGAGAATCACCGTGTCCTCCCCCTCTCTTCGGACCTCGGATAATCCTATAATATTCCAGCGCAACTTGTCTATCTCTTCTTCCAGCTCCAGGATCTTCTCGTCAGTCCTCAGGGTGCGTGCGTTAAATGTTGCCAGGTCGAGTCGTCGTAGGTGGCAACCGAACATCCACCGGAGATTCTTAGCACCCCCTGCCCCGCCGTTACCATGGTCGCCACCGTAGCCAGGAATAGCGGGGCCGCCGGGGACTGGGGGCCGTCTATTTGTGTAATTGTTCATGGGGGGGTATATTGCCATAGTTGCCACGCTTGGCGAGCGGGTTGGCGACCGCAGTTTTTTTTTGTCGTACAGTTGCTGTTATCAGGAAGATGCTGCTGCCCATCTCCTGCCTGTTTCCCTCTGTCACCTTTTACGACACCCACGGGAAGATATAGGGTAGTGGATATTCTTAACCGCCACTACACGGAACTTCTCGTGTGGCCATATAAAATTGATCAAGATCTGACCAGTAGTTTTTGACTTATCTTTAATTGACTTCGAATACATTGATTCGGTCGTATTGAAGTCGGTGGTAATTATTTTTAATTTTAACACTTGTTTATATTTACCACTGGTTTGCAGAATATCTTTATCGTAGGATGAATCTAAGGTCGTCAACCATACTTTTAAAAAGAGTATCATATTTTAGCTCTTTAATACTTTTTACTGTTCTATTAAAAAAAAGTATGCAACTGTTTTTATCATCGCTGGTTCCGGATTCCAAGAAACCTGAAATAGTGCTTCTGTTAATTTTGTAACAATGACCTTCTCATTTACCATGTATTATATGTAATTTCGACTTAAATTCTGGGGGCTTACGAATATTTTAAAAATGGTAATAAATTTTCAAATATTGCTACAAAAAACTACAAAAAAATATCTTTTTAAACTTAAAAAAACATATTTTTCTAAAATACTGTTTATTTTAGTTCCGCGACCTTAATATACTTTATTTCTTGTACAAAAAGTCGGAAACCCTAGATAAACCGGCAAGAAGCCCTGCGGGTTTAATTTTTTAGTATACGAGTTTCGATAATAATCTATTGCGGATAACTATCGACGAGTAAGATACGTGATTATAACGTGCACGTATCGAGATCAATCTCGCGCGTGATAAGTTACTCATTAGCTTTTTACCATACACGCCAGCTTCTTGTTTTTATGTAACACAATGTTGCGTAGTTGGCGTTATAAATCTATGGTTATTTCATTCAGATTGACGATTTGTCGATGTCGGCTTACTTACTCGTACTCGTACTCGTACTCGTACCTACTGGATGACCTTTTTTACCGTCTGGATAAAAATAAGGTGTAACATGTGAACGGAGTAGAAGTCTATGGCACTGATATTTTACAAAAAAATAAAAACAATTTTTTTAATTAAACGTCTGGAAAATCATTTTTGGACAATTTTTTGCCATTGTGCCTGTGTCCCTGCGAACTGACAAGGTCAAAAATGCCTACTAAATTTGTTGTTTTATTACCGTTTGTAAAGTAGGATGGATATGATTTGAATGTCGATAGATTTTAATTAATTAATAATTTAATTAAAAATTTGTTTTTATTTTTTTGTAAAATATCAGTGCCCTAGGCTTCTACTCCGTTTACATGTTACACCCTAGTTTTTTCTAAACGGTAAAAAAGGTCATCCAGCCAGTATATACTTTTCGACATAATTTAGTTCTAATATACATATAACATATTTTGTTGTTAAACTATTGGAAAGAAAACTTTTTTGAAGTGAAAACTTCTTTAGAATCGTCGTGATTTGAAACTCGAAACAAATAAACTACACTAAAAAGAGACAAACATATACATATATAAGATTTAGTCCACATAAACATAAAAACATAAACACTCACGCCTGTCACCCAGAGGGATAGGCAGAGACTACAGACTTCCATTTAGCACGATCCTGACATACCTTTCTCGCCTCTTCCACATCCATATACCTACGCATACATGCTCGTCGGTTAAGGGTACTCTTAATTTGGCCTATTTTTTAGTATATCGCCAATTTGGTCGACAAACTTCCGCCTAGGTCGTCCCTTTCCGACTCTTTCATTCACTTCTGCAACATATATTTGCTTTGTCAGTCTTTCCGCATTCATTCTTTCTACATGACCAAACCACCGAAGCATTCCTTTCTTAATCCTGATCACCGCATCATCTTGCAAACCACACTCTTCTTTTATCACACAGTTTCTCACCCTGTCACTCAGATTCAGCCCTAACATACTCCTTAGCTACCGCATTTCTACTGCATTTATTCTACTCTCGTGCTTCTTCTGCCACACCCAACTTTCACTACCATACGTTAAAGTAGGGACTAATACAGCACTGTGAATTGCCATACGTGCCTTTTTTGACACATTCTGACTTTTCACAATAGAGTGTAGAGCCCCATTTACTATATTTCCTGCATTCACTCGTCGTTCAATATCCTTATCATATCTCCCATCCCTGCTGAATACACATCCCAAATATACGAACTCATCCACTTGCTCAATTAACTCTCCTTCTATTCTTATTTCACATACCGTTTTGCTTTCTTTTCTTTCAAAAACCATCACTTTCGTCTTACTTGCGTTCACTTCGTTCATTTAGTCCACGAGAGAATGAAATAGAATACTATAATTAATTGGTCGTGTTTAGGCCATCTAGCGTCTATTTTGCATACCACCTTGAGAGTCAATCAATTTTTGTTCGATAAAATGACTTTACCTATAAAATGAAGTAGATGGCGCTACTGCAATTTTACTCGAAAGCAAATATTATTTTGATATATTTCACAAAATTTACTCTACATGTCTACAAATAATTTTGTGACGTTCATTTGCTATAAAATTAAACTTTTATATTTTATGCCGCATTTGTATTTGAAAATTATTATATAAAATAAATCACTTGCCGTGAAATTTTAATTATGTATATTTTATATTTCATTTCATTTGAAGGTTTCCCTTCTACCACGTGTGAACTGTACACGTGTTTTTTTAATAGGATAAGGGTGCCAAACGAGCACCCATTCCACTTAATGGTAAGTGAATGATGTGGTCCATAGACATCTACATCTAACCTCGATTAAGAATCAAAAAGCAAATGCGTTGTCACTCCTGAGGATTATGATGGAATACTGCCTTTAGTTTCCAGTGAAAATGGTCTCCGGTTCTCTACACTCACCATACGAAACATAGTAGAAGCATTAAGCTGCTATTTTAACAGCTGGTATTCTGTGCAAGTGTAGTTATGGTTACAACCATAATATAGCTGCAAAATGGCTCTACCACGTAAAATTAAAGTTATATAAATTTTGCTTTATGTATATTTTTATGTAAGTAAAAATGACAAACTAGCACATAGTCATCGCACTTGATGGTATGTAGGTGCTGTCTTACAGACATCTACATATATCATCAATTACATATAAAAATGCTTCCTTTTTCTGTTTATTAAAGACTATAAGACACAAGGATTTTCTCCTGTATCGTGGAGGCAGTTTACAAACATAAATTGCACAAGGACAAACATCTAGACTCGGAAAAATTATTTGTAACGGTGCGGGATTCGACTTCGCTACCTTCAGCGCCGCAAGTCAATGCTAAGAATCGGAGCCCTGAATTATGATTGTTTTCTTTTCACCCATGAGGTCTTAAGATGGTATGCCTCGTTGCCAGGTAAATGGGCCTTCGATTATCGTTTCTTACCATACGGAACACTGCTATTTAAAGTTATTAGGTATACGATGTCAATGATGATCAAAATCAGTTTATTTTATGATTCATCAAAAATGATCTAGAATTATCGTTAAGTAGTTGTAAAGAATTATATTGTTAATATCGTTATGACCATCGATTTACTAACAGGAAGTTTTACAAACCGGTCCGAAGTGTAAAGGTTACTACTTTAGTTTTTACATGCTGTAGTCAACACGGTCTTACCTTTTTTCCTTATCTTCTAGAGAAAAAAAACAGCGTACATAAGTCTTACAGAAATCTGAATAACATTAATATATCAGTGGTATTACTACTGTGATACGGGCATTATTTTAATACTAAAAAGGTTTTGTAGGGTATAGAAAAATTCCAATGCGTAATTGCGTGTGACGTATAGAACGTCAAACGTCCTGTACGTCACACGCAATAATACGTTCAGTACTGGGACGCGTAAATGATTAAAAAAAATATTTTATTTGTCATTTATGGGAACACTTATGGGGACATTCAACAATTCAAGTACTGCGGACGGAGATTCTTACTTACGTTCTAATAGCAACATCCGCTGAGCTACCAAGGTTTCGAGTAGTGAGTAAATAAAATACAAGTCTAAACTATTATGTTATCAAGAGCGTATACAAGTTTTTAAACGCAAAAATGTTATTTAGTTTTACAAAATATAAAAGCTGAACAACATTCAACACAATCTTAAACATAATCACTAATGACAGTGCGTGTTACCAAACTGGTATGGAAACACTGCGCTCTTGCGACCTTGCGCCGTCAGCACGTCGTGACGTCAGTAATCATGACCTCTGCGATCTCGTTGATCCATTGTAACTTTAGCAAAACGTGTATCTCTTCGCTCGCTTATTTCCCGAAAGTGATAAGTAAATCGTACACAAATTCTGTGTCTCTTTAACTCGAAGATATAGATAAGATCGTGGCTCACAAAAAAGTCATCAGAGTTTTCGAAGTTTTGCAAAGAGCTGATTTTTGTCCCATTGAACTTAAATAAACGATGCAATTTTGTTATTATTAAAAATTGGTGGGAAGTAATTACAAAACATACATTTAAATTTTACTTATAATTGGGGGTGAGCTTGAACACTTTTTTGAAGTACATGTAAATTAAATAATGAAAATAACTTACAATTGTGTATTTAATTAATTAAATGTATAAAGTCATTTAAAAATCCTAACGTATTTTTATTTTTTCGTTATTTCATTTTAAAAGTGTAATAATTTAAATAGATAATAGTGACTTCAATCAAACGTATAATAAAAAAGCGGCCAAGAGCGTATCGGGCCACGCTCAGTGTAGGGTTCCGTAGTTTCCCGTCCGTCACAATAAGTGTTCCCACTTATGAGTTTAAAGTGGGTATCCATTATGTTCGCGCTCCAGCAGCGCTCCGCGCTCCTGCAACTGCTCCCGGTAGTGGGTACTGTTGTTTCGATCCAAGTTCAAAATGATTTTCCTAGAAAGTCCTTATAAAGTTCTACTTTTCAGATTTTTTTCATATTTTCTAAACTTATGGTTCAAAAGTTAGAGGGGGGGGACACATTGTTTTTTACTTTTGGAGCGATTATTTCCGAAATTATTGACATTATCAAAAAATGATTTCAGTAAACCCCTATTAATTTTGAAATACCTTACCAACAATATATCACACGTTAGGGTTGAAATTAAAAAATATCACTTCCTATAGGGGGGCTACCCTAATAAAACATTTTTTTCCAATTTTTATTTTACCACTTTGTGGGATTGATACACATATTGGTACTAATTTCAGCTTTCTAGTGCTAACGGTCACATACATTAAGCGAACGGACAGACGGACAGACAGACATGGCGAAACTATAAGGGTTTCCTAGTTGACTACGGAACCCTGAAAATTGATATTGCAATTATGGAAAAAAAAATTATTATCCATATAATTTGATACGCAGGAAAAATGAATTAGAGGAACCATTGACATAAGGTAAAAAAATTAGCGAAAGGTTTTTTTGCAAGATATTTTTCCTTAACTTTAACTCGCACATAACTCACTTATAAGGGGTTTTCCAATAGGGACTTGACAATTTTGAATTTAGTTTGTGAACGCTCCTTTTCACTTAACACCGAACTGTCACTGTAAGTTTATTCAGTAGACAAAACCTTTTCATCATGGTGAAGTACACGATCGAACAACGTCTGCAAATCTTAAAAATATACTACAGAAATTCGGATTCGGTGGCCGCTACTTTAAGAGAGTTAACTCCGATTTTCGGTCGTAATTCTCACCCTAGTAGAGAGGCAGTAACAAGTCGCCACGTTACTGTGAATGGTGATCGTTATCGCGCCATGATTATCGATTATTTTTGGCCCGAATTGGAATATATGGACTTGAACAGCATGTAGTTTCAACATGACGGCGCCACAAGCTACACAGCACACGTTACAATCAATTTATTGAAGAACAAGTTTGATGATTTTACGTGGTAGAGCCATGCTGCAGTTATATTTGTAGTATAGTTGCAGCACGAATGGGTCGACTCGACCGGGGAGGGACCACGCTCTCACAGAATACCAGCGTCAAATAGTAGTTTAATGCTGCTATGTTTCGTATCGTGAGTGTAGAGAACCGGAGACCCTTTTTACTGGAAACGAGGCATTCCACCTAAGTCCTCACGGATGACAAGTCATCTGCATTTTGATTCGTAATTGAAGATAGATGTATATGCCTATGGGCCACAGCAACCACTTACCACCAGGTGGATTGTGTACTCGTTTGTCATCCTATCCTATGAAAAAATGAGCGTGTTATCGCAAGAAATGGACCAGTCGATTGGTCGCCTCGTTCGTGCGATTTAACGTCTCTAGATTTTTTTCTTTGGGGCTACGTCAAGTCATTGGTCTATGATAATAAGCCGACGACGTTGAAAGAGCTCAAAGCCAACGTTGAGCGCGAAATTGCGGTTATATCGGATTACTGTCCTACCGGACTATGAGAGTGAGGGAATAGAGAGTGCACCTGTGCTTTCTGTCCTGCACTAATGGCTAGTCGCCGTTGAGACTGGGCCAGTGACCAAAATCGGTCTGGAGGACAATATTATTAATCAAATTTCAGTTTGTTTTATTGTTAGTGATTGTATAAAAAATCTTGTATATCTCTATAGCTTTCTCTCCGCGAAGTTTCCTTATAGCTAAGGATAACAGATTGACCCGTTCCCACCGCATAGTCAGACGTAGGTACGCATCACACGTGTGCGGGTATCTCCGAGTCCGACATCAGCCGCCTACGTATGCGAAAAGGTCGATAAACCCCTGGTATGGTACCTAGTAATTTTGCCTGCAATGTTGGTATCCCTGTTATCGTTTTAGATTCGCATCAATAGCTTTATGTTGTGAACTACAAGATGATGCATTGTGTACTTGAAGCAATTATGCACCGAGGTACGATCCTGTCCTCACCCGCATTTTAATCAGACAACACGGGAGCTTTATTTGTGTTTCTTTAAATCAGTATAACACAGAATATCGCCTAAGCAGAAAATAGTACGTTGTACATGAATATATTAAAACAATAGAAAAATATCAAATGACTCTAATAAGGGGTGGACCATTTAAGATTTGGAATTAGAATCGGCTATAAAAAAAATTAATATTTTTTCAAAATTATGAGTCTATTAGGAAGATTGAACCTCCTTTCCATTTAGGAATGGAAGACAACATCATTCAAAAGGCTGCCACGGCTAGCCTTACAATACCCCATTCGATAAGTCCAATTTCTCAGTACATTTTCGATTGTTTTAGCCTCTCTTTCGTCAATTGCAACTTAGATTTCATGTTTCAAGTCGCCAATCGTCTCAGAACGGTACGCTAACCATCCAAAGGCGATTGAAGACTTGACTTGACACTTGTTCTTAACGGCTCCCAACAAAAAAAATCCAACGGAGTCAAATCGCAGCTTCGAGGTGACCAATTGACATCATCATTTCGGCAAATTATGCAATTTTCGAAAACAGTGCGCAAAAGATCGATTGTTACGATGGCTGTGTGGCACGTAGCTTCGTCTTGTTAAAACCAAGTGTCATCTATGTCAGCCTCTTTAATTTTCGGAACCAATAAATCGCTTATCAGGGCGCGGTAGCGATCGCCATTTACTGTAACGGCGTTTCCTTGCTCATTTTTTAATGAAAAATGGCCTAATAGTGTCGCCAAACCAAAATTCCCACCAAGCAGTCACTCGTTGTGGATGCATTGGTTTCTTTACGGTGAAGTATGTATTTTCTAAGCCCCAGATACTACAATTTGGCTTATTGACGTATCCTCCAAAAATGTTCTCTCTTCGATCAAGCGGTCTTCGCCCCATTGATTGACCATTGATTGACAGATGGTCGTGCGGTTTTAGCATTTGCACTAATTGAACTTTGTACGGCATTCATACAGAGATCTTTATGCAAAATTCGTCTCAAAGAAGTGCGTGAAATGTTCAAGTCTTGAGAACGATGACGAGTTGAGGTTGATGGTTGTTCACGCACACTCCTGAGCAACGATGTTTTCGGTTGAGCGCACTGGACGAGGTCGTGCACGGGTTTTTTTTATCCAACAACGATCCAGTTTCACAAACTGCATTTTTGGCGCATCCTTTTTGTCAAATTATTTTCATAAATTTCATAGTTTTGGTAGAAGACTCACCACTTTCGTAAATAAGTTTTTAATATTTCCTTACTTGGTCATTTATAAATATCAAACATATAAATAACTTTCTGTCACATCGGAAATATCATAGTGCATTTCATAAATTTCAAACATAAAAATAACTTTCTGTCATATCAGAAATATCATCAAACCTTCCAACCTCAAAATAACCTATAGTTCCAAAGATAGCATCATCCAATTAAAAGATATAATGTCATCATCATCATCGCAGCCCTTCACTAGACCACTGCTGAACATATGACAAGGAACGTCACAAAACGCTCTCGAGCCACCTGAATCCATCGACTATATGCACTATACGTGGTAGAGCCAAGCTGGAGCTTCATTATGGTTGTAGCACGAATGGGTAGGCTCGAGCGTTGTAGGACCACGCTCTCACAGAATATCACCGTAAAATAGCAGTTTAACGCTGCTGTGTTTCGTATGGTGAGTGTAGAGATCCGGAGACCCTTTTTTACTGAAAAAGACGCAATACACTTTAGTCCTCAGGGGTGACAATGCATCTGCGTTTTGATTCTCAATCGAGGATAAATGTAGATGTCTATGGGCCACAGCATCCACTTACCATCAGGTGGACTGTGTGCTCGTTTGCCACTTTTATCCTATTAAAAAAATTAATAACAACTATAAATAAAAAAACGCGATAGGCAGCCTCGCCTGCCAGCGTGGCAAATATGGCAATTATGTTCAGAAGTGTGGAGTTGATAGGCTGCCTACTGCAATTTCAATATAATATATTTGGAAATGTGCACAAAAAAGAAAAATAAGGCTCCTGTGCCATCACAGTATCTAACTGTCGTATTATATAAGTTTTATTCCGCTTTTATAATAGTATTAATTTAATGATCACGTTTTATTAATTATAAAAAATATTACTGCATTAAATTTTATTGTGCTACTTTATGGTTATGACACGCGCACACTTTCAATGAGCGTAATTCTCGTTTGCTTGTTTCGCCCACACAACATTCTATTGAGGGATAAACGATGTACTCGCCGATTTCAAGCAACGGGAACCATGCTAAGACTCACATATTCTACCGGTAGAATAGACCTAATTTCACCTAGAAAAAACGTTTACGTCTTATGGTCTGTTTAGGTTTTTTTCATAAATATTTAAAAAAAAACATACAGAATACTAGCAATGCTCATAATATTACTAACATTGTCATTAACCAATCCCAAATAAGCTAAATTAACGAAAAAAAGATAAAAAAAAAATGTCTGTGCCAGGAATGGTTCACTACAGTAGTCGAATACTGGAATCGAAGTCACTGTTTTTAGTTTCGCAAGAGTTTAACCTCTTAGGCTACTGTCGCAGCCGCTGAATGAAGTGCTTGGAACTTCTTACGCCGTCACTGCAAGACGAAATTACTTGTATAGTTTATGAAATTCTTTCAACTTCTTCTCTTTGCGTATTCTATCGCTTTTACCACGGAGTGCTATAAGGAACAACCCCCCAAACCCTCCTACAAAACCAATAAATAAAAGGCTGGCAACGCACCTGCAATTGCCCTGGTGTTGCAGTTGTTCAGGGGCAGCGGTGATCACTTACCATTAGGGGAGCCGTGTGCTCGTTTGTCCCCTCTCCTATAAAAATGTGTGACATATCTGTGTAGATGAAGTCCCCTAAATGAATTGAGAGAAAATAGTCTAGATTTTATTGTTGATATTATTTTTATTATTGTTATTATGCCGTTGACATAGTTGATGCCTGTTTCTTTAAACTATGAAACAATTGGTTCAATTTAATCCGGCAAGCACTTGGTCTCGTACTGTGATTGCCTAAATGATTGGTCTATTTTATTTGAACCGTTATTGAATATTTTATTCTCGGGGTTATATTGAGCTATGTTTTTCTTTAAATATGACTAGGATATTATTGGATATTTTAAAACAGCAACGTAAATTCTGACGTTCATAAGATCATAAAATACCAAGTACAAATGTTATTTTAATAATACCTAATTAAATATCTATTGCATCACTTCAATCTTGTGATGCCATCAAGAATTTTATCTTAATAAAATAAGTTAACCTGATTTAACCTTAAATTAACAAATAGGTTTTACACCTGCCTATAAATTGTATTCATAGTACCACCGTAAAGGGGTAAAATCACATTTGTCTGCATGTGTTCGCTATTAATCAAATGAAAATTGTTATTTTTGTATTAAATAAGTCGATGCATCAGTTTTTTATTTTGTCAGCTTTTCTCAGTTAGACACAGAAAAAGAAAATAAAACGTGTGGCCGATGTACTGGATGGAAAACATTTTTCTTTAGTTGGTTGCACTAGGCCGTACAATATTTGCGTTGTAATGAAACACATTTTCTTTATCGACTTTAAGCATTGATATAGCGTTCTATATCTTATGGTCAATGCTGAAAGCAAATATTGAAAACCTCATCATCATCATTACAGCCCTTCACAAGTCCACTGCCTAACATAGGCCTCCCCCAAGTAATGTCACAAAGCACGGCCCTGAGCCACTTGCATCCATCGACTTCCTGCATGTCTCACCAGGTCGTCACTCCATTTAGTGGGGAGTCGCACTACACTACGCCTACCGGTACGAGGCTGCCACTCGAGAACTTTTCTTTCCCATCGGTTATCGATTCTTCAAGCTATATGGCCGGCCCATTGCCTCTTCAGCTTACTAATCCGAATTGAAAACCTACCGAAATATATGTTTTTATACTGAAGTGACTAACGGACTTCAGTCCACCTGATAGTAAGTGGCTACTGCAGGCAATAGACACCTGGAGCCAGCTGCAGATGCTTTGTTAACTCTGAGTCTACTCACTCTCACCTCACCCTCGCTGTCACTCTCACAGCCTAAGCCTCACAGCCTCTAAATATATCAAAACGGGTCTCTGTAACCTTCAGACCGAGACACAGCAGTACAAGCGCTGCATTTAGCGGCAGAAATAGCCTAGGCTGCTACCTACCCAGACTTCTAGATACAAAAGGAGACTTACCATCTGTTAAAACTCGGCTGATATTGGTATTTGCTATCCATTAGTATCCACCGTAGACTGTGACCCTGCGTTATGACAAAGTCAAAAATGCCTCCTAAACTTATTGTTTTATTGCCGTTCGTAAAGTAGGGCGGATATGATTTGAATTTCGATAGATTTTTATTTATTTATTTATTTAATTCAAAATTTTTGTTTTTATTTTGTGTAAAATATGAATGGCTTCTACTCCGTCCAAATGTTAAACCTTTTTTTTTCCAGACCGTAAAAAAAGGTCATCCATTAAACTAATAATGCACGAACGTAACCAGACGTGTGTAACTAAATGCGAATTTATGCTTATAAGTGTGATTTTAATTTAATACATTTTATCTGAACAATACTACATTAATTACTTTTGTTTGGACAATCTTTCAGAAATTTATAATCTCAAGTGTTTATATGTCCAGTGAGCGAGAAGCCGACGCCGGCGCCTCGCTTGGGTCCGTACGGCGTTCAGGTGGTGAACACGGGCCCCGAGCACACGTTTGTTCTGGACGAAGAGGCGCTCAACTCACTGCTGTTGCAAGATGACATACGCGACCGTGCCGTGGTCGTGCTCTCCGTCGCCGGTGCGTTCAGGAAGGGGAAGTCTTTCATTCTCAATTGCTTCCTGCGGTATATGCATCACAAGGTGGGCTACGTTTATGACTAGAACTATAAAATGTAGTTTATGGATTTGAAGAGAAAGTTCAAAATTTTGTAATGACATAAGATAATTGTTACAAATAATAATAAATGGGTGCGTTTGGCAGAAAAAAGCGCTAGCAAGCGCTTACAAGCGCTGAAATAGTTTTCGGCCAGGACACGATTGCTACTTCAGTAGCGCTGACACAATCCGCCATTTTGCTTATTTTAATTTGTTTGTTTTGAAGTAGAGTTTATAAGTTGTTTTGTGCAATATTAGTTTTAAGTAATATATTGACATGAATAAACATATACATGTTATTAAAAATTCATGATTGGTAAGTTTTTAATATGAATACTTTACAAACATATATTTAAATTAAGTTAGGTTCCCCGGTTAAAACTAACATCGTGTCCTGGAGGAAAATAGCTACTTACGATTTGACAGCGCTTACCGCTTACGATCGCCATTTTGCTTACAAGCGCTTGCTAGTGCTTTTTTCTGCCAAACGCACCCAATATTTTCTTGTTAATACAATAAGGGTGACAAGAGCACATAATCCACCCAGTGGCGAATCTAGGGCTCCAAACTAGGGCAAGCCCAAGATATTGTTTTGTTGTTTTTAGCAGTATTATAAAAATACACCAGTCTTTATCTGTATCCACTCTTCAGTTTCATATTCAGTGCTGTCAAGGACGTGTTTAACAAAGCACACAGAAAGCATACTACCGTTAGATAGATTGTATGACATATCAGCAATTGCATACCTTCGGTAGCTTTGAACAAAGCCGTTTGGGTTTGCTTGAGCGAAAGAAAAAGATATTTACGTACAATTCAATACATGAACAAAGGAAAAGCATGAGCAAAGTACAAACAAACCATGTACAAAATTAAAAAAGGGACGCCGAAATGATATTGTTTAAGTTATATGCATAGAAGAACAGATTACAACAGGAATTAGATATGGTATAATGAAAAGATAAAGCATTACAGTTTTTTTCTATAAAGTAATGACTGTTAATATATAATTATTCATTTTCAATTTTAATAAACCGAACATAATGATATTTTTAACTCATATGGTAATATAAATATTGAATTATTAAATTAGCCGATATCGTGTTTGTGCCATCTAGCGTATTCTTTACGTACCACCGTAAGAGCCGCCACCACCAGAGTACCACCTATGGATTTAAGTAGATGGCGCTATTAAAATTTTATTAACTGAAGGACTAAAGGAAATATTCTTTAAAAATCTCAATACATGTATTCTTTTGATTTATTACATTAAAATTTAGGCTTCACATTAAAAAAAGATTGTACCAATTATTTACTATAAAATTAAACTTATTCCTATCTCTTATTTTATGTTGCTGTTCAAAATAATATTTGTAAGTCATATGATAATATAAATATTGAATTATTAAACGCCTAGCTTAATTAAAAATACTAAAGTCCTGTACCTATTAAAGTATAAAGAAATGTTTATTGAATTAAAATTTCATTTTTACCTTTTCGTCGCCGATTAAAACTTATATTATCCTCCATTTTCACTAAAAATCTTTAAAAAAGCATAAATTTATAACTCGCAATATTCATTCGCTCTAACAGTAATACACAGTAAATAAACATTGAAATGTGAACTGAACTTGCAAACGTATCGTTCGCGCTTGACTTTCATCAACTTCATACCAAAAGCTTAACTTAAATAATTTGGCGGTATTTTAGTTCATTAAGAGGAATCTGTTTAATAATTGATAATCCACGAATAAATTTACTTAATTTATTATTTTGTATATCGTTGTTAAAAAAATATTTTTAATAAAAACAATATTTAAAAAAATTTATATAAAATTAATTCAGATCAAGATGCAGATTATAATTAAGAATATAATGGATTACAATAAATAAATTTAAATGAATAATATTTTTTAATAAATATTTGACGGTGGATTTAAATGTAATTTTAATTAATTTATTAAAATTATTATATATTAAAATATGTAAATATTGCCCGTCGCTTTCGTTAATAAATTGGAATAAGTCGTAACAAAGTAGAGGTACTGGAAAGTATTTCGGCTTAACGCTCTATGCTAAATTGCTATGTAAACAATCGTAGTTATATTTCATTATAGAACATTTTGCCACAGGTTAGAAAGGGCGCGATCGTCTTCTCGAAAGCCCGGTAAGAGTCTACACGTGCGAGAGACGACTAATCGCTCAACTCAACTCTATGCTCTAATTAATTTTGACAGTCCATTGCGTGTTTGCCTTGAGACAGAGAGAACACGAATCAGTGTATTTCGAATTGAAATCAATTTGCCAAGTGTTGACGTTACATAATACGGCTACGAGGTCATGACCTGTGTATAACAGAGGAGCGCGCGGGAAATTTGAAATAGTTTGAAACAGGTTACGAGTTATTTTATTAGTTGATATTATCGATTGAGCAATTTGATAGGGCAAGCCCGACTTCTGGGCTTCTATGGAGGCTTCGCCACCGAGTCCACCTAATGGTAAGTGGATACTGTGGCTCATAGACACCTACATTTATCCTCGAATAAAAATAAAAATATAGGTGCGTCATCATAGCTGAGGACTAATAATAAATACCTCGTTACCAGTAAAAAGCGTGTACGGTACGTATGTTCACCATACGGAACACGTAAGCATTATTAAACTAGGTATTATTTTACTGTGGTATTCTGTAAGAGCTTGGTTCTTTTTCGGTCAAGCCGCCCCTTCGTACTGCTACCATTATAAAGCTAGCGGAATGATTTGAACCATTCACCATCAGGTGGACTGTGTGCTCGTTTATCAATCACCTTTTGTTCTATATTAAAATAAAAAAACGTTAAACCGGTTTGGGTACGTTAGGACTAGTGAACCGCTTCTCTCCTAGTCAATTGATAGATTCATAGCCGTAAGACGCCTTGAAGCGTGGTTTGAACCACTTACCATCAGGTAGACTGTGCGCTTGTTTTTTATTCTTTATTCTATATAAAATCCAAAATGTTTTAAATCGTTTTCGGTACGTCAAAACGAGTGAGTCTCCTGGTTAGTTGGTGTTCCTCAGTATCCTTGGTCGAGATGTGCAATAATTATTCTTTCCATGATTTGTTGCAGTATGGGCCGGGAGGTGGCGGCGGCGACTGGCTTGGAGCCGAGGACGAGCCTCTGCAAGGCTTCAGCTGGCGTGGCGGCTCCGAGCGCGACACCACCGGCATCCTCATGTGGTCCGAGGTCTTCAAGACCACGCTACCAAGTGGCGAGAAAGTAAGTTTATTGAAAATACCCTACAGAGAAAAATGTATACTGGTCGAGTGGTGTAAGATTTATAAAAGTTTCATAATCATTCTTAAGGTTATCATATAAAGTTTACAAAGAAACACTATATAATAATTAGTCCTTACCTTATTTTATATTCGGAATTGAAAGAAGTTTCATCAATTCTGGACTTAGGTGTAAAAAAAGGTGTGACTGCAAACTGCAGTTCAACGCGCACATAGACATTACTGTAAACACTGGCTTCTAATTTGTTTTGTTCTTTGGCAAGGAAAAGATTTCAACAATTTTTCTACTATATTACAACTGTACAATGTTTATGTCAGAAATAACTTAAAATATTGTTGTCAGACATTGAGAGTGTACTACCAGATACTATTGATCATATTGAAAAGGTTGTGAAACACCTTATTTTATCGATTTGGGAAACCAAAAAAAAATATAAATGTTATTCTGATCTACTAACTTCGTTCATCAACCCGCTTCATATTATAAGAATAAAATATGATAAAATAGATAGCCCAGATATTTAGAATTTGTAGACTTAGCGATATTCAGCGCTGCGACAAACGGCATTTATTCAGGATTCCATAAATTTTGACAAATCTTTGGCAAACACTCACATTTTATAACTTGTATGTAAGGAAAATTAAAGATTCAGATTTATTCCCTAATAGTATACATTCATTTTTTAATTAAAAAATATCGAGTAAACTATAGATAACAGCTCAAAATCATAAAAACTGTGTCTGCCAAGTGCGTCGACTATTGCAAAATACCCGCTGTGAGACCTTATGTTCAGTAGTGGACTTTTATTGGCTCTAATGTACATACTGATGGTAGAGTAAAAGGAGTCGGTTTCATTACAGACTATAATTCACTTCATCTTTGTCCTTATGGATCATAACGCATCTGTGAACTTCTTTGTTTAGTGATGGCTGCTGGTGCCCTTACCATCTGACGCACTGCATGCTCGCTTATCACTCAAATATTGAAAACATATGTATCTGAGAACAGTTTTTTTATCATTACAAACTTCTGAAACAAATAAGCTTGAGGTTCGTGACAATAAAAATTGCCGATAGAATTACCTAAATTAACACTTTAATTCACTTTACACTAATTAAAGTTAAAAACACTAATAATTAATCACACTGATTCACTTTATTCCGCTCCGAAGCTTCGCTTGTCTCGCCCAATTCAATACTTTTTTGATCGCATCTTGCAGCGCCTATTTATATAAATTAGCAGTGAAATATCCAGAATATTCAAGTAAACACGCGCAAGGTACCGAGAGTTCGTGTTTCAACTTCAAGAAGTTTAGTTTTTCGGTTCGAGACTAGATGGCGCTAGTGCCGTCGACTTGAGCGCGTAACAATATCATAAATATGATGTACGTGTTGTTACAGGTGGCGGTGATACTTTTGGACACGCAAGGCGCATTCGACAGTGAATCTACTGTGCGGGACTGCGCTACCGTGTTCGCACTGTCCACTATGCTCTCGTCCGTGCAGATTTACAATCTCTCTCAGAACATACAGGAAGACGACCTGCAGCATCTACAGGTTTGTTAGATGCTTTTAATTATTTTTCTATTTCACTCCAATTAGAGTTCTCGAGGGTCTCGATTGTTATACTTAAGCTTATCATCAATTGAGAAAACATTTCTATAAACGATGAATATAACTGTCTAAAAATCGACCCTTGGAACACTTATTCAACTCCCAAACTTGCTTTTTAGAAGATAAAATTGAAATATTAAACTAAAATAAATATTGTACTTGTGTTACAATATTGATGTCACTTTATTTCCCTAACATCTTATATTATATTGGCCCCAAGATCCTTCTACAAATTATTTTTTATTCATTATGCTCTCACTCTCAGAGTTCTCACTCACCTCTTTCCATTTGATCCAGCGCAGAGTGGCTCGAATCGTCGACGACCAAGTTCTTTCCAATCGACTTGACTCACTGACGCTGCAAAGAAATGTTGCATTTCTTTGCATATTCTATCGCATCTATCACGGGAAGTGTTGGGCTGATTCCAGCTGCTCTATTTCACCATAATTCATCGCGACAAAACTTGCGATACCATCCAAACCATCTGGATAATGGACGGTCCACCACTGATCTATTTACAAGAAGTTTTCTTCCTCCTACAACTTCCTTCTGGAATCGACTACCACTAGGACCGATACGACTTAGGGACTATCAAAAAAAGAGCCTACTCTTTTTAAAAGGCCGGCAACGCACCTGCAATTCCCCTGGTACGTATGTCATCTTCTGCAAGGGCTTCTTAGGCTCTGCAGGTCTCAGGCCTCGGAGTATTATGCACCATTGCCCGGATTATCCTCACAGCCCACTTCTATGGGCCGGTCTTGGGAGCCTCATTTAGGCGTTGATGGTTGGACGGTTATCTTGCAGTTGTTCATGGGGGGCGTTAGTCACTAACCGTCAGGTGAGCCACATGCTCGTTTCATATCAGAAGCTTATTCTTGGTTCGGGTCCTATATTTTCCGTACATTAAAAATGTGATCTAGTTTAAATAGACTAATGATTGTAGTTCCTGGACAGTTGTTCACAGAGTACGGGCGGCTGGCGCTGGAGGACAGCGGGAGGACACCATTCCAGCGGCTGCAGTTCCTCGTCCGCGACTGGAGCTTCCCGTACGAGGCGCCCTACGGTGCGGAGGGTGGACAAACGATACTGCAGCGACGACTTAGGGTAACAAACACACTGTCGCATCTAACTATAACTATAAATACATATATATATATATATAAAAAAAAAAATATATAAAAATATATTATACGTGGTAGAGCCATGCTGCAGTTATATATAGTTGTAGCACGAGTGGGTCGGCTCGACCGGGAAAGGACCACGCTCTCACAGAATACAAGCGTGAAATAGTAGCTTAATGCTGCTGTGTTTCGTATGGTGAGTGTAGAGAACCCTTTTTACTGGAAACGAGGCATTCCATCTTAGTCCGCACGGGTGACAACGCATCTGCATTTTGATTCGTAATCAAGGATAGATGTAGATGTCTATGGACCACAGCAACCACTTACCTTCAGGTGGACTGTGTGCTCGTTTGTCACCCTATCCTATAAAAAAAATACACACACACACACACTTGTTTTTAAAAAAGCCATAAAATTTAATATTATCAGGTAAATTTTTACTACCATGGAAAAATATTGTATCTGTACTGTGTGTACTTTTTATACATAGAAGGAAAAGTGACAGGCGAGAACACAGTGCACTTCGTGGTACCAGTAATAAAGAGTCTCCAGCTCTCATCACTATTCGAATGAAACACACCAGCATCATGTTGGTCCCATTTGTGACGCAGTCATAATATAGCAGCGTGGCCCTGTCGTTACCTCTCGACTATCTAAAATCCACTGCTAACAAGTGCTATTTAACCTCGATTAAGAATTAAAATGCACATGCGCTGTTACCCCCGAGGACTAAGATAGAATGCCTAAATGCCGGTTCTCAACACTTACCATACGAAACACAGCAGTATTTTGCTACTATTTTACGCTGGTATTCTGTGTGAATGTGGTCCTTGCCCCGGTCGGACCAACCCATTCGTGCTACAATCATAATATAGCTTCAGCGTAGCTCTACCACATATCTGCCACTTATAAGACAATATGAAACACAGCAGCAGTATCCTGCTTTTAAAGCCACAATTCTGTGCAATATTGATAATAGATATTAGATATATATGAAAAGTTGTGTGATAAGAGAAGGGTGTGATTTGTAAGATGATGTTGTGTAGAAAGAATGAACGAGGAAATAGTGACAAAGCAAATTTATGTTGCAGAAGTGAACGGCAGAGTCAGGAAGGAAAAGGCAAAAGTTTTGAAAATGGGCCCAATCAAGCCCTTAAACAACGAGCATGTATTCCTAGGTATATGGATGTAGAGGAGGCGAGATAGATGTATCAGGATCATGCCAAACGGATTTCCGTAATCCTCTGCCTACCCTTCTTTGTGACAGGCGTAGTGTTTATTTTTGTAATTCAGTCAAGCGTGGTCCTTGCCGAATGAGCCGACCTATTCGTGTAGTAGCTATAATATACTCTACTACATAATAGAAGACTGGAACTTTTCTTCTTTTAATCTCCAGGTATCGGACAAGCAGCACCCCGAGTTGCAGTCACTGCGCAAGCATATAACGTCATGCTTCTCGGAGATCGCCTGCTTCCTAATGCCTCATCCCGGACTAAAGGTCGCAACAGACCCTAATTTCAACGGTAGACTTTCGGGTAAGTCTTCATTACTTCTTAATCGCCAATTAAATGTCGATTTACTATGTACTAGGTGATGATGTAAAACTTGTCTTCAGCATTGGTGTAGTTGATGCAATTCACGAACTCAAGCGGGCTTTACTCGTAGTTGACTTTTGACAGTTGAGTGTGCGTGCCTGAAGGAGCGATCAGTTTCACGCACGCTTTGACACATTTACATACAGATACGTGTTTACCATAATCAAAGTCCACTCGACTTCGTGAATTGCAAGAGCTGTACAAATGTAGACTGAATATTATCATCATCATAATTACAGCCTATCAAAGTACAAGTTACAGTCGGCTGAATATAAACCTCCTACCTAGATTGCCTTATGAGGGAGGGGGATATTTGCTATAGTGCCACTCTTGGCATGTGTGTTGACAACCATAGTTATTTATGATTGTTTTTGTTAGCAGGGAGATACTGCTACCCATCTCTTTTATTTTCGTCTATCGCCTCTTACGATATCCGTGGGGTATTGGATTATCTTGCACTGCCACTACACAGTAAGATTGAATATAAATAATATATTATTATTGTCCTAATCATGTCTGTCCGCTTAATCCAGATATCGAACCTGAATTCAAACGGGCCTTACAACAGTTAGTTCCTATGCTGCTGGCGCCTGACAACTTGGTCCCAAAACTGATCAACGGGCAGCGAGTGAAAGCTAAGGACCTGCCGCAGTACTTCAGGTCATACATGAACATCTACAAGGGCAACGAGCTGCCAGAGCCCAAGAGCATGCTTGTGGTAATTAATTCTTTTTCAATTAATATTTTTTCGCGATCTAAGGTTATATTTTATTTATGTAATATGGGATTTATTTTAACATACATACATACAATTTACGTGGTAGAGCCATGCTTCAGTTATATTAGTAGTATATTTGTAGCATGAATGGGTCGGCTCGACCGGAGAAGGACCACACTCTCACAGAATACCAGCATCAAATAGTAACTTAATGCTGCTGTGTTTCGTGTGGTGAGTGTGGAGAACCGGAGACCCTTTTTACTGGAAACGAGGCATTCCATGTTAGTCCTTACGAGTGACAACGCATCTGCATTTTGATTCGTAATCGAGGATAGATGTAGATGTCTATGGACCACAGCATCCACTTACCATCAGGTGGACTGTGTGCTCGTTTGTCACCCTATCCTATAAAAAAAATACATTTGAAATAATACACTTAGTTAAATGTTTACTTCGGTTTTAAAAGACGGTTATTTCTACCATCAAACATATCCTAAAAAGGACTTTATGCTACAAAAATCATTGGAAACTTACGGCCTTTCATCACAAAGTCTATGATAAAATCAACCTTATCATACAGTAGTTAAAGAGCAAATCAAATTAGGATTATTGATTATCAAAATAGGATTTCATGTTATGTTTGATGTATATTACACACCTCAACTGCAAAACAGGTTGGGCTTTACTGTCTACTTCGCAAGGTCACGCTCTTTTTTGTGATGAGCCAAATTTTAGATGTCATATTGTTATATATAGTTGAAATTAAAAAAAACACACACAATTTTTATTGACAATTATATAATATTTTATTTATTTCAGGCAACGGCAGAGGCAAATAACCTGACAGCAGTGGCCGAAGCGAAGGAAGTTTACACAACCCTGATGGAAGAAGTGTGCGGAGGGACGAAGCCCTTCCTACAGACGCAAATACTGGAGGCGGAACACGCTCGTGTGAGGGACAAAGCGCTTCACGCTTTTCACTCCAAACGCAAAATGGGTGGCGAGGAGTTCAGCCAGTCGTACTGTGAACAACTCGTGCAGGTGCGAAAATATTTGGAATTATACACAATAATTTTTAAAAAAGTATAAAATCTTTATCGAAATCGCAAACCAAAAACGTGCTTTCACATATAATCTTTTTAAACCTGATGTTATAAACCTGATAATACATATTGTAAAGTCGATTAATAATACTAATGCATAATGCATAAACTTATTTCCAAAGAAGTAATAGTTTATATAGCTAGTAATGGTGCTGTGAGGCGTTCCTTAAGAGTCCTTTGAGGTCACAACGCATTTCTAGTCTTCTTTATTTGAAGTTGGTTTCAATTGTCCATTGACTGCTAGCCACTTGCTGGTGAACTGTTAGTTCGCTTGTCACTTTACAGTTTTATATAAAGAGAGAAACATAAGTCAGAAATACCGGTAATACAATACATCAGGAGTTTAATTGTTACAAGTGGTAAAATTAAACATTTTTGTACAACCGACTTTAATATGAAATGCGACTACACTTGACACACCAGCTTTCAAATGAAAGTCAGTCCTTCTAGAAAAATGTTCTAAGATAACACACATGATAAACCATACAGTCGAATTGAGTACCTCCTCCTTTTTGAAGTCGGTTGAAAATAGTAAAAGTGAGATCGGATGTTCAACTTACACTCTTGATTACGCAATTAATCATTACCAGCAATAAAACAGTGCGGCACTAAATTCAGTATAGAACAATACAGTTCGATCATACTGTAATATGTCCTTGTCACAGTTTAAACACTAGTGCAACGTGAGGGACGTAGTCACTACCCGTGCGGTAAAAAAATGACTAAAAACTCACACCCGTCGATAAAGACTAGGGATGGGCCGAATATGGATTTCACCGAATACTAATATTCGGCCGAATATTCGGTTAAATTTTTACCGAACTGAATATTCGGCCGAACACTATTCGGCAGGAGAACCTCGGGACTTAACCAATTTATGTCGAAACTTGTTACCGTAAAGCACACGGGATTAGCGCCGGACCCTCCCTCTCGCTTCCCGCCACACCTGACATGATATTGCATCATTTAGTACAGAGCAAATTGCCGGCACATGCTTATGTTTTGACTATTATTGTGATAAAAAAGTATTTCGTTGTTTTATTCTTAATTAAAGTTAAAGTTATAGCCTATATACGTCCCACTCCTGATCACAGGCCTCCGCTCATAGTTATAGTAGGGCAAGGAATTGTCCACCGCACTGCCCCAATATGCTTGTTGGCGAACTTTACATGTCTTCGAAATAATTTTTTCCTTATTTCTCAGACATGCAGGTTTCCTCACGATGTTTTCAAAATTTTTGTAAATCAACACTTAAAATTCCAATTAATAATTTCATTGGTGCCAGCGGGGATCAAACCCAGTTTGGTCGTGCACTGTGAAATTTACAGCGAGCACTAACCATCTGACCTACCATGGCTCTTTATTCTTAGTGAATAAGGTAAAGAGCCATAAGAATTTTATTCTTAGTGAAAATTGATAATTATATGATAAAAATGAGCGGCAGGAGATTTATTATTTAGACTTATTTTAGAGAAACTGACGACCAAAGTAAAGTGAAATGTACTAATGTAATTTAATGTTTCTTTGTTTGATTCCAAAAACATTTGATCAAGTTTTTATTTGCCATAATCAGAAATAAATCCACAGTGCCTCAAAACATTAATGTATAGATTCATGCATTTGAGGCACTTTTAGAGTAAGTAGATTTAACCCATAAATAAAATATACTTTCAACAGTAAAATACATCGCATTACTCAATTTGTACATTTCAATACATTGGACACTATGAAAATGTTCGGTTCGAATGTTCGGTGATTTAGCGGAATATTCGGTAAACCTGCCGAATATGCCGAATACCGAATATAAAACGAATATTCGGCCCATCTCTAATAAAGACTGCAAAAAAAAAAATACGTTGCGATATGCGTTTTTCGGTACGTTCTATAACTTCAGTCCAACTTGTCATTAAAGTCACACAACTCCACAAATTACTAAAAAAACACTCCGGAATTACTAATTTGTGAGCTACGAAGCGTTCTGAGAGATCCGATCTGTCTGTTTTGATTTAGATTAAATTTTATCCGAAAAATCTAGATATTTTATTTAAACTGAAATATGGATAAGATAAAATAAATGATATTTAATGATTATAACAATTCTAAATAACGCTACATTAATAGATCCCTTTATTATGTTATTTTAAAGTGAATTTTTCGTGGTAGAGCCATGCTGCAGTTATATTAGTAGTATAGTTGTAGCACGTATGGGTCGGCTCGACCGGGGAAGGACCACGCTCTCACAGAGTACCAGCGTGAAATAGTAGCTAAATGCTGCTGTACTTCGTATGGTGAGTGTAGAGAACCGGAGACCCTTTTTACTGGAAACGAGGCATTCCATCTCAGTCCTCACGGGTGACAACGCATCTGCATTTTGATTTTTAATGGAGAATAGATGTAGATGTCTCTGGGCCGCAGCAACCACTTACCATCAGGTGGCTCGTTTGTCACCCTATTCTATAAAAAAAAAAAAAAAAAAATGTACCTACATGCGTATACAATTCTTTTCAAATACTTCTCCAATAATGGAAAATTTCCAATAACCGAGTAATATAACGCTATAATAATATACCGTTATTAACGGGTTTCCGCTATTGATACTGTGCATGTTGACGGTACGGGCTTGATAAGTCGCCATTTGCAATCCCATTCTTTATCCGTACGGACTATACATGATAACACCAAAGTATGCAAACCAACCGCAACACTACTCATCTAATTGTAACACAGATAGGCCTCTCAGAAACACCATCCCTGCACCAAAAGAATCGCCACAACGGACAGAACCACCATACTATTTTAGCACTCGTAGAATGACAGGCGGAATGCACATATGCTGAATCTTATACTGCACAAACGAGTGCGGATTTCCCGATCTACCCTCAATTCTGCCACCATCGATAAGACGCTCCGCTAGTGATGCAACCTCTCGCTCACTCTCGACCCATCCTAATAATATAACGATATATTGTTATTAGGATAGAGGATGGTGTTGGATATACGTGTTAGAGCCACGCTGCAGCTATATTATGGTTGTAGCACGAATGCGTTGGCTAGATCGGGGAAGGACCACGCTCTCACAGAATATCAGCAATTACAAAATAGCAGCTTAATACTGCTGTGTTTCGTATGGTGAGTGTGGAGAACGGGAAGCCCTTTTCTACCGGAAACGAAGCATTCCATCTTAGTCCTCGGAAGTGACAACGCATCCGCATTGGGCCACAGCATCCACTTACCATCAGATTGACTGTGTGCTCGTTTGTAACCCTAATTCAATAAAAAAAAATCGGTATTTTATAGACATTCCAACAATTATGTGTAATGTATGGGCTAATTAAGACACTTGCACCACAATGCAGCGGTATCGTTTTTTTTTTTTAAGAAAGAATAATTAGTAATTGTAAGTATCTTTATGACACAGGATCTTGAGGAGCAGTTCCAGCAATTCAAAGCACACAACGAGAGCAAGAACATTTTCAAAGCGGCAAGAACGCCCTCCGTGTTCTTTGCGATAGCGATGTTCTTTTACGTGCTGAGCGGTGTCTTCGGATTGGTGGGCATTTACGCGTTCGCCAACCTCTGCAATATGGCCATGGGTGTAGCGCTGCTCACGCTGGTTCTGTGGGCTTACATAAGGTATATAAGAGGCTTACATAAGGTATTCATTTACTTTTCACGTTTTTATAAGCTTCGCGTGTACTATCTGTGTAATGGAATCTTTTAATGTAATTTTTACTAACTTGTTGACGGCCAATTACTTAAAAACTTTAACCTAGTATCCTTATCGCCATTTTATGACTATAATTGAGTAATTACTCTTTAGAATCATCACATGGCATGATCAATGCGTGTTTTTTTAAACCTTTCTTAAATTTTAATATTATTTTTTATAGAATAAGTGTCACAAACAAGCACGCAGTCCACCTAATGGTAAGTGGATTTTTTGGTCTGCAATTATATTCGTAGTATAGTTGTAGCACGAATGGGTCGGCATGACCGGAGAAGTACCATGCTCTCACAGAATACCAACGTAAAATAGCATCTTAACCACGCTGTGTTTCATATGGTGAGTGTAGAGAACTGGAGACTCATTTTACAAGAAATGAGATTCCATCTTAGTCCTCACGGGTGATAACGCATCTGCATTTTGATTTGTAATTGAGGATAGATGTTTATGGGCCACTGCAACCACTTACCATCAGATGGACTGCCCGCTCGTTTGTCACCATTATCCTATAAAAAAAAATGGATTATCACACCCTTTTCCAAGTACTAAGATGGAACACCTCGTTTCCAGTAAAAAGGGTCTTTGGTTGTTGATCGCAGCGATGAGCTGTTATTTTACGCTGGTTTTCTGTGAGAGCATAGTGTCACTCTAGTCAAGCAGACCCATTCGTGCTACAACCATAATATAGCTGCAGCATGGTTTTACCACCTAAAATTTTGACTTTATTTAAACTTTACATTTCTATAGTGTTTCTTTTTTTATAATTTACCTCGCAGTGGCGGTATAGGAATATCCACTGCTCCATATCGACAGAATACGACAGGGGGAAACAAATCAGGAGCAGCGTCTTCCTGAACAGCTAGAAATAAAAAAACTTCCGTTGTCAACCCGCCTGGCTAGCGTGGTCACTGTGGCAAATATCCCCTTATGAGGCAATAAATATATGCAGAGGCCTGTTTAGCAGTTGATTTTGATAGGGTGTGTTAAATGAATGAACATTTACAATAAACCGTTTAAAAAAGTAAATAAAATAAATTAATCGTTTTTGAAGTCCTCGATCTACTGTGTCTTAGCTTCAACTTCGGAAGCTATTAAATATGTTAATATTACTTTATTCTTTTTAATTTTTTGAAGTTAGTTTTTACTTTTTTTTAAGCTTAATTATTTGACTATATCACAAGCCCGAGGTAACAAGCAGAATGCCATCTAATTTTCATTAAATCGTCTTCCACCTGATATACATGTGGCGTTATTTAGATTTAAGATATTGATACCATTTATTTCATTAAAACAATTTTTTTTTTCGGATAAAATATAATTTAGATTGCTCCTGGCACTGCTATCTGTCTGTTCGTAAAGTTTCATCACATTGGTTCAGCCATTCCAAAGAATAGCGCGGACAAAGAGACGAACGGAAGGACAAAACTTTAAAAATGGTTATTTTTTATCATAATTATGTGCAAATAACCTTCTGAGCTTAAAAGAAGCCAGTTATTTCAATGTTACTGTGGCGGCGCTGTCGTCGAGCTACAAACGAAACACGTATAAGCTTAAATTGCGCTATCAAAGTTCCGAAGTAAATTCAGTATATATAGAATAGCTCCGGACCATCACTCGGAGCATTGACCACTCCACGGGCAGAACTATGTACTTCATAAACACATATTTTAACTTACAGTTTAGTACTTAATTATTTCATTTTAAAAAGCTTTTATCTCCACAACTGTAGCTGTAGACTGTATTATGTTAATAAATAAAATAAAAAAGCACACCTTGCCCGGTGGGAGATCTACCCATCTCCTGCCACGGCCACAATACTGACACTTCAATTATATTTCCCCATATTAGATTTTCTTAAATTAATCAGACCATTAATATATAATAAACTAGACTGCAACTTAATCTTTCAGGCCCCTATTAAATGATGTTCATTACAGTATGTGCAGCCTTTTTTAAATTATACACCAATAAATTAAATTTTAATTTTTTTTTAACCTCAGGTACAGTGGAGAGTTGCGAGAATTTGGTGTCGTTATCGACGACACAGCTAATTGGCTTTGGGACAATGTAAGTACAATATATGCCGTGTAGTGGCCGCGTAAGTGATTCCACAGCCCTGTCGTAAGAGTTGACTGGGAAATCCCAAAAAGATCATACGGCATAATACATAATACTATAATACATACGTAATAGAACGGGGTAGTGGGCAGAGTCCGTGTAGCCACTAAAATGTCACTAACACGGTCAATTCACACGTATGAATGTCAACACGAGATGGGTTTTGACGTTACAATCGTTTCCAAATATCGCATGCAAATTATTTTGAAAACGTCAAATTGCACACTATTTACAAATATGTATTAAAATTTAAACGATCTTTTTGAATGATGATCTTGAACATTAATCAAAAGTCTAAAATGTGTAAATTTACTCAGTCTGTCAACACACTGAATCTTGTTTGTAGATAATACGAAGTAATTGCATGTATGTGTGCTCCCGGCGACGCCGAACCTCGTACAAAATAAGGTTGACAGCCATTCTATTGTGTATTATAGTATTCTATGTCATACGACTTCTGATATATGGCGGTATAAATAACTTGCTTAGTAAAATACCCAGTCCGGCGACAGGCAGTAAACGTCGTGTACAGCTAGCGGCACGTAACTCTAGCGCTGAATGAATCGTGGAGGGGATAGCTGCGAATGTCGTGTCAGTACGGGGGACGGAATGCGACTGGAGAGTCAATCAGCGCGTGCGAACGATACACACAGCCAATCATACGCAACAATGGGCAATAAAGCCAATTATGCGCAATAACGGTCACCACTAGACTTTCGTGCCGCGAGTTGTACTGTGATCGGTAATCCGCCTTTCAAGCGTGACGCTTAAGGCAAATTTTGTCTACAATAGGTGAGTAGTACCTTTTAGAGTACCTTGTCTAGTTGTGGGTTCTTACGGGCTTAGGAGAAAAAAGGCTGGTGTATGGTGTAATGAATACTTTCAAAAAGATTTTTTTTAAATAGAATAAGGGTGACAAAAGTACACACAGTCCACCTGATGGTAAGTGGATACTGTTACCAATCTACAATTATCCTCGATTAAGAATCACAACGCAGATGTGTTGTCACCCCTCAGGACTAGGATGGAATGCCTCATTTGCAGTAAAAACGGATCTCCGGATCTCTACATTCATACTACATTAAGCCGCTATTTTAGGCTGGTATTCTGTGAAAGCGTGGATCTTGCCCGGTCGAGTCGATCCATTCATGCTACATCTATAATATAGCTGCAGTGTGGCTTTACCACGTAAAAAAGCTCCCTTATTGTTATTTATATTTGTACTGTTTGATGTTAGCTAACAGTAACAGTATTCCAAATAAATGGGTGGTACGCCATCTTTCTTTCGCTTTGGAGTCCGTCTGGTTACCAACCACTCTCTTACCTATTTGTGCCGCTAAACCTTCAGTTCTCCCACTGCTGTGTTTCGGTCTGAATACAGAGAGCCAGTATAAATAAAGACTGTGAAGCATTCCATCTCATTCTTCAGAGGTGACAATGCACCTGTAGACTTCTTTTTTTGAAGTTGGGTGCTGGTGGCCGTGGACTGCAGAGGCCACTTACCATTAGTTGGAATGTGAGTTTGTTTCTCACTTCAATTTTGGAAAAAATAAAAAGTTGTTCTTTAAAGAATTAAAGAGTGTGCGTGCTGGTAGTGGCTGCAACGGACTTCATATTATGTTATTTCTGATACGAACAGGTTTTTGACGTTTTCATTCATTACCATGTGTTATGACTTACGATAACATTAAAAATTGCAATTTCAAAGTTTTTTGGTACTCATTAGAGTGCATAAAGGTTGCTCATATATTCTGAATTCTAAAGTGAGTGCTGACGAACAGTCCCTAACCTTCCACAGTTCTTATTGCTTCATATGACACAACAGAGACTGCTTCATTGGTCTAGTAGTTGTAGTAGTGCGACTGCTGATCATGAGGTCCTGGGTTCGAATCCCGGGTCGGGCCAAAAAATCAATTATTGAGTTTTTCCATCAGGATATTCTCAGTAGCTGCACGGAGTTGGCAGTGTCTCATCCCCGTGCCTCGGAAAGCACGTAAAGCCGTTGCTTCTTCCCCTTCTCTTCTGCCCCTGATCTCTCTCTGGTCGTGTCAGTTTAACGTCCCATCTGATTGTGAGAGTGAGGAAATAGAGTGCACCTGTGCTTGCGCATACACTTGGGCTCTACAATTCTGTCCTGCGCAAATGGCTATGTCTTCGCTGAGGCTGGTCGCCGTGACCGTAATTCGGTGTCGTGGAGGACATTATGACATAACACACATCATATTCTTCATTACAGCCTATGAAAAATCCACTGCTGAATATAAGCCTCCCCCATAGATGGACTCGTAGCGGGCTAGAGTATATTTGTTACAGTTGTCACACATATAGCTGGCAAGTTGGCAACATCAATATTTTATTATTGGTAAAAGAAAGATATTGCTGCCCATGTCCCTGTTTCATTTCACTCTGTCGACTATTACGACATCCACTGATACTGAATTTTTTTACTCTATATTTATAATATAATATAGTCCTTAATTCTGAAATACAAGGTTGAAAGTTGCATATCAAGAGAGTTTTGGTTTAATGATCTGAGGTACACTAGATAAGTGTAGCACAACTGTCTCTGACTGGTACCCCAGAGATAGCAAATGTAATAGAAGACGTCAATAAACGACATGAGTGAATGACTTAAAACTCACGACTGGATATCATTGGAAAAGGGTAGTGCAAGACTGAATCTAGTGAAAATGTTAGAGGAGGCCAATGTCAGTGCTGAATTGCAGGATATTTCATAAAATATTTATAAATGTTGTACAAAAAAAAAAACGACGGGTTGCACTCCGGAAGTGCCGGCAGAAGTGAAAACTTGAATATTAACGTTGTGCATTTTTGATATTTTGGAATGGTTAGGGAATAATTTTGCACGAATTGCTTTAATTATCAGTATAAAAGTACTATCATTTATGTGGTAGAATACAATATTTATTTATTGCGCTATCGTACACAAACATGACAATTTATATTACATTCGCGCAAGCGCCCTGCGCCGCCTAAACGAAACAGCAGGCCGCCGCGCAGTAGAATGAGAGGGCGATAGTTCCTCTCCTACGCCGTCCGTCTTACGCATTTTCGATCAGGTCACGTGTCCTGACGCGAGTTTAACATTTTTTACCCATTACAAAAAAAGTGTACAACGCCGCTAAAGAAGTTTTCACTTCAAAAATATTTCTAATTACATTACGAGTATGAATTTGTTCCATCTATTGCAGTTAATGAAGCCAGCTTACCAAACATGCCTGGAGAAAGGCATGGAGCACGCAGCGGCGGCGGCGGCCGAGCGCACCCTCGGGCCCGCCGCGCCCGGCGCCAGCGCCAACGGCAAACACAAGCAATTGTGATGCCGCACCACCAACATCCGACACGCCCTGCACAAAAGTGCGGGGCTTGTGTGCAGAACTATTGTGAACTGCGACCTGTGTGATCTAGAAAATGTGTTCGATGTAAGACAATTCTAGTGAATAAAACTAATGACGCGTTAAAAAGCAATAACGTCACTTGAGTCATTACATGTTTGCTCAGAATGCTACAAGTGGAATATATTATACAATATGTGATATTAAATACTTGAAATAATTTTAACGCTCTCTTGCTATTCCATATTTCAAATTTTGATTACACATATCTAACGGTAAGAGCTTATTTGAAGTTAAAGAAAATTTGGAGTTACAATGAGCAAGATTATGTTACATTGGAGTGAAGATACATGCACGGGTGTGTATAGAAGTGTTTTGAGTCGTCTGTAAATGTAGTTACGGCATAGTGACAAAATATTTGTAATATTGAAACAATCAGTAGTTGAAATGGTAGTTATAACAGAGTAACTATATATATTTTAGACTAATTGTTTTGTTTTAAATTTTATAGTAACGGCTGTCATCGGTGGGGGATTGTTCCGTTTGATTTGTGTAATAGTACAGCTGTGTAAACAAATTCAATTTAGGATTAGTTGTGTATTTATATTGTTCGATTAATCTGACTTGAGCTTTTTTTATCTATTTTTAAAGTTGCTTGTATTCTTTGGATATTTGGACTCGAAAACAATATCTGCATGCTTGTATATTGTCGATTAGAAAAGTGGCCTGTTTTATTTTATTTACAGTCAATTTTTTTGAAATGTCGAATATTATTAATGTTTTAAATAGCATTAATGTAACTCGGCAGGTTTTGCATTGCTTGCCATTGCAATACTGTGCAAAATAGCTCAAAATGGAAGTTTTAATTTTTGCATTATAGTTTCGAAGTTAAATTGCAAAAACAATAAAAATATTGGTATCCCTTGACTCATTATCTATTAATGGGCCAAAAGAAACCTTTTTTATACATTTGATGTTTGTAGGGCAGTCTGTAAATTATAATTAACACCTATAGTTATAACGTAAATCATGTAATTCAAGTTAAGTATTCAAGATCACATTTTTAAATATTTAATGCTGTTGCACAAATAACCAAATGTTCTATCAATAATGTTTTATCAAAATTAATGATCACTTGTTGAGTTGCACATTTGTTAGCATGTACTTAAAGCAGTTTTAGAAACATATTGTTAAGATATAAATACTCTGCTTGTAATTATACCGGTTTTAGTGACAGAAATATACTTTGTATATAAATATTTTTCTAATACCAAATCATCTGAAACTTTTGTATTGTATAAATTTTTAGTAAATGTGCCAATATGTTTGTATTGATGTGAAAAATTTTCGGAGTGTTTTTCTGTAGGATGTCATCATGGGAAGGAAAAAATTACATTTGTTGTTGATTTCATAGTTTATTCCATTGTTTGTTGCATCAATATCTTTTGTGCGGCTTTGTCGGTAACCCATATTTCTGTTATCAATTTATAAATGTTTCAACCACACCTTGATAGCAATATTCACCTGTTATTACTTCTGTCTATGTATATGCGGAGCAGTATCGCCGATTGTGGCAATTGCTTTGCACCAATATTAATCTACATATTAACAAACAGACGGTTATATTATTCTATAGTAATATACATTATTTTTAAAATTTTACTCTTGTCCTACCGGCTCGGAAAGAATTGTTATTGTGGTGTCTATTTGTTGTAATTTACAGTTGTCACAATATAAACTGAGGTTGTGACTTCCATCTTTTTATATTTTAGCTGTATTAACATAGTATGTGAGTGAAGATTTATAGGCCAATATAAAGCAGATAATCATGTATATAAATAGATTATAAATAAAAACATCAAAAGCGTAATAGTACTTTAATCAAATCAAGGCAAATAAAAACTACCAAAACTGATAAGACTATCCGAGTAAATTTTTGTTTAAATAAAATAAAAAATGTTGTCATATGGGTCGATTTAAAACAAGTAAATAATCTTTTATTATGGATAAATATTTAATATGTAACTTATTGGGAGGCACTTAATAACTATAGTATAATACTTCACAAAAATATGACTAGTTATATTTTCATTACTAAGTATGCATTTAGTTGTTAGATAATCTTAAATCCTTCGCATACTCTGTCAATTTTAATAAGTTGCAATATATTATACCCCAGTTACATCAATTTCTGCACAAAACCAGTTCATTATCTAAACCTTTTTTATTTTCCTACTTGTTATATATAATAAATGATTATTTGTTATTTTAAAATAATTTATAATTTTTATCGTTAAATATTCTATACTTATTAAACGTTTTTAAAATGACTAAGGGCTGATTTTTCAGTCATTAAATTGAAATTATAGTTCTTTTTCCTGATCCCATCCCAAGTCATTTGGGGTTGGCATGTATTCCATTCTACTCTGTTAGTAGTCATCTCTTCACTTCATCTTTCGTTAGGCCTCCCTCTACGCTTATATCTATTCACTTTCATAGCCAACACTCTTGTTATTACATTTAAGTACTTCCCTTGGTGGTTGGGCGACGGGCCTAGGGGTTCCTGAGTTCGATTCCCAGGTCGGGCCTTGACCCTATTATGCGAGATGTTACTAGGTGGACTGTATGTGCGGTTTCCTGATACCCCAAAACAAGATTGCTGACATGGCACGCGACAGCCTTGGACAATGCACTCGCTCTTCCAGATCTATTTCTTCACCAGGGTCGAGAGGAAGGTCTACTTGAGCCGACAGGAGAGAAAATGTGACGGGAGAACAAGCAAACAAAAAAGGCTTCAAGTAAACAAAAGAAAATAAAAGGGAAAACGCACTTATCGGGGTGGAGTTCCTGATGACGCGGACGACGCTTCTGTTCTGGTGGTTCGTTGGAAGAGCGCGGTGCGCGACGATTACTCACATCTGCCGAGGACTTCTCGATCACAGAGATGCGATCGAAACTAGCGGTGCGTTGCGGGCGCCCTGCCCCCTTTATTGGGTCGGCCATCTTACCACTTCATCTCGGTGGGGCGCGCGTTTCCATTGGCCGAAAAGTTAAAACTTGGCATCACATTTTAGACCCCCCCCCCCCCTTCAGTGCGTGAGGAAGGAATGTGCATACGGGAAGGACAGGCACTGATAATATACCCCCGAACAAAATTATAAAAATACCCGATATTCTTTTTCCGCGCAACCACTTTGCATATTTTTATATGCATAGTTCTATTCATAAAATAGTCAATTCAATTGTTTCACATTTATATTGAGGCAGATAAGGTAAGAGAGGAGGCCAGTGCCTAGCTTAGGAAATATATATATATATATATATATATATATATATATATATATATATATATATATATATATATATATATATATATATATATATATATACGCAGTGATTTATATTTTTTACTTTAGGTTATAATTTATTTGATGGATAACTTAAAGCTTCGAAAATCAGCCCTTCGTATAATCAAATCACACTTTTAGATCATGACGAGAATTATAATTTGAAAGATCAAAGTTAATGTGATATATTATGGTGGATTCATGGCGGTTTTGATGTTTTTAATAATATACTTTCGATGATTTTACGAAACACAAAATCGAATACAAGTTATGCGTGTTAGTATTGACGTTATAAAAATTAGACTAAAAAGTAGCTGATAATTTTTAATTTGTTGCAATTACAGATTTTAATAATCAAGTAGATTATATTCGATTGTACATATTAAACTGTTGTTATAATATGTTGTAAAATTCGTATTTTCTGTTTTCTAAGTATGTAGAGCTGTCTCTTTCATCAATAATGTCTAGCAATAGCAAAGCTTGTATTGAATAATGTTAAAAACTCTGATGATGTCCCAATATTTTCTTCAAATTTAGTCTTATAATGAACTCGTAAGAGCTCCCTCTCAAAAATTCACATTGTCTAAAGAGGACAATTAAAAATATATCCAAATAATCAGTTTAAAATCGGTAAAAAATCTATACTTTGCTTTAGCAAAATTTTCGAACTATTCGAGCCTCTTATTATTGCCTATTTAGTGCCATAAACTTGCGTTCAGACACAACACTGGTCCCTAAGTCGCGAATATATGCGATTCTTAAACGCAGTGTAGTGAATGAACTCGTTAATTATAATTCGTGAGGCAGATATACACTCCGTCATACTAAATTAATGTTATTAGTGATTCAAAAAGTTGTCTAAGTGACAGTAAATTATATCAACTTTGTCATAAAACGTTTATCATGCATTTATCAATAAAAAAAGTCTCTTGTTTAAAATACCGAGCTTTATCTATTTTCTTTATTCGCATCTGTCTTTAAAAAGGCATGTGTAGTTTATGAGACCTGTATACTTTGTTTTAATATGCCCGTGATGACAATAATTATAAACTTGGCGTCGCCATCGAATTCCAAGATGGCGACATCGGCCCGCGCGCGCATTTGTATGACGCGTCCGTAAATTGGTTTTGGTTTAGTCGTTAGTGGAATAACAATGTAAAATACAATAAAATTCTTATTTTACTCTTCATTCTTTTATTTCAAAATATAACACGAGCTGTTACCAATGCAGTGACGAGCGCCCAGCTTTCATATTTATAAATGTTACAATTATGTACATTAGTAATTTCGGCGCCAAATCTTAATTATTTAATTAGTTTTAATATTTTTTAATTCTCTTTATTACATTTTCGTTGATCGTTGAATGCAACACTACAATATTTTTAGGTTAAGGTAATAAAGGGTAAACCCCTTACATACTGAGTTCTAAGGTCAAAATCCCAACTTTTAACTTTCCTTCCCTCTAGACAAGCCATTTGAGCCTGTTGTGCCTTTTAAAACATCCTATTTTATAGAAAAAAATCTTATTTACAATATATCACTTGCTTCTATTCCTTAAAAAAAGTAATATATTTGTGTCAAAAATGCATAAAAAATATTTGATATTTAATGCTATTCTTTTTTGTGGTCATGTTCTGTTGACATTGCTTCCGGAAGCCTTCCCGATGGTGATATATTTTGGATAATCTGCAAAATAAATTTTAACGAATTATAGAATTAATATGTATGTAGATATAAATTATGTAATAACACATTTACCATAACCTCATTTTATTTCTGTGTATTATAAGTTTTTTTTTTTCACTAGTCCATATTTTATTAATTTTTGAAAATATTTCTTCTACTGGATCGTTACTACCAGCCAGACATAAAATGTACTCAATTATACTAAAATTCGTATACGTGAATATTTGCTTGGAAGTGTTTAGATACTTTCATTCAATCTAAATTAGTTTAAAAATGTAACTTTTCGAACGTGTCAATTGAACGTGTTAGTCACGCTGCAGCTATGGCTGTTATTTATTATTTTCTGTGGTTATTGTTAAAGTACGGATGGTTCGGCTCGACCGGGGTAGGAACCACGCTCTCACAGAATACCAGCGCAAAATAGCTCAATGCGACTATTTTGTATGGTGAGTGTAGATAACCGGAGACCATTTTTTCTAGTAACGAGGTCTTCTATTATAGTCCTCAGGGGCAAAGCGCCAACATTTTGAATATGGAGGGTCGAAAGAGACTAAATGGTTAGTAAATATCACATCGTCGCAATTTTCTTTTCCTAACTTGAAAGAGATACTACCTACGGTTTAAACGAGGTGGATTGATAAGGAACATTTTTCGCCTTTCACACACTCGAAAAAAGATTTTCCGGTTTCAGAATATTTTTAAACACCTTTGTATTGTTAAAGATATTATATATTTTTTGTCACGTAATAAATAATATAGAAAGTCAAAGAAATTATTATCCAAAAAGTGTTTCGCCTTTTCTGTACGTTTTTGTTTTTTTTTCTTCTTCTTTGAATTATATTTTTAATGAAGGGTTCCATGAACCAGATTGACTTTAACTTACACGAATAGTACTCTTAATAAGTTTGTATCTAATAAAAAAAAAAAAAAAAAAAAAAAATTTAAGGTACTATTTTATCTTGGTTCACTGCATGCTTTTACACAATTCCGATCGTTGCGCAGTATTACTCGCATACCGTCGTGTGATATATATTTACCTATAATATATATTGTTTGACATATATTATATATTGTTGTTTCGAGAGTATGATGGGCGAAAAATGGTCCTCATACCCCACCTCCTTTCTCACGTTATTGCCTAACTGTTGACCTGCTCCGTTAGATTTGACGGAAATATCGATCGATTATATGGCAACATTAAACAACATTGATAAACGAGCACACAATCCACCTGATGGCAAGTGGATGCTGTGTCCCATAGACATGTACATTTCTCCTCTATTAAGAGGAGTATTAAAAAAAACGCGAAAAATTACAAGGTTTCCTCGTTAAAATTATATGTTTTTCGTTCGTGCTAGTGAAATAACAATTACTTGGTACAAATAGTTCTTTTTATCTACAATATAAGCTCAGAGCAAATTTTAGATAACTTATTTATTTATTTAGTAATAACCATTCTTCTGATGCATGTCAATAATAAAAAAAAACAAAAATATACTACTTACATAATTCCGTACCGTCCTCGCTATTTTGTCCAGCTCTTCACTGATATCCCGCAGCTGGCCCGTAAACCTGAAATATAAATTACGAGGTTACTGTATAATCTTAATTTTTTTTATCGTTATACATAAATTTAATATAAACTCGGATGAAAGTTATTTAATTTTTTATAGTGCATTATGAAGTTGTTACGTTGAAATATTTTAATTGTAAGCATTAAAATATTAATGCATATTTATGTTTGAAGTTAATATTTTTAAATTTAATATAATAATTATTATATTATATTAAAATTAGTATGCTGTGCTGGGGTGACACAACGCAACACATCTTTGGACCACAGTGGCCACTTACCATCAAGTTGACTCGTAAGTTCGTTTGTCACGTTAGTATCCTAAAAAAAGGTATCTTGTGTTATGTATATTATTGTTTTTTGTTTTTGTTTTCTCCAAACTTTTTTGAATTTGATATAAGGTGCGTTGGGGTAATACCGGACGATTTTCGACTAGTTAGAGTCGGGCAAAACCTTTATTTCCTCGACATCCATATACGTCAGATTACTGTAACAATAAATATCAAACTTACGTAGGTAGAAATTTTTCAAGGAATAATCTTAATTACTTTAATTATTTGTGATTAATCGTTAAACAATTTTACTTTTCAAAACTCAACAGTTTCTGCTTAAAACGTGTGCGAAGACAAGGCATAATTTTTTATATGCATGATGAAGAATTGGCCATCAAGGGATAAGACCGGACATCGCTAAAAATCGCAAATAAAAGTGATAGGGAAAGACCGGACGGACGAAAAAAATACAAAAATTACCTTGTTTTATAAAATACTGCCCACTTTTCGGAGCGACTGGCTGAAACTTGGGGTCGGGGCAGAATTAAATGGAGTCTTGTACCATATTGCTAGCTTTCAAAAATATAGCATAATTCACCGGAAATTTGAATTTTATGGTCTTACCCCATTACCGATCTTACCCCAATGCACTATATTCATAATGAGTTATCATTAGAAAACGCCAATGCGCATACTAGGACACCTAATCTTCTTCAAACGTGTAAACAAGAGCAAGTTTTTCATGGGGATATATTCCAGAACGATGGACAATTGTAATAGTTCTATTTATACCTAAGGCTGGTAGAAAGGACTGGGCTTTACCAGTCCATTAGACCTATAAGCGTATCTTCCTTTCTTCTTAAGACACTGTAAAAGGTTATAGATAGATATATAATCGATGTAGCTCTAGCTACGATGCCAGCAGCATACAACCAGCATGCTTACCGCAGAGGCAAATATACAGAAACAGCCCTGATCAGTGTTATTGACAGGGTCGAAAAAGCACTGTGCACAATAGTTCCTTGTGCCTTTCTAGATATTGAGGGCGCTTTCGACAGGAGCCCCACATCACTGCTGATTGGGGGCCAGACATCTTAAAATATTGACCTCACAACCTTCACGTGGGTGAAGTCGATGCTCTCAAACAGAAAGGCGAAAATAGCGCTGTTTCAAACTTTGATTGAGGTTGCAACTACAAGAGGCGGCCCACAAAGAGGTGTTTTGTGACCCCTTCTTTCTACTCTTGCGGTTGACCACCTATTGTACAAGACGGCAGACCTTCGCATTGACACACTGGGTTATGCCTATGATCTTGTGATCATTGCGTGGGACTTTTGCCAAAGTACTTTATTGTTAATCATACAAAGAGCCCTAAACACCATAAATAACTGGTGTAGGGATAACAGTTTATCAGTTAATGCTGATAAAACTGTTATAATACCCTTTACCAAAGAGAGACGGTTGGACAAATTAGTCTAACCAAAACTTCAATGGTAAAGAAGTACTATTTTCCACTGAAGTTAAGTACTTGGGCGTAACAATCGACCAAAAACTAACGTGGAACTCTCACCTTAGCAACGTATGCCATAAGGCATAAATTGCTTTAGTACGTGCAGTCGTTTGGTCGGGAACAACTGGGGCCCCCCAGTACGGTCCTATGGCTATACAGCAGCATGGTGAGGCAGTTTTTACCTACGCCTCTATTGTCTGGTGTAACAAGGCCAACCAAAAGACGACTACGGACAGACTAAATAGTTTACAAAGGACTGCCTGCTTAATGACAACTGGAGCATTGCGATCATCGCCTGAAGCGACTCTTAATGCACTTCTATGCCTAATGCCCCTTGATCTTTATCTAGACAAGGAGGCGAGGGCTCGTTTGTATAGGATTAAAACCCAGGGCGGTCTGAGCTTGCTTTCCTACAGATTGAGATCCATGCTCGCACCGGTCTTATGCATGATCTCAGATATCATGCGTCCACTATACACTTCTAATAAAAAGTATATAGTGGAACTACCCTTCAGAGAAAACTGGCTGAATAGCCAGGTTATCTGTGAGATCGGTAGCCTCACATGGTATACCGATTGGTCCTCGACGTAGGCTTTGGAATTAATGGGGAACGTCCCAAATAAAAGCTTAGTATGAATTTGGTTAGATTCTCCTCTATCTTCCAGGCAGAATTTTTCACCATACTTCAGTTTGCGGAAATCAATTTGCAAAAACACTACTTCAACCATATAATTTATATAAACTTTGATAGTCAATCAGCACTGCTAGCGCTGAGGTCAAACTTAGTGAACTCGAAGTTAGTGGGGTACTGCGTGAACCGTCTAAACTCCCTGAGATGTTAAACAGCGTCGTCTTAAAATGTGTTCCGGGTCACGCGGACTTTGTAGGCAATGAACTAGCCGACAAACTCGTACGAGAGGGCTCAAAGAGTACACAAAATCCGACCTATTTTGTGAAATCTCAAAAAGCCTAGCCCGATTGAAGTCTTGGGATTAGGTAAAAATAAATTGCGCATTCTGGCAAGAGCCTTAACTGAACACTGTTGTCTTAAAAAGCACATGTCTAGCCTGGGACCAAGCAACTCAAGGATGTGTCGGTTCCGTTACATAACGGAAGAAACGCCTCTGCACATAGTAACTGATTGCGAACCCTTAATGTGCAAACGTAACACTCATCTGAGAAACTATATACTCTATCCAGAAGAAGTAAAATTGCTCACAGCTAAGCAACTCCTTCTATTCATTGAAGACATAGAGCTTAGCAGTGAACTATAGCCATAGCAGCGATCACAATAGGTATTTTAGGTCGCAGTGATACTGGTCTCTTTTCCGAGACCAGCATAGCTGCTCGCAAATAATAAAAAATAAAACTACAGAACACTATGTGCGAACTTCAAGCGAAACCGTGCAACTGTGAAGTGCTTATTTCGCGGTATTTTCTCGCAGCGACGTTGCGCGCGTATCACGTAGTAACAAACAAGCACACAGTCCACTGTCCACATGATTGTAAGTGTAGATGCTACGGTCTACACCTGTCATCGATTAAGAATGAAATCAGTAAAAAAAGGTCTGCGGTTCTTTACACTCGCCATACAAAAACAGCAGCATTAAGCTGCTATTTCACGCTGATGTTCTGTGAGAGCGATCCCCGGTCGAGCCGACTTATTCGTGCTATAACCAACGTGTAAATATAACGACTAATTCAGGGTTTCCAAATTTAAAAAAGGTTCGTTTTCGTTTAAGAGTCGTTTTGCAGTAAATAAAGTGCATGTACATTAAATCCATTTCTACCTACATCTGAAAATTACAACAAGAATATTTTCAAGAGATGGAAACATATTTGTAATTTTCAGATATAGAATGTCTAAGAATGCACTTACGAGCACAGAGTCCACCTGATGGTAAGTGGTTGTTGTAGCCCATAGAAATCTACACGTATCCTCGATTACGAATAAAATGCAGATGTGTTGTCACCCGTGAGAACTAAAATGGAATGCCTCGATTCCAGTAAAATGGTTCTCCGGATCTCTACACTCACCACACGAAATACAGCAGTATTAAGCTACTATTTGACGCTGGTTCTGTGAGAGCGTGGTCCTTCCTCGGTTGAGCCGACCCATTCGTGCTACAACTATATTGCTAATATAGCTGCAGCATACCACATAAAAACTCACACTATATCTCGGAGATGTAATAAGTGCTAAACAATTGAACATCTCACGAACATCACTGATGCGAATTGTGAATAAAGATTTGAATTTACACGCTTACAAGGTTCAATTGACTCAAGAGCTGAAGTCTACTGACCAATTCAAGCGTCGTCGATGCGCCGAATGGTTGGTTGAACAGACAGAAGTGAATGGTGACTTTACAAAGAAGATCATTTTCAGCGACGAGGCACACTTTCACCTCAGTGGATTCGTTAACAAGCAGAATTGCCGTATTCGGGCAAATAAAAATCCACAAGTGTTTGTTGAAAAGCCGATGCATCCACAAAGATTGACTGTTTGGTGCGGTTTATGGGCTGGCGACGTCATCGGGCCGTATTTCTTCGAAAATGAGTTCGGCCAAGCAGTTACCGTGAATGGTGTTCGCTATCGCGATATGATAACGGACTTTTTGTGGCCAGAAATTGAGGGTATGGACCTGAACGATATGTGGTTCCAACAGGACGGTGTCACTTGCCACACAGCCAACGAAACAATGGATTTTGCGCGAGAAATTCAATGGCCGTGTTATCCCACGTTGTGTCGATATTAATTGGCCGCCACGATCATATTATATGACAATGTTGGACCTAAAAAAATAAAAATAAAACCTCAAAGAAGCCTAGTTTCTTTGGGGTTATTTAAAGGAAAAAGTGTTCGTCGATAAGCCAAGGAAAATTCAAGAGCTAAAGGATGAGATAATTCGGCACATTATAACGACATTGAACTTCAATTATGTTTCAGAGACATTGAAAATATGGACATCTGATAAAAGTATGCCACCGAAAAACCGTGATGAGCATTTGGCCTATGTTTTGTTTCATGTCATAGTTCCTTCTATCATAATAAAAAATATTAAGGTAATTCTTTGAAAACTTTTTGTATTATTTACAATTAACATCGTGCGTTTTGGTTGGACCACCCTATACCTTAATATTTAGATTTCTGTGAATAAGACGAATCGTTAAGGACAACGAAACGTTTCTTAATAAATCGGGTATATAAGTATGGAGCGGCCACTAATATCTAATAAAATATTATATAAATAAAATATTCGACGGCTCCGTGATGCAGTGGCTTAGCAATAAGTTGCAGCGCTACCTAGGCTGCACTAAAAGTATCGGGAATGGAATATTTCCACTGTTCCTGTCATATGAAAATCTTTTTAATTGAAAACTCCCTGGTTTTTAAAATCGAATACCATTTATTTATTTAAAAAAAAAGATTCTCTGTCCAGGTTTTGTCAAACTTGTTTAGTCGTTGAGAAAATGGAATCGACTCGAGACAATTCAAGAGGGATGACTTATTATGACTTTCGAAGTGTTTTAACACAAAAACAGTGTGTTGACCGGATGATTTCTGCATTTGGTGATGAAGCCCCATCCAAAACCACAATTTATCGCTGGTTTGCTGAATTTCAACGTGGACGTGTCAATCTCAGTGATGATCCCCGTCAAGGTCGTCCAAAAACTGCGGTCACCGAAAAAAACGTTGATGCTGTGCGTAAGCTGATTGAGGAAGATCGACATGTGACATACCGCGAAATTCAGGCAACTTTAGACATTGGCATGAGTCAAATACAAATAATCTTGCATGAACAATTAGGTGTAAAAAAGTTGTTTTCCCGATGGATACCGCATTCGCTCTGTGAAGAGCAACGGTATCCATCGGGAAAACAACTTTACTTGGTACGTCAGAACTCTCGAAATATTCCACGCAGGATCCTCAAATGTTGTATACAACATCGTATCAGGTGACGAATCCTGGATATAAGCGTACGAACCCGAAACAAAAAACCAGTCACGAGTTTGGGTGTTCGAAAATGAGTTAAAGCCAACAAAAATTGTTCGTTCACGGAATGTTGCAAAAAAAAATGGTGGCCACGTTTGTCTCCAAAACCGGCCATGTTACGACTATTCCTCTTGAAGGACAAAGAACGGTTAATGCAAAATGGTATGCTAGCATTTGTTTGCCACAGGTCGTTTCTGAACTCCGTAAAGAGAACTGCAACCGCCGCATCATCCTCCATCACGACAATGCGAGTTCTCACAACGCACACAGAACAAAAGAGTTTTTAGAGCAAGAAAACATAGAATTATTAGACTATCCGCCGTACAGCCCCGACCTAAGCCCTAATGATTTCTATACTTTCCCTAAAATAAAACTCATTACCAAAAGCCAAAAAACCGCTTTAGACCCCAACTTCGGAATGGAATGGTTGCTTCAATGATTGGTCCCATCTTATGGAAAAATGTGTCAAATTTCGCGAAGAATACTTCGAAAAGCAATAAATACATTTTTAAATAGTAATGTTGTGTCACTTCCTAAATTCCCGAAATTTTCAGTGCCGCCCTCGTATGGGCCGCGGGTTCGAATACCGCCTGGAACAAGTATTTGTATGGCCTACAAATAATTGTTCTGGGTTTGGATGTTTGCCCTTGTGAAATGTATGTATGTAAACTGCTCCTACGATACAGAAGTAAATCCTAGTGATGAGGTAAAGTTTAAAAAAATTATATATTTTAACTAGAGAGGTAAATTTATAATTGAGAGGTATATTAATTTTATTTAGTTACTAGTATAGTTGTAGCACGAATGGGTCGACTCGACCGGGGAAGGACCACGCTCTCACAGAATACCAGCGTAAAATAGTAGCTTAATGCTGCTGTGTTCCGTATGCTGAATGTAGAGAACCGGAGACCCTTTTTGCTGGAAATGAGGCATTTCATCTTAGTCCTCACGGGTGACAACGCATCTGCATTTTAAATCACATACGGAGATAGATGTAGATGTCTATGGACCACAGCAACCACTTACCATCAGGTGGACTGTGTGCTCGTTTGTCACCCTATCCTATAAAAATAAAAAAGTACCTGCTATAACCCCAGATGGAGAGCATGACGAAGGCTGCAAGCGACAGCAGGTGGCCGACGAGTCTCAGCGGCCGAATTCCCACGGAGTCCGCCACCATGCTCACCACGAACCCCACCACCAGCACCGCAGCGAACACCACCGGCGTGCCGATCATATTCATTATGTTCTTGCTTTCGTTTTGAGCGCGCAGCCTTTCGAAGTATTCTTCTAGTTCCTATTAATGAAAGAAGGGATAAAGGCTTATTGCAAACCTATGTTTCAACAGAACGGCCTTCACTCCGCTTATTCTAAATGTCTATACGTTACGTGGGTTGACAGTCTTGTTGTCCGTGCGAATGTCGATCATAAGGTCCCGGGGGTTCGAATCTCGGGTCTGATCAAAATCAGTTCTTGAGTTTTTCTGTCAAGATATTCTCAGCAGTAACCCCGAGTCAAGGAGTTGGCAGTGTTCCCGTGTCTAGTAAAGCCGTTGTTCTGCTCTTGATCTTCCGGTCGGTTTGGTAGCCGTCCTATCAGACTATGAGAATAAGGGAGTGGAGTGTACCTCTGTTCACACATTCATGTGCTACTATCCTGTATCACAGACATCTTTTCCTCTTTTCTAATTCTAAATCCTACCCAGGTAGCTAACCCATTAAGACTGACCGCTCTGACCAAACTCCAGTCTTTAAAATTATTAGTATTATTATGAGATTACTATTGTAGTGGGGTTCGAAGTATTTTGGTCTTAAACCTTGCAATTTCGCCAATTTAATTTGTACCGTCTATTATTCGTCACCGATCTTGTAAGAATGTAAGATTGAACAAACATGTAAGATAGACTACTTGTGTAAGAATGTAAGATTGAACAAACATGTAAGATAGACTACTTGTGTAAGAATGTAAGATTGAACAAACATGTAAGATAGACTACTTGTGTAAGAATGTAAGATTGAACAAACATGTAAGATAGACTACTCGTAAGAATACATCTCAATTAGTTGGTTCTTGTTTCAATGTTGATGTGTGCCCATCACCTTGAGGTATCGGTCTTGCGATTCACGAGTGCGGTCGACCTGGATGTGTTGTCCGCTCGCGACTAACCGCTCCGCCAGGCACGCACAGTCACACTGCGCATGTACATGTCGAACCACATCCAAAGGTTGGCCGCACACGTGAATCGCAAGAACTATACGAAAGGTGCTAAAACTAAAGAAACTGCTCCATCTTAACCTTGATTTTCATGTCATCCAACATTGTATTAAATTTCTCGATGTGAAAACGTATCTAAATTGACTAGTCCATATAAGTCTCGCCTTCGCGTCGTCTCCTCTCTTTTGACGTCAGTAGAAGGCTTAAAGTTCCATTGTTAAATCTACATATCTGATACACCTGGTTCTTACAACTCTAGGCTTTTTCTTCACCACCTATATTCATAAGAGTGAAAGCAGTAGAATACTACTGCTTGAGTAAAATCCAGCTGCAAAGTCCACATATCACAGTCAGCGTACCTTGGCTACACTGGGTACACATTGGAGAATAATTTCCGTCAGCACGCCGGAGTTTGCGTTTACATCCGCAACGACATCTGCTGTAAGCGTCTCCGTCACCTTGAAGACCCCGCTTTCTATACGATCTGGGTATTAATAGACACGGGAATGGATAAAATTATTTATTCTTGTGTCTAACGATCGCACAGCTGCCAAACAACTATAAGACCTCAGACCTGATAGTATACCAGCTATAGTTCTAAAGGTCTGTGCACCAGAGTTGTCTCCTGTGTTGACGCGCTTGTTCCGCCTCTCATGCAGGACTGGAATAGTGCCCAAATTTTGGAAGCTGGCCAACGTGCAGCTTGTGCCTAAAAAAGGTAGCCGTGCCGACCCTGCCAACTATGCCAGCTACAAGATCATGGAGCGTATATTGAACGTCCGCTTAATGGCATATCTAGAACAGAATGACCTTAGTAATCCGCAAAAAGAGTTTCGCCGAAATCGGTCTGCTGAGGACCTTCTAGCGTATGCCATTAGAGAACGGTGGGGAAGCACTTATTGTTTCCCTTGATATCTCGAAAGCCTTTGACAGAGTTTGGCACGCTAGCCTTCTGGGTAAGCTTCCAGCGTACGGCTTATCCCCTGGTCTAATTAAATGGGTAAAGGACTTTCTGAGTGAACAGTCACTAGGGGTCGTCGTCGATGGCTGCTCATCCAATCATGTGGCAACGGAAGCTGATGTTCCTCAGGGGTCCGTTCTCTCCGCAACTCTCTTCCTGCTGCATATTAATAATCTGCTTCTGCCGGTATCTACGGGTACGCAGACGATAGCACAGTTGTGCAGAGATACGAACAAAGTGCCCGGGCCAGTCGGAATTAAACCCAGTCCCAAAGAAAAGCTATGGTTGAGCGTGTGAATCTCAGACTACAGACAGTCTCCAAATGGGGCGATGGCAATCTCGTGAGATTTAACACCTCCAAAAACAAAAGCGTGTCTTTTTGTCACTAATAGGATCCCGCTTAGCCTGGCTCCTACTTTCCATGAAATTATCCTTGGAGTACACTGACCTCCTTCAGTTGTTAGGGGTTGCATTTTCTCCGAATCTCAATTATGGGCGGTTCATTGAGTTCAGAGCCAAAGCAGCCGCAAGGAAACTTGGGTGTCCTTGCAAGGGTGCGGCGGTACTTCACTCCGGGACAGCTTCTTACCTTGTATACTACCACTACCACCGCTACCATCTGGATACGGCGAAGCCCCTCATTTACCAAGACTTCTCCAGCTGATATTTCGTTTCCTTCCTAACCGGGGTACAAATTAGAACATTCCTTTTCCCCCTCATACGTCAAGAGGACATCTGTTTCACCTCAAGTCTTGAAGGTATTGACCTGTCCATCCTACGGCTGCGCGTAGACAGCGACGACCATTCCCGCGTCTACGGGTGCCTCTATAGACCGACTCATCGACCACGTCCAAATGGCTACAGATTCCGTGCTACAGCAGATCCCATCCGCAGAAATCGTGATCTTTGGCGATTTTAACGCCCACCATGCCGAATGGCTTGGTTCAAGCTTAACCGATCATGTGGGGAGATCTGTTTATGACTTTGCTTTGGCATATGGTCTGTGACAACTGGTTACTGCGTCTACGCGAATTCCGGATATAGAAGATCCTACACCTTCCCTATTGAACCTTCTGCTGACCTCTTATCCCGGATATTAGGCTTCCGTCGGCGCCCCTTTAGGCTCGTCGGACCATTGTCTTGTTCGGAGTGTGGTGCCAGTCACATTAACGTCGCGGTTGCAGTATGCAGGCTGCCGCCGTGTTTGGCACTATAGGTCGGCTGATTGGGATGGAATGGTCGTGTGATGGTCTTTTCTTTGCATCCTACCCTTGGGAGCGTAGTAGTAGTGTCACCAACGCAGTTTCTTCTGCATATCAATGATATGTTGCAAACTGGTACATTCATTGCTATGGAGACGATAGCACTGGTTATGCCTTATACACCGGGCGTGCCGATATTTCTCGGGAAATCGTCGCCGAGTACCGGGACAAACCTGTGTCTGAAGTCGAGTGTTTGATTAACAAAAGTCTCGGATTGAGGACGACTAAATCTAGTCCAATTCAATCCCCAGAAGTCACAAGTTTGCGCGTTAACCGCTAAAAAGAACCCATTTGTCGTACCTCCTCAGTTTGAAGGCACTCCCCTTGCTGCCTCAGCTAGCATCGGAATTCTCGGCCTCGACATATCGAATAGTGTGCAGTTTTGTGGTCACTTGGAGGGGAAGGCCAAATTGGCCTCCAAAAAGTTTGACGTTCTCAGCAGAGCGAGTATTTCATGCCGGCGCATCGCTTGCAACTTTACAAAGCGCAAGTCCGGCCTCACATGGAATACTGTTCTCATCTCTGGGCCGGGGCACTCCAGTGCCAGCTCCTTCCACTTGACCGCATCCAGCGCAGAGCAATTCGAATCGTCGACTTTCTGATCGGCTCGATTCACTAGCGCTACGTAGGGATGTTGCATCCCTTCGCGTTTTCTATTCTATTCTACAATGGGAAGTGTTCTGAGGAATTGTCCGGATTAGTTCCAGCCGTCAAATTTCACGAACGCACATCGGGTCAAAATTCCCGATACCATCCTCACCGTCTGGATGCTTGGCGGTCCACCACTGTGCGTTTTGCTAGGAGTTTTCTTCCTCGTACAACTTCTATGTGGAATTGTTTACTACCTTAAAGAAAATAGCTTACTCTTTTCTAAAAGGCCGGTAACGCACCTGCAATTCCCCTGATGTTGCGGTTGTTCATGGGCGGCGCTAGTCACTTACCATCAGGTGAGCTGCATGCTCGCTTGCCCCCTCTTCTAAAAAAATATATAAAGCGCAATTGCGGTCGCGCATGGAGTACCAGTTACACATGGGCTGGTGCTGCAAAATACCACTTGGCAGCGTTGAACTCAGTGGAGACGTGGTAAGAGGCTCATTGGTGATCTTGATTTGTTTGAAACTAACCTTGTCAGACTAACCTTGTTGTGAAGAAGCGATCGAGCGGAACCAGGGCTCCAAAGTCTTTGCCAGAGATCTGTCTGCCAGAAAGAGCCAACTGTCAAGGCTGAAGACTGAGTGTGGCAACAACGTTTCCGGGACACCTGAGATTCTGAGTGAGATTGAGAGGTTCTATGGGCAGCTGTACACATCATCGTTGGAGCCACACTCAAGTGTGAGTAACGATCCAAGAGCAAGTCTTATCCGACACTATTCCGATGATATCCCGGACGTCAGTCTGAGCGAGATTAGAATGGCTCTCCAACACCTTAAAAACGGCAAGGCCCCGGGCGAGGATGGAATTACAGCGGAGCTTCTGAAAGCGGGTGGAACACCGGTACTTGAAGTCCTTCAGAAGCTCTTCAATTCCGTCCTCCATGGTGGCACTACTCCAGAGGCGTGGAGCAGAAGTGCGGTGGTCTTGTTCTTTAAGAAAGGCGACAACGCCCTCTTGAAGAACTACAGACCGATTTCCCTTCTGAGCCGCGTCTACGTGCTGTTTTCGAGAGTCATTACGAATCGTCTCGCAAGCAGACTCGACGACTTCCAGCCTCCCGAACAAGCCGGTTTCCGAAAAGGCTTCAGTACCATAGACCACATACATACCCTGCGGCAGATTGTACAGAAGACTGACGAGTACAATTTGCCACTTTGCCTGGCGTATGTGGACTATGAGAAAGCCTTTGATTCCGTCGAAATTTGGGCGGTGCTGCAGTCCCTTCAGCGGTGCCAAGTTGACTGTCGGTATATCGAAGTGCTGAAGTGTTTGTACAGTAGGGCTACGATGGCTATCCGAGTACAGAACCAGAGCTCGAAACCTATCCAACTGCAGAGAGGTGTAAGACAGGGTGACGTTATATCCCCGAAACTCTTCACCGCTGCTTTGGAAGACGTTTTCAAGCTACTGGACTGGAAAGGATACGGTATTAACATCAATGGCGAGTACATCACTCACCTTCGATTTGCCGACGATATAGTCCTTATGGCAGAATCGCTGGAGGACCTTAGCACTATGCTCAATGACCTCAATGGTGTCTCCCAACGGATAGGTCTTAAGATGAACATGGACAAAACAAAGATTATGTTCAATGTCCATGTCACACCTATGCCGGTAGTTGTGGGGAGCACTATGCTCGAAGTTGTTGACGAGTACGTTTACCTGGGACAAATAGTCCGACTAGGTAAGTCCAACTTCGACCGAGAGGTCAATCGACGGATTCAACTCGGCTGGGCAGCGTTCGGGAAATTACGACACATCTTCTCGTCAGGTATACCTCAATCTCTGAAAACTAAAGTGTACAACCAGTGCGTGTTGCCAGTGATGACTTACGGATCAGAGACGTGGTCCTTCACTGCTGGCCGTATGAGGACGCTCAAGGTCGCTCAGCGAGCTATGGAGAGGGCTATGCTCGGAGTTTCTCTGCGTGATAGACTCAGAAATGAGGATATCCGCAGTAGAACCAGAGTGACCGACATAGCCCAACGGATTAGTAAGCTGAAGTGGCAATGGGCCGGCCATATAGCTCGAAGAACCGATAACCGATGGGGAAGAAAGGTTCTCGAGTGGCAGCCTCGTACCGGTAGGCGTAGTGTAGGGCGACCCCCCACTAGATGGAGTGACGACCTGGTAAGATATGCAGGGAAGTCGATGGATGCAGGTGGCTCAGGACCGTGCATTGTGGCATTACTTGGGGGAGGCCTATGTTCAGCAGTGGACTTGTGAAGGGCTGTAATGATGAATGATGATGAACCTTGTCAGCCTCGAGCATAGGTGTAGAGTAGCCAGCCTCTCGGTATTCTATAAGGATGTATTTCGGTGAGTGTGCGTAGGAATTGCAACCTTTTTACAATAGAACGACCAGGCGGTTGGCGGATCTTCATCCCTTTATTGTCGATATTCCACCAATATATGCGTACAGAACGGAGTGGGATATCTTGCCGGCGTATATCTTTCCATCCGACTACAATCTAGGCGTCTTCAAGGCAAGAGTGAATAGGTAATTTTTACTGTAAGACAGTGCGATTTATCATCTAAGGCTGCATCACCACTGACCATCAGGTGGGACTGTGGTCAAGCACTGGCTTATAAAAAGTAAAAAAGCTGTTCTTTGTAACTCTTGGCTTTCGTATCACCATCAAGCTTAGAGCGGGAGTAATTGATTCCACCTGCAAAATCCACTTATCTGAATTGTTTTGGTCTTTATAACTCTCTGCCTAGCGTCATCATCTATTTTATAGTGACAGTACTAGAGTCTATTTGAAAATTCCACATATCCGAATCAGATGATTCTTATAACTTTTGGCTTTCGCGTCACCACTTATTTTCTTAACTCGCGATCCGACCCGGATTTGTACGGGTGATTTTTGCATCTCGATAACAGCGCTACCTACCGGGTCCAACTGTGAATCTAAATCATCCAAAGACACACTCAAACATTTTCATCAAATTAGAGCGTTTAAAGTATCATTGTAATTTCCACATACCTTAATCACTTAATCCTTTAACTCTCGTTTCGCCTCACCTTGGTGTGAAAGTAATAAAGTCCAGCTAAGCTAAGTTCACATACCTGAATCAACTGTTCCTTATAAACCTCCGACTTTGCGTCGCCGCCCATCTTCTTCTTGGCGTGGAAGCTGTGTAGAGCCTTGTCGCGCGCGCGGCGGTGCTCCCGCGCGAGCGCGGCGGGCTGCAGGTAGGGCCGGGAGCCTCCCGCAGCCTCCTCCATCAGCGTCTCATACACCTCGCGCGCCTCTGCCACCGCCGACAAGTTGTTTGCCTGCGCCGTGGCCTGGAATCCACACCCATTAAACTAATATACAATAATGTTTTCCAAACCGAATTTCGGTTTTAGCGGCCAGTTTCAACTGTGACTTACCGTCTGCGCACCCCCCCTCCAAACGGATATTTAGTTCGGGGCTTAGTAGCCGTAACTTGGTCATCCACGGTGAACTAAGAAGACCCCACATGTCTGGCTCGTGGCGTGGCCGCTCCAAGTGGGCTCGGCAAGCCCACTTCGAACGTGTTTCAATATGTAATTTAATTAATAACTGTTTATGAACGCATATGTTTTACCCTTAGTTCACTTACTGTTACAATCAGCCTATTAAACATAAATCCACCGCTAAACATAAACCTCTCCCATTGATTGCTTCATAGTCATGTATTGCTTCATAATATGGGGGATATTTGCCATAGTTGCCACGCTTGGCAAACGGATTGACGACCGCAATTTTTATTTTTTAGTCGTTATTAAGAAATTGCTGCTGCCCATCTCCTGATTAGTTTCCCTCAGTCGCCTCTTACGACACCCACGGGATGATATGGGGTAATTAATTATCATACGCCGCCACTACACGCAGGGCACCTCTATGAGACAAAACATTTTTCTTCAAAGTACTTGCTACATATAGTCGAATTTTTTAGCCGTTGTTCTCTAATTATCATTTTCAACCATTTTTGTCGAACATCAATATTTTATGAAAATACCACAACATCCACTTATCATCAGCTGAACTGTGTGCTCATTTGTCACCCTACTTCTATTAAAAACAATATTTTTTCATATAACTAGACGAATATTTAATTACAAAATCTTTAAAAATTCTAAAAAATATATTACTAAGTTGAATAAGGCTGCATGCAAGGCATACCTTTGCGTGTTAAAAAAATTTCGATTTCAATCTCTCCAAAAATGAGGTTAAAATTAACAGGATTTCACATATTTGTTATTATTTTATATTCACTTGCTTTGCATTCAGATAATTATTATTATAAAATGTGTAATACCTATACCTATAGCATTTAGACAGTTAAACATTTTTATTGTACCCACGGGTTAATGTATAATAATGTAGGATTTCTTTCTGAGGTAAACTGAGTTATTTATAGGTGCGCTGCACTGCAATGATGTCTATCAAACTCTGATTTTGGAAATACAAGCGGGATTTGTTTGTTCACGAATGACGCCAGGCCGATATACAGGCCGATAGCGTGTACGAGAATGATCTAGCCTATCTTTCTCGCTCTAACATACGCGTACTTTATACTCTTTCTCTTTTGCATTGCCAATCTATTCCAACGTTAGTTAATATTAAAATTTATGAGTCCACCTGATAGCAAGTTTATCCAATAGGCAATAGACATCTACATTAATCCCGACCGAATTCTAAACGCAGATGCATCGTCAGTCCTGAGGACTAAGATGGAATGCTTCGTTCCAGTAAAATGAGTCTCCGGTTCTCTACATGCACCACACGAAACATAAGAGTATTAAGCCGCTTTTTCACGCTGGTATTCTTCAAGTAGGTGGTCGTTCCCCGGTCGAGCCGAACCATCCGTATTACAACTACAGCTGCTCCATGGCTCTACCACATATAATTATTTTATTCGTTTTAAAAGACAAACTCTTACTTCTAGAATGGTCTGAGGAACTGGTAATTCACTTCCATTGAACACTTCCATGTAAGCCTTAATGTAGTGGAACAGTTCCTTTGCCTTCAGCATCTCTCCCGACATCACCTTGGGCTTCAAGTTCTCCGGTGCCAAAAGCATCGGAACGAGGTCTTTCAGCTGCTTCTTGAACTCCGCGTCTATGTCTGTCAACATTACAGGAATAGAATAGAATGGAATGGAATAGAATTGAACAAATATGACAAGTGTCCCCGTCCCCAGGCAATTTTAGAGGAGGTCTTTGTTCAGCAGTGACTCGATAGGTTGTTACGTTTTAATGCGGTGTCACTGGGTATCCCAAAAGTGTAAAGAGTAACTAAGGCTTAGCTTACACAAAACAGAATTGAAAGCTTAACAGAAATTCTACAATGCGTGATAAACGAGTACACAGTCCACCTGATGGTAAGTAAATGCTGTGGCCCATACACATCCACATTTATCCTCAACTAAGGATCAAAATGCAAATGCGTTGTCATCTTTGAGAACTAAGATGGAATGCCTAGATTCCAGACTAAAAAGGTAAAAAGTTGCTAGTTTCTCATCAAACATAAGAAAACAAGTTTAAGGGCTGTAGTTAACGTGAAAAAATATTATGACACAATTTTTCTTGAGTCTATTAACATAATATAAATCTAAACAAATGTTACGAATATTCGAACTTGAATTACGAAGTTCTGCTATAAGCAGAAACACTTTCTTTTTTCAATATAAAAAAAAATAGACTGTGAAGGAAAACCGCTGTGAAGTTTTACCCTTTTTGGAGTTTATAATATTTTCCATAAAAAAGTATAATACACAATAAAATGGCTGTCAACCTTCTTTTGTACAAGGATAGGCATCGCCGGGAACACATGCAAGCAATTACGTCGTACTATCAGTTAATCACTACTACAAAACCGATTCGCTGTGTTGACAGACGAATTTTAATACATATTTATTTGTAAATATTTTAGATTATTAAGAATATATTATAGATAATTAGAAATTCGGAAACGATTATAACGTCAAAACACATCTCGTGTTGACATTTATACGTGGGAATTTACGTGTTAGTGGCCTTTTAGTGGCTACACGGGCTCCACCCATTCCCCCGTTCTATTATGTATGTATTATAGTATTCTATGATATTTTCTATATGAATGGGGTTCCGGGTTAGCTGGCCGAGTTTTAATCTATATATATATATATATATATATATATATATATATATATATATATATATATATATATATATATATATTATATATATATATATATATACTCGTAAATGGGCTATAAATATTGCGTTACTTGTTGAGAACTATATAGCTCAGCAATATTTCCAGCCATACTTTTGTTGCAATGTTATTGTGTGTTAATGTTTATATTATTTTAGGCAATGTTGCTTTAACGTGATAGAGCCATGCTGCAGCTACATCGTGGTGGTAGCTCGAATGGGTCGGCTCGACCGGGGTGGGATCAGGCTCTCACAATACACCAGCGTAAAGAAGCAGCTAAATACTGCTCTTTTTCGTATGGAGAATGTAAAGGACCGGAAACCGTTCTTACTAGAAGCGAATCATTCCATCGTAGTCCTTAAGGGTGACAAGGATAAATGTAGTTATGTATGGGCCACAGCATCCACTTACCATCAGGTGTCATGCTTCATCATTATCATTACAGCCCTTCACAAGTCCACAGCTGAACATAGGCCTCCCCCAAGTAATGCCACAAAGCACGGTCCTGAGCCACCTGCATCCATCGACTTCCTGCATATCTTACCAGGTCGTCACTCCATCTAGTGGGGGTCGCCCTACACTACGCCTACCGGTACGAGGTTGCCACTCGAGAACCTTTCTTCCCCATCGGTTATCGGTTCTTCGAGCTATATGGCCGGCCCATTGCCACTTCAGCTTACTAATCCGTTGGGCTATGTCGGTCACTCTGGTTTTACTGCGGATATCCTCATTTCTGAGTCTATCACGCATAGAAACTCCGAGCATAGCCCTCTCCATAGCTCGCTGAGCGACCTTAAGCGTCCTCATACGGCCAGCAGTGAAGGACCACGTCTCAGATCCATAAGTCATCACTGGCAACACGCAATGGTTGTACAATCTAGTTTCAGAGATTAGTTACCTGACGAGAAGATTGTCGTAATTTCCCGAACGCTGCCCAGCCGAGTTGAATGTGTCATGCTTATTGTATAAAAATTGTATCGCCGAGCAATTGAGTTCGTAAACGTTAAGCTATGTACAATGTACATTAAGGCTATGAACTAAACAACATTGGACCACAAAAATCGCGGACATCATCTCCGTATGTATCCTTCTAAACTTCCAATTTAATATTTCATCATTACTCCTAGCTCTAAGGGGGTCTTCAGAGACAATCTCGAGTCTGAACTCAAACTCAACATTATTAAAATTCAAGTCTAGTCCTTACTATACACCTGATGCTGATCTTATATTTTATTCTTATATTATGTCGTAAGCAATATACATAATTGCGAACTACTGATCACGAGGTCCTGGGTTCGAATCCCGGTTCGGGTAAAAATAATAAATTATTAAGTTTTCCGTCAAGAAATTCTCAATAGCTGCCCGGAGTCAGGAAGTTGGCGGTATATCACCCCCGTGCTTCGGAAAGCACTTAAAGCCGTTGGTCCTGCGTCTGATCTCTCTCCGGTCGTATCGGTTTACCGTTCCATCGGAATATGAGAGTGATGGAATAGAGTGCACCTGTGCTTGCGCGCATACACTGGGCACTATAAATCTGTCCTGCATTGATGGCTAGTCGCCGTGACCGAAATTCGGTCTGGATGATATTATTATTATATGCCATAGACGCAGACGTATAAGAGCCGTGGTAGCTCAGTGGTTAACGCTCGCTGTAAATATAACAGAACGCGAGTAACCCGGGTTCGATCCCCACCGGTACCAATTAAATTGTTAATTGCAATTTTAAGTGCTGATTTACCACGTGCTCGGCGGTGAAGGAAAACATCGTGAGGAAACCTGCATGTCTGAGGAATAAGAAAAAAAAATATTTCGAAGACATATGAAGTTCGTCAACACGCATTTGGGCAGCGCGGCGGACACTTCCTTGCCCTAAACCCTCTCAGAAATGAGGGGAGGCCTGAGCCCAGCAGTGGGACGTATATAGGCTGTAACTTTACTTTACTTTATGTCGTAGACAATACCAATATTTTATTTTCTCATACCGGACAATTTGCCGTTGAACTCGCGGCTCGTTGCAACCTTCATGCCTGGGTGCGGTAACAGAAAGCACGACAACTTCGCAAAGAACGATTTGATCTCTCGCCGAAGAGTTTTCAGCTCTTCATGTTGGTTTTCATTCACCTAAAACATTACAATTTATCAGTCAGTCGCACGCAGCAAATTATTTACGTTTTCCTCATTCTTACGGTCTTCGGTTTCTATTTTAGATTTTAAACCTATATAGCAGTTAGATTGGTCGGCGAATTATCAAGGTTTACAAATTTATAGGTTATTAATAACACGTCTATATAATAGCACCGACGCGACCGCGAGACTAGTGGCTTTCATCAGGACAAATCTGGTGGCGGGGTATTGGTGGCTGTGTCAAAGCATATTTATTCCCGTAGGCTACACCATTTTGAGAGTAAATGCGAGGATATTTGGATCGAATTGAATATACCTACGGAAAAAGGTACCCCAAATAAGCTTTTATTGTGTGGCGTCTACCTCCCGTCGCCCATTCAAAAACATTTTCTGGAACATTATATCGACAACGCTAATAGAGTCTTAGAGTCTAACGCAAAAGCGGTAATTTTGGGAGATTTTAATCTGAGTGGTATTGCCTGGAACGATACGGAGGTACCGTTTGCTGTAAATGGCAATAATATGACTAAGACTTCATTTGAAAGCACTTTACTGGACTTCATTGCTTTAAATAATCTTACCCAACATAATACGGTCCTAAACCATAAAGGCAAAATTTTAGACCTCGTTCTCTCTAATCTTAGTATTCAGTTGAAAGTGACACGAAGTAACTCTGAGCTCAGTTCTGTAGATGATTATCACCCACCGCTGGTATTTACGCTGCCTTCCAGGTATTCAGCTAAACTTCTTTCCCGAAATTACAATGAGAGGCATAACTTTTATAAAGCTGATTTTGAAAAAAATATCTAATTATTTAAGCTCGATACCATGGGAGAGTGACCTGGCTTCGTGCTCCTCAGTGGATGAAATGACTAACAAATTTTACTCAATACTAAGAAGTTCTATCTTAAAATATGTTCCTAAAAGCAAACCAGCATCAAAAAAGTTTCCCCCGTGGTATACCAGGGATCTTATTCGCCTCTCACGTGAGAAGTATAAGCTCAGGATAAAATACAAAAAGTACAATAACCCACTCGACGAACTGGCATTCCAAAAAATTAAAAAACGGTGCTCTGATTTAACAGAATCTTGTTATCTTAAATATATAACTGATCTTGAAAAGTCCCTATCAGTAAATCCAAAAAAGTTTTGGACCTTTCTCAAGAGTAAGAAAGTCAATAGCAATGCGTATCCATCTGCAATGACTTTCGATGATAAGGAAGAAACTTCTGGAACTGGTATTTGTAATCTCTTTTGCCTCTTATTTTGCCTCGGTTTACCGGCCAAGCTTGCCTCTCTGCAATGTACCTGATCTAGAATACTCAGTCTCTTGCTTCCTTGGAAGTCTCACCCTTAGGCGGGAGGATGTTCTGAAAACTCTGAAAGGACTAGATAGGAATAAGGGAGCTGGACCAGATGGAATACCCTCGTTGTTTGTAGTTCAATGCTGTGAATCTCTCTCCTTTCCTCTAACAATAATATTTAATGAGTCTTTAATGAATGGCGTATTTCCCTCGATCTGGAAGGAGGCGAGAATTGTTCCAGTTTTTAAGTCGGGAGATTCGGCATCCGTGAAGAACTATAGGGCCATTTCGATACTCTCAGTCCTTGGGAAGGCATTTGAATCGTTGGTTTGCCCGGTCTTGTCCTATCACATAAAGCATTTAATTTCTCCTTGCCAATCAGGATTTTTGGCATCTCGCTCAACGGTAACTAATTTGATCCCGTTTGTGGATTTTGTTTCTAGCTCCCTTGATTCCCGTATTACTGTAGACACCATATACACCGACTTTAGTAAGGCTTTCGATTCAGTTGATCACAAAATTTTACTGGGTAAACTTTCTCGTTTGGGTGTGTATGGCAGCCTTCTGGAATGGTTTGAATCCTATCTTTATCAACGCAAGTCGCACGTTGTGGTTAATGGTTACGCATCGCATTCCTTTCAGCCAACTTCCGGCGTTCCACAAGGTTCGCATCTGGGTCCAATCCTCTTTAATATATTTATTAATGATATCGTGGGTATCTTTGATCATGCTGCTTGTTTCCTTTACGCTGATGATATGAAACTGTCTATGCAGATCGGAGGTATTAATGATTCATTGCTATTACAGGAGGATCTAGATCGACTCGCTGGATGGTGTAGGGAGAACAGGTTATATTTAAATACTGAAAAATGTAAATTTATCAGATTTTCGAGATGCAAAACGAATTTGTCGCCGTCCTACAATATTGCCGGTCAAAAATTGCAAGAGGTGGACTCTATTCGCGATTTGGGCGTCATTATGGATAAAAAATTACGTTTTCACAAGCACATTGACCAGGTCGCAACAAAAGGTTTCCAGATACTAGGGTTTGTGCTGCGGAATGCAATGGAATTCAAAAAGCCCTCAACAAAAGTTCTCCTGTATTTGGCATTGGTTCGTTCGGGTTTGGAATATTGTAGTCAGGTTTGGTCCCCACATTATGAGGTTCATATCAGGCGAATCGAGCGAATACAGAAGAGATTTCTCTGGCACCTATCCTACCAATCTAACAAAGCGAAACTGCTGCCCTCATATAAGGAACGTCTTGCCTATTTTAAAATGACTAGCCTACAAGGGCGAAGATTGTTTTTGGATCAATTGCTTTTTTATAAGATTATCAATGGCCTCATTGACTGCCCTGCGTTATTGCGATCTGTCAATTTTAATATCCCATACAAGTTGCCGCGTTGCGTACGTTACGTTCCATTCTCACCAAAAGGTGCCAAAAGTAGCTTAGGTCACCATGCCACCATGAATCGCTTACAGAGACAGTACAACTTAATATCTAAGTCTTACAACATCGACATCTTTTCTGACAAGCCGTTGAAATTTAGACGCAAGCTCGGTCAGTTTCTCAAGTCAATGGTGTCTGTTTGATTCAAGTATCTATATCTATGGTTTGATTTTTTAACATATAAAAATAATGATTGTTAAATGATGATTAAAATGTTTTAAGTTGTCATTTGCTTAGTGTTAACTAACCTATTTTAAGTTTTATTTGCATAGTCCATATTTGCATGCCGTGGCAGCCTATAATTAAGATGACGCTTAGCTTTAGTTTGATATTCATGTTACCTTAAAATCCATGTATTAGTGTTCGTCTTGTTGGTTGTCCTTTTAAATAAATAAAAATAAAAATAAAATAAAACACTTATTGTACCTCTTGTTTTTTATCATTCAATTGCTAGGGTTAAAAAAAGATAATAAAGGTTGTAATGTAACTACATATATAGACTTTTTTTATAGAAAAAGATGACAAACGAGAGCACCTATAGACATCTACATTTATCCTTGAATAAGAATTAAAACGCAGATGTGTTGTCAGCCCTGAGGACTGAAATGTAATGCCTCGTTACCAGTAAAAAGGGGTCTCCGGATCTCTACACTCACCATACGTAACACAGCAGCATTACGCTGCTATTTTACGCTGGTATTCTGTGTGAATGTGGTTCTTGCCCCGGTCGTACCAACCCATTCGTGCTACAACCATAATATTGCTGCAGCATAGCTTTACTACGTATAACTTCATTCTGTTTGTTACCTTGAGCTTGCAATATAGTTTAGTCAATTCAAAAGAGTCAAAAAATTACGTTAAGATTCTCTCGTATCGGGATGCAGTTTACATGCATAAATTGCACAAGGACAAACATCCAAATCCGGAACAGTTATTTGTAGACCATATAAACACTTGTTCCGTGCGGGATTCGAACCCGCGGCCCTTAGCACCGTAACTCATTGCCAAGCCACTGCGCCACGGAGCCGTCAAAAACATTTGCATGTTTTATTTACTTGACTAAATGTTAAAATGAAAAATAAAATAAAACTGCGTACCTCGAGTCTCTTCTCCAAAAGTCTTTGTCCGCCTTCAGCTCCGTATGGATACTCGTAAGGCACGCTCCAGTCCCTCACCAAGAACTGTAAGTGTTGGAAGGGCTTTCCTTCTGTCTTCTCCAACGCCACTCTGCCGTAATCTGTGAAAAGCTTAAATATAGGACTTAATTAAAATATATGAACAGAAATGTTGAGATAGATTTTTTGTAGAAACTATGGTCATTAGATAACCTCATTTATTATTTATTAAGAATCAAAATGCAGGAATGAGTTATTCAGGACATGAGGGCTAAGATGGGGAGAAACAAAGTATAAATTACCTGCAAGTGTTGCAGGTCATCCTCTTCAATATTCTGCGAGATATTGTAGATAATGACGGATGATATCATGGTGGAGAGTGCGAATACTGTCGCGTTGTCCCGCACGGTCGACTGGCTGTCAAAAGTGCCCTGCGTGTCCATGAGGAAGATGGCAACCTAAAATAAATAAGATTTGTCAGGAAACTTATTACAAAATTAAAAAAAAAACTAAAAGTATAAAAAAATTAAAATAACACAAGGGTTAATTAATAGAATCAGGCGTTACTATCCAGAAATGCATTATATTAAAGTTGGAACAAATTACTTTGCTTATATCCAAAGTAATTTGTTCCACCTATAATGAAACAAGGGTTGGAATAAAAGGATATAAGCAAAGTAGTTTGTTCCAACTTTCATAAAACAATCATTTCTAATAAGCACAGTAATCAGCACAACATGGGATTTAACAAAACATTTGTGTTGTCACATGAATGATGAACCATGATAGCCCAAAGCAGCATGTGGTAACATACATTGTTAATATACATTGTTTATTACCACATTCTATACAATAAAATACAAAAGCTTTATTTCAGATATCAAGGGCTTAAAAATAAAGAACATTGGCTCGTAGCAATATACATTATTAATTAAATTAAAGCTGTCCTTTCTTCTTTCACCCTGCCCTTCGCAGCTAAGCTGTAGTCCCGGGAGAAGAAATATGTTCACGTACGTGAGTGTATAGTGAAGCGCCACTGAGTGTATAGTAAGAAAAAGTGTCAATATTTAGAGACTAGATCCGTCGTTGAGGCCGGGAAGGCTGATACTTCCGTGTACATGTTTTTCCTGGTTTTACCAAATTTATCGTAGCGGCCTCATGAGCAGGGGGTATCCGATGCGCCAGTGAAGATCGAGGAAATGAAAGAAGGCGTCTTGCCTGAGGAGGAGAAGAAGGGGAGGAGTTGTCCTCTTCTGAGCGGCGACAGACGCTGGTGGGGTTGAGGCTAATCGATACTAATTCGACATAACCTGTCCTTGACCTCGCGATGCAGTTTTAACATATTCCTTTCCCCATATATAAAGAGTTAAAACAATATTCAAATACCCTCTATTAGTAGGTACATCAAACAAAATATGACATAATGTTTTTGGACTGTCAAAATTCCTCTGCTGGACATTCGATCTCCCCCATAGATTGCGTCATAGAGGGGACGCTTGGTGGACAGGTTGGTAACCGCATTTTTTTATTATCTGGTTGTTATTAAGAAGACTGCCCATCTCCTGGTTTGTTTACCTATATTGCTGCTTACAACACTTACGGGATATGGAGTAGTGGTCCACTACGCGTAGATGTATGTATATATATGTATGTTTATGTTATAATAATAATGTCCTCCAGACCGAATTTCGGCCACGGCGGCCAGCCTCAACGGAGGCTAGCCATCGGCGCAGGACAGTATTATAGTGCCCAAGTGTAAGCACAGGTGCACTCTCTGTTCCCTCACTCTCATAACCCGATGGGACGGTAAACCGACACGACCGGAGAGAGACCAACGGCTTTACGTATATATAAGTCAATACTTTACGTGCTTTTCTAGGCAAGGGGGTGAGACACCGCCAACTTCCTGACTCCTGGCAACTACTGAGAATTTCTTGACGGTAAAACCCGGAAAGGCCCGACCCGGGATTCGAACCCAGGACCGCATGATCAGCAGTCACACTACTACAACCACTAGACCAACGAGACAGTTTATGTTATATTATTGTTTAAAAGCGGTTTTGTTTGGCGTTTGGTTGTCTATGTATCACCTCCTCTCCATTCTCGAGCGTCGCTTTGAAGGGCTGCGACCAAAGCAGCAGGCCGGTGGTGTGGCGCTCGGAGCCGCCGCGCCAGCTGAAGCCCTGAAGCGGCTCGTCCTCAGCTCCCAGCCAATCTCCGTCTTTCAAATTTAATACGTACTGCAATGATATTTTATATTCATTAATTTTTCTAAACTATAGACTTTTGCATTATAACTTAATCTACAACTCTGAGCAGAGAAGAAAAGGCGAAAGAAACATCATTCTCTTTTTATAGGTGCCTTATATTTTATAACTTCAAAAATAGACCCATTGGACTATTTAGTGCAAAAAAATAATTTGAATTTGAATTGGAAACTCGGACTGCATAGTAACTAGCTATTCTCTGATACTCGTAATAAACAAGGCGTCGATATATTTTTCATACATAAGAGCCTATTAAAATCCGCTACTGAACAAAGGTTGCCCTCATAAATTGCCTCAAAGAGGATTTTGCCACAGTTGCCACTCTTGGCAGCCGCAACGTTTTATAACTTTGAGTTGTTATCAGGAAGAATCTGCTGCCCATCTCCTGTTTCAATTTACCTCTGTCGCTTCTCAAGTCACCTACATGACGATATCAGGTAGTGAATATTCTTACTAGACATGTGTCAACTGTGAATGATTCGTTCGTTTCAAAGTATTGATGATTGCAATTAAATTGTTTGAACGTTCCGGATCAAACGATTGACAGGACTTTTTTTATAAAATAAGGGTGACCAACGAGCACACAGTCCACCTGATGGTAAGTGGATGCTGCGGCCCATAGACATCCACACTGAAATCAAAGAAGAATCAAAATGCAAATGCGTTGTCACCCCGAGGACTAAGATGGAAAGCGTCGCTTCCAGTAAAACGGGTCTCCGGTTCTCTACCGCCACTCACGGTTGACGGTGGTATTCTGTAAGAGCGTGGTCCTGCCCCGGTCAAGCAGACCCTTTGTGTTACAACCATAATATAGCTGCAGCGTGTCTCTGCCACGTGTAAACTACAACCAGAATATAGTAATGTCCGCCGGCAAACATTATCGAGCTGGTGTCACAGAGTACTGAAACTAGAAATGATCCATTTTAATGATCGACCCTAATGACCTGGTTCGTAATACAAATCAATACATGAATGATCGGGTCACTTGAAATGAATGAAGGACAGCATGTCTAATTTATACTCCACCACTACACGGTTCAGAGCCGATCCGTGCAAACCCGAACAGACCCGTCACCACAAATAGCACTTGTTCGTAAGTACAACCCTTATGACAGCCATAGTATATTAAGTTTAATCTTTATCGTTTTAAAGTTTTAGCAATGATTACTGACCGTATGATGCAGGTACCGCAGGAAGAAGTCAAGAAGGAAGGACTTGCCCTTCCTGAATGCGCCGGCAACTGACACAAGAATTACTGATCGGTTTCTGATGTCAGGGCTATCAAGTAAAGCCACTAGGGCCTTCTCATCTAGCTCAAATGTGTGGTCAGGCTTCGGGCTCACGATTTGCAGCCCTCTGCCATCTTGTAACTTTTCTGAAGTTGCTGAAAAGTAAAAATATTTGAATTTATGTCAATTTATTTAAAAAATGTAAAGTATATTTCAGCTATGTGTTTATTTGGATGTTTTTTTTTTTTATAGAATAAGGGTGACAATCGAGCACAGAGTCCACCTAATGGTAAGTGGATGCTGTGGGCTATAGCCATCTAAATCTATCCACGATAAAGATTCAAAATGCAGATGCGTTGTTACATATGAGGACTAAGATGGAATGCTTCTTTTCCAGTAAATAGAGTCTCCGGCTTTCCACACTCACCATACCGACCGAGTCGGTTCCGAGCTGAGTGTCGGCTGTGGCACGGTCACCGAGCCGGTCCCGTGCCTGAAATTACAAACAAGGGTCTCGACCGAGCAGATAGTGTTATAACTAGACTACAATCATGTTGAAGTTTGACGATCTGGAATTAGCGGCTATTGCTATCGCTCTGGATGATGAAGATTCTGATAAATCTTCAACTACAAGAGTTGTTGCCGAGCGTTATCCGTTACTCGGCCGCCTCTTGCCGCTCGGTATAGCGTGTTTCCATACAAAATATACGTAGTTATTATTAGTTGACCGTGCTATGGCCGAAACTTGGCTCGGACCCGACTCGGTCTAGCGTGAGTCAACCTTAAAGCTGCTATTTTACGCTGGTATTCTTGTGAGAATGTGGTTCTGCCCGGTCGAGCCGACCCATTCGTACTACAACTTTAACATATCTATAGCATGGCTCTACCACGTGTATTTAAAATTAAAATTGTTCGATGACGGTGCGAATACCATAGAAAACACCTGTTTATGTGGCCTGCGAATAATTGATATTTGCAAATGCCTGCACGATAAAAGGCAACTTTATTTAAAGGAGAATACAAAAAAAAATTAAATAATAACAGTAATGATCCTATTGGCATACCTCACTTTTAAAAAATACCATTTTTTCCAACTTAACGAACCTAAAAGCGCCCTAGACTTAAGGCGGTCCTTTCGCAAAACCAGTAACATTTGTCGCTTTTTCTCTTTCTATCTCTTTGTCTTTTCCTATTTTTTTCGTATATTAATATGTATGTCAGGCTTCAGGGTAAGTGATAAAACTGTATTAATCCACTTAAACAAATCGGGAAAGCAAAAAAACTTGACCGATGGGTACCTCATGAATTGAGTGAATCGAACTTGCAAACACGCGTCGACTGCTGTGTTACTTTGCTCAACCGACACAAAAATGAAGGGATTTTAAATCGAATAATTACTTGTGATGAAAAGTGGATACTGTACGATAATCGGAAACGCTCGTCGCAATAGGTGAACCCTGGAGACCCAGCCAAATCCTGCCCTAAACAAAAATTGACTCAGAAAAAGTTACTTGCAAAAACATCCCCACCGATAAATTCCGTAAAAATTAGTATTATTTCAATTACTTGTGAGTGTTTGGTGGACTAGCACCGGTGTCAATTACTAAAATCTTTCTAAAATCTATCCAAACGATTACGGCAGATATCTATTGCCAGCAACTCCAAACCATGAAGGAAGAACTAGCTGCTAAACAACCGAGATTGTTCAATCGCTCTAGGCCACTGCTGCTTCACGAGAACGCAAGACCACACACTGCACAAAAAACAACCACTAAGTTAGATGAGCTACAATTGGAATGTCTGCGACATCCACCGTTCTCCCTGGACCTAGCTCTAACAAATTACCATTTTTTCCTGAATTTGGACCACTTCTTACAAGGACAAAAATTCAAATCCGATGCGGCAGTCCAAACCGCCTTAAGAGAGTTTATTGATTCTCGCCCCCATGGTTTTTTTAGTAAAGGGGTCAATGAACTACCTATGAGATGGCAAAAGTGCATAGATAACAACGGTGCATTCTTTGATTAATAAAATATATTTTACGAAAAAAAATTACTTTATATTCCTGCTGTACAAAACGCCAATTTCATATGTTAGGACCTATTATTTTAATATGTGATAGAGTCATGCTTCAGCTGTATTATAGTTGTAACACAAAGGGTTGTCTGGACTAGGGAAGGACAATTCTCTCATAAAATATCTGTGAAAAATAGCAGCTTGATACTGCTGTGTTTCTTTTAGTTGGGTTGAGAGAATTATAGACCCTTTTCTCTGGAAATGAGGCTTCCAAGTACTCAGAGGTGAAAAGTATGAGATGGCAAAAGTGCATAGATAACAACGGTGCATACTTTGATTAATTAAATATATTTCACAAAAAAAAATTGACTTTATATTCCTCCCGGTCCAAACGCCAATTTCATATATAAAGACCTATTAGTTTTAATTGCTTGTACAAAATCGTTGGCCTGCTCAACCACAACAAATTGAAGATGCAAAGAAGGGACCGAACATCAGTAAAACAAATTGAAGATGCAAAGAAGTGACCGAACATCAGAAAAACAAATTGAAGATGCAAAGAAGGGACCGAAAATCAGTAAAACAAATTGAAGATGCAAAGAAGGGACCGAACATCAGTAAAACACAGGTCTCTGATATTCGTGATGTGTCAAGGCAATATTCGAAAAAGGAAAACAAAACATCTAATCTGACAGTTGAGTTCTCCAATACTCTTACAAAAAGTAATTTCTTGTCTCTGGTTAAGAATTATAACAAACGTAACACAAACAATAAGCTGAATTCGTCTCATCTGGGTCTAGATGGCCCACTTACTCCTATTTATATCACTGAACAGCTCACTCCTAGCTCTAAGTCATTGTTTTATATCACGCGAAAATTTGCAAAATAAAACCAGTACGCATATTGCTGGACATCAAATGGGAGAATCCTGCTGAGAAAAGACGACAAATCTCCCTACATTATAGTAAGAAATGAGCAGCATTTAAACCAGTTGTCTACATCCAAAGGAGCATGACTACGAAAACATTTTCGATTTTGTTTACGTTATATATTATTAATGTTTTTCCCATTTTTTTTATATTTGCTTACTGTTTAAGTCCCAATAAGTTAACTAATTACACCCACTTACTTATCTTAATGACTAACATAGATATTATATATTTACACCCACACAAATTAAACTTACCACATATTTACACACATAACATTACCATAAAATTCATACAAAATGTGAACTATAATATTACACTAAACATTAACACTAATATTCTTAACACCATTATTAAAATTATTAATATTGCTGTATACCTACAAAAACATAATTTTAGCATTTCCCAGCCTCTAGTGCTGTCGTATGTAGAATTACCACGTCGATATTTCGGTTCAACTATATGCACAACAGATAATAACTCCATCCTTATAACAGCCTTTCCTACGAACCTTTCTACCCTTAATTTAAACCACGAAAATGGCTAATAGCATTAATAATTTAATTGAAAACGTTGACCAACTTTCAGTTTCCGATTCGCTTTTCTGTACCATCGAAAAATCCAATCAAATATTGCAAAACCCAAAGCAATATATAAAAATTTTTAACCAAAATATTCGGTCTATTAACTGTAACTTCTTAAATTTACAAACAACTTTACAGATCATAGCGTTTGATTGTGATATTTTGACATTGACTGAATGTTGGTTATCCTGTTATTCAATTCATAAAACATCTAGGCACCTTAATCAAAGCGATGGTGTTCTTGTATACATAAAAACGTCTTTATCCTCGATTGTCGAAGAACCAGACTTTAACGGATCAGCCTCCGGACTAATAATTAAAATCAATTCTGATATAGCAGTGATTTGCATATATCGATCTCCTTCTAATGAAAATATTAGTTCATTTCTATCTGCCTTAAACGATATACTCCTGTCACTCTCAAAATACAAAAATGTTATACTAATCGGAGACATTAACATTGACATTAAAACCTTCAATAACCACTCACACGAGTATCTAAATTGTCTTGCTTTTCATGGGTTGTTACCTGCTCATACCTTCCCAACAAGAGGTAACAACTGCCTTGACCATACTTTTGTTCGATCTAAATTCCCAGTCTTAACTTTTGTACTTGATACAACTATCACCGATCACTACTCTTCAATCATATGTATCAAAACAAAAAATACATATCTCAAACCTCCTAAGACAATCTCGAAAATAAACTATATAACATTAGACAAAACAATGGAGCAAATAGATCTTAAACCTATTCTAACACTCAATGACCCTAACATAGCAACGGATAGTTTTATACAGCTAATGTCTCAAGCTATACTCGATAATACGTACACTATCAAATTATCAGCAAAAAAGAGGATACTCAAACCATGGATAACTCCAGGTTTATTAAGATGTATCCATAACAGAGACTCTTTACACAGAAAGTTAAAACAAGATCCAAACAATTTAACACTTGTTATAACATACAAAAGGTACCGGAATTTCTGCACAAAAATATTAAAAAAGGTAAAAAGGCAGTACGATTCGGAGCAAATAAAAAAAGCAGGTAAAAACAGTAAAGATTTATGGAACACTATAAAGAATATCGCTTGTAACGAAAAATCTCGAGAATCGACAGCACAGCAATTATTATCTTCTATCTCACCAATTCAGTCATGTAATAACGTTAATAAATTCTTTATCAACATCGGGAAGGAGCTAGCGCAAAAAAACACCAGCAATTGCGCAGTTCCACCAAAAGGAACCACCCTAGTAAAATCTAATCTGTCATCTTTTGTTTTAGAATGCACGGACACTGATGAAATTAAATTACTTATTAATTCGCTTAAACATAATGCAGCTACCGGATGGGATGAAATTTCACCGAGTTTTTTAAAACGATACTCCCCTATTCTCGCACCTATTCTAGCCCATATTTATAATCTCTGTCTAGAATATTCTGTCTTTCCTACCTCTTTCAAGAGGGCTATCGTCCATCCAATTTTCAAGAGTGGTGATGGGAATCTCATTAATAATTATCGCCCCATTGCGGTGCTTAGTGCTTTATCAAAGGTTTTGGAATGTTTAGTCAACAGGCGACTAGCAAAGTATCTGGAGCACTGTAATATAATCTCTTCACAACAGTTTGGATTTCGTAAAAATAAATCCACTTCTGACGCTATTCACGAATTAACTACTTTCGTTGTAAATAAGCTTAACGACAACAAAAAAGTCCTTACAATATTCTTGGACTTAGCTAAGGCTTTTGATACGGTTCCCATCAATACTCTCTTATTAAAACTAGAAAATATAGGTATCAGGGGTTCTCAACTTGATATCCGTTCTTTATAATAAGATCAATTTTAATATTTCTATTTATGAACTATCTAATCCAAAATCATGGAAGACGGCTTTCGTCCACCCGATCCCTAAAAAAGGCGACCGCTCAGACCCGTCCAACTACCGGCCTATCGCCATCACCTCCTTGTTCTCCAAAACAATGGAGTCCATTGTAAACTGCCAGCTCATGAGGTACCTTGAGGATCACCAGCTGATTAGTGACCGCCAACACGGTTTTCGCCGTGGTAGGTCAGCTGGTGATCTTCTGGTCTACCTAACTCACAGATGGGCGGAGGCAGTAGAGTCCAAGGGGGAGGCATTGGCCGTTAGTTTGGACATTGCGAAGGCCTTCGATCGGGTTTGGCACAAAGCGCTTCTTTCGAAGCTCCCTTCCTATGGGCTTCCCGAGAAATTGTGCGATTGGATCACCAGTTTTCTTGCGGATCGGAGCATCAAGGTCGTTGTAGACGGTGCAAGCTCCGATTGCAAGCTTATTAATGCTGGTGTTCCACAGGGCTGCGTGCTATCGCCAACGCTGTTTCTTCTGCATATCAATGATATGTTGCAAACCCGTAGCATTCATTGCTATGCAGATGACAGCACTGGTGATTCTCTTTACACCGGCCGAGCCAATATTTCTCGGGAAAACGTCTCTGAGTGCCGGGACAAACTTGTGTCTGAAGTCGAGTCTCTGCTGGACAGAGTCTCGGATTGGGGGCGACTAAATCTAGTCCAGTTTAACCCCCAGAAGACACAAGTTTGCGCGTTAACCGCTAAAAAGAACCCCTTTGTCGTATCCCCTCAGTTTCAAGGCACTCCCCTTGTTGCCTCAGCCAGTATCGGAATCCTCGGCGTCGACATATTGAGTGACGTGCAGTTTCGTGGTCACTTGGAAGGGAAGGCCAAATTGGCCTCTAAAAAGCTTGGCGTGCTCAGCAGAGCGGGACAGTATTTCATACCGGCACACCGCCTGCAACTTTACAAGGCGCAGGTTCGGCCGCTCATGGAATACTGTTCCCATCTCTGGGCTGGGGCTCCCCCAGTACCAGCTCCTTCCACTTGACCGCATCCAGCGCAGAGCGGCTCGAATCGTCGACGACCGAGTGCTTTCCGATCGGCTCGATTCACTGGCGCTGCGAAGAGATGTTGCATCTCTTTGCGTATTTTATCGCATCTATCACGGGGAGTGCTCTGAGGAATTGTTCGGATTAATCCCAGCCGCCAAATTTCGTGAACGCACTACACGGCAAACGTCCCGATACCATCCACACCATCTGGATGCTTGGCGGTCCACCACTGTACGTTTCAAAAGGAGTTTTCTTCCGCGTACAACCTCTGTGTGGAATAATTTACCACCGGTGATTTTTCCGGACCGATATGACCTGGGGACCTTCAAGAAAAGAGCTTACTCCTTTCTAAAGGGCCGGCAACGCACCTGCAATTCCCCTGGTGTTGCGGTTGATCAATGGCGGCGGTAGTCACTTAACATCAGGTGAGCCACATGCTCGTTTGCCCCCTCTTCTATAAAAAAAAAAAAAAAATTACAAATGTAAGAAAGCCGTGTACTCCTTCCTACTAAACAAGAGTTATGAAGAGACAGAACAGTACTTATTAACTAACTAATTTATATTATTAACATAATTATATTATGAGGTCACACACACACACACACACACACACACACACACACACACACACACACGCGCGCGCGCGCGCGCACTCTCTCTTTCACACACACACACACACACACACACACACATACACGCACATACACACACACACACACACACACACACACACACACACACACACACACACAGACACACACACACACACACACACAAAATCTGTAGTACTAAAAAGTTAAGAGCAATTTTTGCTTTCTGATCACTTTTGTAAGGGGGTAAGGGACTGAATCTCCTTAATACAGGCTATTTCTTAGTCTAGCAAGGAGAACAGAACGTCACCCTCACTAGTATTTTTGTAATGTATCTCATGTAAGATTTTTTTTATATGTACTACAAGTTAAAGTTTTTAATAAATTATTATTATTATTATATTATTATTATTATTAAAACAAACTGAAGATGCAAAGAAGGGACCAAACATCAGTAAAACAAATTGAAGATGCAAAGAAGGACCGAACATCAGTAAAACAAATTGAAGATGCAAAGAAGGGACCAAACATCAGTAAAACAAATTGAAGATGCAAAGAAGGGACCGAACATCAGTAAAACAAATTGAAGATGCAAAGAAGGGACCGAACATCAGTAAAACAAATTGAAGATGCAAAGAAGGGACCAAACATCAGTAAAACAAATTGAAGATGCAAAGAAGGGACCGAACATCAGTAAAACAAATTGAAGATGCAAAAGAAGGGACCGAACATCAGTAAAACAAATTGAAGATGCAAAGAAGGGACCGAACATCAGTAAAACAAATTGAAGATGCAAAGAAGGGACCGAACATCAGTAAAACAAATTGAAGATGCAAAGAAGGGACCGAACATCAGTAAAACAAATTGAAGATGCAAAAGAAGGGACCAAACATCAGTAAAACAAATTGAAGATGCAAAGAAGGGACCGAACATCAGTAAAACAAATTGAAGATGCAAAAGAAGGGACCGAACATCAGTAAAACAAATTGAAGATGCAAAGAAGGGACCGAACATCAGTAAAACAAATTGAAGATGCAAAGAAGGGACCGAACATCAGTAAAACAAATTGAAGATGCAAAGAAGGGACCGAACATCAGTAAAACAAATTGAAGATGCAAAAGAAGGGACCGAACATCAGTAAAACAAATTGAAGATGCAAAGAAGGGACCGAACATCAGTAAAACAAATTGAAGATTCAAAGAAGGGACCGAACATCAGTAAAACAAATTGAAGATGCAAAGAAGGGACCGAACATCAGTAAAACAAATTGAAGATGCAAAGAAGGGACCAAACATCAGTAAAACAAATTGAAGATGCAAAGAAGGGACCGAACATCAGTAAAACAAATTGAAGATGCAAAGAAGGGACCAAACATCAGTAAAACAAATTGAAGATGCAAAGAAGGGACCGAACATCAGTAAAACAAATTGAAGATGCTAAGAAGGGACCGAACATCAGTAAAACAAATTGAAGATGCAAAGAAGGGACCGAAGCACCAAAATTCTATCAACTAACAAACTAACAAAATCTGACTTCCGTCAATTAAAAACTTTATTAAACAAAGATCTTTTATAAAGGGTTACTATTATATTAAGGAATTTGTAGACGAAAATAACTCCTGGGAATGAAGTGATCGCTACCAAGCTATTTCTAATTTGTTTTGTGTTGTTAATTATTGTGTAACTTAAATTATTGTAAACTATTACTTATTTATTTTCAAAAAGAAAATATGCTGAGTTATTTAATAAGAATTTTTATTCTTTTGTTATAAATATCTTTAACTTTCTTCTTATCAAAGCTACTTTTGTTTTTAAAATCTTTTTATTTAACTTGTAGTGTTTGTTAGGGTCAAAATTTGCAACCGAATTTTTCAGGTACTCCGCCCGGGTAAACCAAGGGTACCACGAATGAAACTGTACGAGGCTATATGATTGTATGAATACTTTGAATGAGGCCTACAATAACTACCAACTAAAAAAATAAGCGAACAAAGTTTAGAAAACCTATCCCGCAAAGGAAAAAGTAAAGCTATAAATAATAATAATAATGTCCTCCAGACCGAATTTCGGTCACGGCGGCCAGCCTCAACGGAGACTAGTCATCGGCGCAGGACAGGATTATAGTGCCCAAAGTGTATGCGCAAGCATAAGTGCACTCTCTATTCCCTCACTCTCATAATCCGATGGGACGGTAAACCTACACGACCGGAGAGAGATCAGGCGCAGGACCAACGGCTTTACGTGCTTTCCGAGGCACGGGGGTGAGACACCGCCAACTTCCTGACTCCGGGCAGCTACTGAGAATTTCTTGACGGTAAAACTCAGTAATTAATTTTTTGGCCCGACCCGGGATTCGGACCCAGGACCTCATGATCAGCAGTCGCACTAATACAACCACTAGTCCAACGAGGCAGTCAAAGCTAAATATAATAGTAATGCATATATACATAAGTCGTTTTCTTCATAAAATATTTCGTACAGTTAACAATAACATTACAAACTTATAATGCAGCTAGTTTTAAATCATTTTCTATAGAGTTGTAAAGAATTTTTTACAAATCCAAGTGCATTTTTAAGTTGGTCGACTATTACTTGTTAACTTGTCAATTCTACTTAGCACTAATAGTTTTCCTTTTAAGTTCATTATATATACTATTTTTGTGTACACTTTTCACATTTCCAAAAATAGCGGTTTAGTTGGTAGAGTTGGTAGAGAACATGACTCTAATAAAAAATACTAATTTAAAGCTAAATATTTCGCAAACGGACCCCTGAATCGAGAAAAATGTTGTTACACACCCCCATTTTTTAAAGAGCTATCCAACGACACCCCACGCGATGAAATAGACGGGAAAAAATTTAATTCTCTCTTTACCTGTATGGGAGGAACCCAAAATTAAAAAAAACATTTGAAGATTTTATTTCAGTTTTGTAGGCGTGATAACTGTGTCAAATTGCAGATTTGTAGCACTTATGATCTCTGAATAAATACGCTACTGAAGTAAATTTCAACTAAGTTTTGTAATAAAATAGTACTTAGGTATAACTTCTGTAGTTTAAATTATTCCTTTTATTTATTTACAAATATAGTATTAAACTAATTCTAATACTAAAAACCTTAAAAATATATATTATAATAACTAAATTAAATTATTAAAAAAGAGGTCCTTTAGGCAAGGTTCCGAAGATACTGGCAGCGTTTCCCCGTTGAATAGCTAGACTAATTCTTTGTCCGAGGTAACTGCCAGCTCTTCGGTCTCCTGTGACGTCGATTAACCTTTTTGCTATTTCCTTAAAAAAGGCTTATAGCGCTAGGACCCCACGGACCAAGGGTCTCGACACCGAAAGGGACAAAAATATATTCGGAGCCTAGACCCCTGTATTTGCAAACTTTAGCCTTTTCTGCCGCTTCACAAGCCGCACCAGCTCTGTTGTTGGTTCCACGTAGATGGGAAGGGGCCAGCGTGTCTGAACAGGTTGCATCCCATACCAGCACCCGGCCCATCCTCCATGGAATCAAACTCATACCGTCCGGTCTCTTGCCATCGTCTCTTGCAATACCAGACGGCTCAAGTAGACTTGGCACGTTGACGGTGGCAAGAGACCGGCGTATGATATCGTTAAGAGCTGCATGTCTCGAGAAGCGACCTGCACTGTAGTTAAATTATTACTTAATTATTTTTGCTATAAGTACCTATGTAACAAATAAAATATGAAATAAATTCACCTTTCATAACTTCCTACTAAAATCCATCAATAACTTAAAGATTGATATACTTAATCTGAAAACTTTTCTTGGTCATTTATCATTCATCCTAGTAAAAATTATAGTAGAAACGACGTTTTGCCATTATAATTTATCAAATAGGTATTACACATTTTTCTTATAAGATAAGGGTGACAAACGAACACACAGTCCACCTGATGGTAAGTGGAAGCTGTGACCCATAGACATCTACATTTAACCTCGATTAAGAATCAAAATGCAGATGCGTTTTCACCCCTGACGACTAAGATGGAATGCCTCGTTTCCAGTAAAACGGGTCTCCAGTTCTCTACACTCACCATACCAAACACAGCAGCATTACGCTGCTATTTTACGCTGGTGTTCTGTGAGAGCGTGGTCCTTCCCCGGCCGAGCCGAACCATTTGTACTACAACCATAATATGCTGCAGCATGGCTCTACCACGTATAGAATTTTAATTACTTACATTAAAAATTTTTTAACTATTTTATCTTACAATTAAATATACAAAACACTAAACAAAAACTATTTCAACAAGTATTAACAAAAAACTATTTACGTAAACGCGTAAAACATTAACATCGCCTACAACGCGCTATTATAGCCCCGTCTGCGTAATATTCGGCTTGGATTGGACTCTCACGCGATTGAAGGTAATTATTTCACGCAGGTAGCGAGTGACAGAGGCCTGCTTAAAGTCGGGCGTCAGAGCTGAAACGCACCATTTTACATATTACTGTACTGTTGCATTATATCTGTATACCATAAAATAAACAGCATAATATGATAAATATAATAATCCTCCAGACCTCAAAAAGGACTAGCCTACTGCGCAGGGTAGGATTATAGTATCACAAGTGTATGCGCAAGCACAGGTGGACTCCTATAGTCCGATGACGATAATTCGACACGACCGGAGAAAGATCAGGCAAAGAGCCAACGGCTTTTCGTGCTTTCCGGGGCACGGGGTAAAACACCGCCAACTCCCTGACTCCGGGCTGCTTCTGAGAATTTCTTTACAAAGCCAAAAACTGATTTTTGACCCGACACGGGGTCCGAACCCGAGGCCTGACATGATCAGCAATCGCGTTCACGATCACTAAACCAACGAGGCAGTCAGAAGTATTACGTACAAGAAGTGACGCCCCTAGAATTTCTTACCTCAATGTAATGGCCAGTCTTTCTTCTGGAGTAAAGGCACATCGAAATTTCGTATAATTTTTAGTTATGAAACATATTATAATTTAAGAAATCATATATACTTATTACATATATATTATTTCTTAAATTTACGCGAACACTACACATTGAATAAAACTATTATTTACGGATTTTGCTGTGAAAAAAATGGTCTTGTGGTATTAACAACTTCTGAGCGTAGAACCGGGATAACCAGGAAATTATTGGGCGTCTCATCAAAGTAAAGCTACTCACGGAAAATTAGCTTGACAGTAATCACGTGCAAAAATGGGCGATGGATCCTGTACTAATTGTAATGTTTCAGTGAAATCATATTGAGTTAATAATACTACCTACTGCTATAGACTAATACCGTCGCTGATTCAACACGCTTTTTTAAGATTCAAACAGTCTAAAAGTCAAGTCAAAAAAGTGTTCAGTTCAACAGCTGCACACTATTTCGTCAAACCTCCCCCCGCGCCACTTGATCGCAAAAACGTGCTCAGTTGACGCGAGTTGAGCACGGGTTGGTTGAATTGTGTAGTAATACAAAAGCGTGTGGATTTCGCGAGACCGGTGTCGCCAGTTAGACACGGAAAGGGAAATACGCCCCAAAAACTACCGCTCTGTAGATGCAGAATGCAGAAACTGACTAAACGTGTATCGTGGCAGGTCTAATTTGACCGAATAGACGCTACCGATGATACGCTCGACGCATTTTCCGTTATATATGTACGGAGCCTAAGAGGTAGAGCAAAAATATTCAGTAAGGGCATAGAAAGTACCACTCTGGTCGAAACGCATCGTCTGATCATGTCCCGGGTTCCAACCTTGGTCGGGCCTAAATTATTGAGTTTTTGAAGTGAAACTTCAATTCCACGAGAGAAAATTTTCAAAAAAGAAAGGGAGAAATCACCGACGTGCCACGCCCATACTCAGGCGGCAGTCAGGCACTATAATCATGTACTGTGATGGCTTGTTTCTTTTGAGACTGGTCGCTGCGACCGAAAATCGATCTTGAAGACATTATGTTAGGTATAAAGTCGTGCTACGCTTGTCCACAATTTTTAAGTTGAAATCTTTAAAAATTTTCATTTACAGACATAAAATCAACAAGGACGCTGTCTCCGGTCACCATTCTACTTTATCATTTTAGACGTTTGATGTTAAATCTTAAAACTTCTTCCATAAGTATCAATCTCGGTAATATTAACTTAGTTGGTACATTGTTCGAGTAGAATACGTTGTTAACTGCATATGAATCAAGGCTGAACCCGATAATTAAAATTAAATACAATCAGTGCGTTACCATGTTAAGCAGTCTACAATCCTGAAGGTAAATATGTGTACGTATTGTACATTACATTCCAATGTTTAATGTCCTTATTTTAAATTATATATAAGTGAACATTAAAAGCAAATTATTAACAATTTCACAGCGAGAGAGGTATGGACTTTACAGTCGACTTAACAAGGTCACGCTATCCATCCTCATTTTTAAACTATTAAGAAATCATTATATTGTCACTATATTTTCATCAGTTTGTATCATGTATACTTAGTTAAATGGTAGAAAAGTTTTTTTTTTTTCAAGATAATTAGGGCCTGCGCTCACAGACGGCACGGCGTGGCAACGCATACTTCGGCATGCCGAAAGATTCTGTGGCATCCCGCGGCATACCAAACAAGTCAAGACGCGCTGGTGTACCGGGCGCTTGCGAGTCGCTGAGATTGCCGCCGCAACGGGCTAGATTCAACCTTGTTTCAATTAATTAGCACTTATATTTTTTTATCATCATAAAATAGCCTATGCGTTTCACGTGCCGCGGCATCACATGGAAAGCCGTGACGTATCGCGGCATCCCTTGGACGCCGTGACGTGCATCAACATGCCGTTGTGTCACACGACACGTTTCGGTCTATTCGTATTGAAATAATATCAGTGCTAAGATCGTTAAAATAACGTCGAAAATCTTTTGCCACGAAAAAATCCTTTGAGACGCCGTACCATGCCGTGCCGTCTATGAGCGCAGTCTTATGGGCACCGGATGCATTGGTAAATAAAATTAATAATATAAACACAAACGGCTCTAGAGCCGTGGTAGCTCAGTGGTTAACGCTCGCTGTAAATATAACAGAACGCGAGTAACCCGGGTTCGATCCCCGCCGGCACCAATGAAATTGTTAATTGCAATTTTAAGTGCTGATTTACCACGTGCTCGGCGGTGAAGGAAAACATCGTGAGGAAACCTGCATGTCTGAGGAATAAGAAAAAAAAATATTTCGAAGACATGTGAAGTTCGTCAACACGCATTTGGGCAGCGCGGCGGACACTTCCTTGCCCTAAACCCTCTCAGAAATGAGGGGAGGCCTGAGCCCAGCAGTGGGACGTAACTTTACTTTACTTTTAAACACAAACACTCACGCCTGAAACGCTGAGGGGTAGGTTACGAACTAGTTTCTATACTTTCCTCATTCATTATTTTTACATGACCAAACTACCGAAGCATTACTTTCTTAATCCTGGTCACAATATCATCTTGCAACCCAGAATTTTCTATTATTACACCATTTCTCACCCTGTGATTCAGATTTGGCGCTAACATACTCCTTAATTACCGTATTTCTACAGCATTTATTATACTTTCGTTCTTCTACTGCCACACCCAACTTTCAGTGTCATACGTTTGAAGTAGGGACCAATACAGCATTGTGGATTGTCATACGTTCTCATTCATTCCCCTTTTAACGATCTGTTCATTAATGTAACCATCATTCGTAATTCGGCCGCCGACGATGCAAATATGACTTGATCATCGGCGTACAAAAGGCATTTGAAGGTAAACTCACCCATTCTTGAACCTCATTCTTTAACACTTAATCCATACACCCCATTTTCTAAATCCAGCTTGCTCATCCTATTTTTTCCATCAATTTCTTTCATAACTCTTTCAATTAACACCTTAGCATACAGTTTACCCACAATACTAAGCACGCTTATACCACGGTAGTTTTTACAGTCCTGCTGTGACCCTTTTCCCTTCTATATTGGGACTAACTGCTTCAGTTCCCAACATAAATTAAAAAAGGTGTACAGCAGGCCTCCCACCACTCCCTCTCCAGCTCTTAGCCTGAGTGTTACTCTATACTTATCTACCTACTTCTTTTGTAATTTCTAATTCCATTAATTTAAACGTATATTCACTCATAAACACGCTTTCAAAATATTCCTTCCATCTCTTTAAACTCGAAAGTTCGTCATTCAGCATACAGCCATTCTCGTCTCGTAGAGCATTAATTCTAGGCTGTTTTGAATGTCCCCACGTAGTTCTTACGAGTTTCCAGAACATTTGAATGGATGTTACCACATACATATATTTTCATCATTCTTATCCGTTTTATCTTACATTTTCCTTACAGCTTCTTCTTTTATTTCCTTATTTTGACATCTTAAGACTGCCTTTCTTCTTTCAATCTCATCATTCATACTGCCAGAATTACCAGATTAGGCTGCTATTAAATATAATCATGCCCTCGTTTTTGCTTCATCATTCGTACCTGATTATTCCACCATAAAGTATTATTTTTCCTTTCGTTCATTCTCTTACTTATGCCACATACTTCGGTGGCAGCATCCACCAAACCTTTCTTTACTTTATGTGTGGGATAAAGTAAAGAAAAGTTTTCAAATCTTAATCATTCATACAATATTCATCCAAACCACCAATATTTTCCCTCAGTCTACATTTATACGTATCTTTCACACTTTCTCCTTGTAACCTCTCTATTCTTATATGCTGTAACGCAGTTGTAGACACAGATGTCCGATGTCACCAACGCCTGAAGTGCCCATTAATTCGGTATAAGACAATGTAATGATCCGTTCGCACATTGGATCTCCGGTAAACCCTTGTATCTGCCACTGCGCTCCTCATTCTTTCTTCCACAATTATGAAATCTATCATGCTTCTATCATCACCTCGTTCCCATGTATTTATGTGAATCTTCTTATGATGAAAGAAAGTGTTCGTCACAAAAAGATTCTTTTCCACACATACGGTGAGGAAGTTTTGATCATTCTTATTAATACTTTCATCACCGAACGTTTCCAATATCCATTCATAGCCAGACCTCTTCACCCCAGCTCTTCTATTAAAATCTTCTAACATAATAATATTTTCTTTTCCCTTAAATTTCATTAATACCGTCCTTACAATGACTCAAAGCTGCTCTCGGACATAAGTGACCTTAGACATGTCTGGGGCGGGGCGTATACCCCTAAAACTAACAACTCCTTTTAGTCCACTTTCATTCGTATCCATCCATCCATCCATCCAGCAGCCTCGGTCTTACACATTCATACTCTTTCACACATTGACCCAATCTTTCTGAAAGGATGATACCGACTCCTTGGCATGCCCGCTCGGTCTCGCCTACACCAGACCAGTACGCGGCTGCCAGAAGTGCATCTTCCTCATGCATCATTTCACACACTTCATCCATCTTATCATTCATTGCTCCACATACATTCAGCGAAGCCAGACGGGCTTCCGCATTCCATACATCTGAATTGAATTATATTTGTTTCCGTTGCAAAATTGCAATTTTTTGACTGAGCCACACTGTTCTGAGTTCCGACCACAGTTAAAAATACATTGTTTATCTAATTATTTCTTCTATTTACGCTAATATTACACACAGAATAAAACTAAGTACCACAAACGTACACAAAAACTAAGTGGATGACCGAGCTTTGCGCGGTATTTTTTATTTTTTTTGGAAATCGTGTTTTGGAAATTATATTTAGATACAAATTATATACTGATGAAATATGAAGAATATTTTTTGGTCTTACCGACATAATAGAAAAAACTGAACTGGTTTTTTGAATAAAAATCATTAGTGCAATAGTTTAATTAAACCCCCCTGGACACAAAATTTTATAAAAATCGTGGGAGCCGTTTCCGAGATTCCGATTATATATATATATATATATATATATATATATATATATATATATATATATATATATATATATATATATATATATATATCTGTTCTCTCTACTACTAACTGATCAGTTGAACTGACCGTGTGTGTCGTCCATAACGCTGCTCCCCATCGCCAGTGAAAAATACACAGAATTTTAACCCTATTATGAACGAGACCGTAATCGTGTAGTGGCGGTGTAATAATATCCCCTACCCCATATCATCACGTGGGTGTCGTAAGAGGCGCAGAGGGAAACAAGTCAGGTGATGGGCGGCAGCGTCCTAATAAACAACTATAAATAAAAAACTGCGGTTGCTTGCCGAGAGTGGCGACCATGGCAAATATCCCCCCCTATATGGAGGAGGTCTATGTTCAGCAGTGGACTTTAATAGGCTGTAACGGTAACTTTGAACAAGACAGTTCAATACCACCATATATCGGAAGCCATTAAATCTTTTGGAGTTTCTCTAGGCAATTTTTACGACACCAATGGGATAAAATTAGGTGTTGAATTGTATTGTAGTATGCCGGTGTTTTAGATTGTTAAAAAAAAGATAGAAAACTGATGTCTCTCTTCTGGAACCTCAATTTTTTTAAGCTATCATATGCATGTCGTATGATAATTAGATAAACCGAATTTTCGGAAAAAAATCTAGGGATACGCGAAAACGCGGATAATTAGACAATGGCGATGACATTTCTCAATCATACTGAAAAAAGATTAGGGGTTTTGTAACTTTGAATATACTTAACTCTGATTGGTTCGATTTTGGTTTATAGGCGTATAGTTTATGAGTAATGCTTATTCACTTTTTACACAGGAATATTGACCCAAAATTACTTCTGTAACAGCTTCGGCGCTGCGGGAAGAATCCCAACAATTCAACAGTTCCTCAAAATACTCTCTGAGAGATTCTTCAACGCCTCAGAGTACCACTCAAATCGCCTCATTCGTGAGACAGCCGCCTATGCAGCCCCTCTTCACACTCGCTATAGTGTGCGCAGACCGAGAAACTCTCTCTCAGACCTCCCGAACAAGCTTTCGGCTGACCTGAACTGCCTCCTGGCAGCTCAGGCCGAGCCTACGTAACACATCCCTTAACCTGCCTTGGTTAGGCACTAGTACTTTTCGCCGCTTGCGCCCTCCTTTCTGCCAAGGAGGGTCGCGTTCGTTTACGGCTTAAAGATCTCTCGTCAGATCAGTAAGCCAATCCCGTTATCCCAGTTTAGTGGGTAAAAGTCTCCACATAACCACGCAGCCGGCTGCGTGGCATGCTATGAGCATTCACTGCCTCCCTCCTCCGTTACCGGAGGGTTGCTCTTAATTGCTTCGGGCGCAAAAAAAAACTGCGGGAAGTGCAGCCCCTTCGTCCTTGCGTAGGCGGTCGGGGGCTGCTCTCCCTCCTCGCCTACGGCTTTACAAAAACACTCTAGGGGTAGGGCAGACAAGACCACGTAGAGTGGGGGGTGCTGATTCGGTTTTAGAACAGATTCCAGACCAATCATCTAATTATCCGTGTTTTCGCAATATGTCTACTTATATGTTTTCCGAAAATTCGGTTTATCCAATTATCCTACGACAAGATTCGACCGATCATTTAATTATCCATGTTTTCGCGATATCCCTAGATTTTTTCCGAAAATTCGGTTTATCTAATTATCCTACGACAAGATCGACCAAATAATCCATGTTTCGCGATATCCCTAGATCTTTTCCGAAAATGGGTTTATCTAATTATCCTACGACAAGATTCGACCGATCATTTAATAATCCATGTTTTCGCGATATCCCTAGATTTTTTCCGAAAATTCGGTTTATCTAATTATCCTACGACAAGATTCATGATCATTTAATTATCCATGTTTTCGCGATATCCCTAGATTTTTTCCGAAAATTCGGTTTATCTAATTATCCTACGCACATGTATACTATGTATGTTATTACTCTAAGATCTAAGACCTATATCAGCTGCCCTTACTATACGAGCCTACCCAACCAGCAAAAGCCTGCAAAATAGTTAGTTTTTAACCGACTTCAAAATAGGAGGAGGTACTCAATGCGACTGTATATTTTTGTGTGTTACTTCATAACTTTTTATAGGTGAACCAATTTTGATGATTCTTTTTTATATGAAAGCTGGTGCTTCTCACGTAGTCCCAAAGTCCACAGTTCAAGTGGGTTGTACAAAATTTTTAATTTTACCAATTGTTATAGAATAAGGGTGACAATCAAACACACAGTTCACCTGATGGGAAGTGTATACTGTGGCCCACAGACAAGTCCTCGGTTCAGAATCAAAATCATCAGCATTTTCACGTTGTCACTCCTAACGACTAAAATGGAATGCCTCGTATGCATTAAGGACGCGTTTGCAAATCAACCAAAATTAGGGTGTTTGTGACAAAACTAAACCAAATCAAATATAAGTAAAAACTACCATGTATAGATTGGTTCTTCATCTGCAAATGTCTGTAACTCTTTTGTTGAAAATAGTAGTTTTTTATATTGTAAAAACGAACTTTCGTTGCCATTTTCTACAAAATTAACGATACCGGCTTGTGTTTCGGTATATGTTTTGGTCTATTATCAACATATTTAAAAAATTTAAAAAATACTATAAGATGACAGACATATTCAATTAAAAAACCCTGAGTTTATTTTTTAACAAAATGTCACAAATAGTCGTAAAAAAAATAAAAACTGATGCACATTTTTTCACATATTTTGGTAATACGGATGAATCATAATGTATTGCAATAAGGGCTATTTTATTGTTGGTGCCTGCTTTGATTTATTGTACAAAGATTTCGATGAAACCACAGTCCGCGCTCGGCCGCTGTCGTGAGTGGACACTGTATCGCCTGTTTGCAGTGGCTCATTCTGAAAAGATCGCTGTACATACACAAAATATTAGAAAAAAAACAAATTGGAAACATAAGTACTTGACAAGTGATAAAATTATTATTTTTATACTCACAGTTTTTTATTTCGCTAAAAATAAGTAGGATATATAAACTTACCTACTACTGCAACTCCTGGACGAGCGGAACTAGGTGTGCCGAGTTTGGGCTCGTTTTGTTGGTTATGATGAGACCTTACCTCCGCACTTGATGGTGTGACCTGAAGGTGTACTTTCGCGACCGCTATTTGAACTTCTTGTAGAGTAAAACTAGGTGTGCCGAGTTTGGGCTTATTTTGTTAGTTATGATGAGACCTTACCACCGGACTTGATTGAGTGACCTGAAGGTCTAAATCGGTGATTGCAACTGGAACTCCTAGACTGGTAGAACTAGGTGTGCCGAGTTTGGGTTCGTTTTGTTAGTTACGATGAGACCTTACCACCGGACTTGATAGAGTGACCTGAAGGGGTAATTCAGTAACTACTGCTGGAATTTCTGAACGAGTATAACTAGGTGTGCCGAATTTGGGCTTCGTTTTGTTAGTTATGACGAGTCCATACCTCCGGACTTGATGGAGTGACCTGAAGGTGTAATTCAGTGATTACAAGTGGAACTCCTAGACTTGTAGAACTAGGTGTGCCGAGTTTGGGTTCGTTTTGTTAGTTACGATGAGACCTTACCACCGGACTTGATTGAGTGACCTGAAGGTGTAATCAGGTGGTTACAAATGGAACTCCTAGACTAGTAGAACTAGGTGTGACGAGTTTGGTTTCGTTTTGTTAGTTACGATAAGATCTTACCACCGGACTTGATGGAGTGAAATTCCGCACACCTAGTTCTACTGGTTCAGAAATTCCAGCAGTAGTTACTGAATTACCCCTTCAGGTCACTACATCAAGTCTGGTGGTAAGGTCTCATCATAACTAACAAAACGAACCCAAACTCGGCACACCTAGTCCTACAAGTCTAGAAGTTCCACTTGTAATCACCGAACTATACCTTCAGGTCACTCCATCATGTCCGGTGGTAAGGTCTCATCATAACCTACAAAACGAACCCAAACTCGGCACACCTAGTTCCACCAGTCTAGGAGTTCCAGTTGCAATCACCGATTTACACCTTCAGGTCACTCCATCAAGTCCGGAGGTATGGACTCGTCATAACTAACAAAACGGAGCCCAAATTCGGCACACCTAGTTCTACTCGTTCAGAAATTCCAGCAGTAGTTACTGAATTACCCCTTCAGGTCACTCCATCAAGTCCGGTGGTAAGGTCTCATCATAACCAACAAAACGAACCCAAACTCGGCACACCTAGTTCCACTAGTCTAGGAGTTCCTATTGTTGTAATCACCAAATTACACCTTCAGGTCACTCCATCAAGTCCGCAGGTAGGTAAGGTCTTATTATAACTGACAAAACCAGTTCAAAGTCCAGAGCTAACATCTCACTACCAGTAGAGGGCTTCCAGTGCCAAGCAGTCTTTGGAGCAGGTATTCATATTTCGTATCGAAGTATATTTCTGAGGTAGGTATAAGAAATGAAAAACAAATTCAATCTTTCAAATTATCAAAATAATTTCATTTGACTACGATTCCCACAGCCAACCGTGCGTACACTAGTGTGTGTGTGACTTTTGTCAATGTAGTAGTGCGATTCTATACCTATCCATTTTGTAAACGCGTCCTTAAAAGGGGTCTCCGGTTCAATACACTGAGTGGACGAAACACAGCAGCATTAAGTTCCTATTTTACGGTGGTAATGGTATTCTGTTAGAGCGTGATCCTTTGGCGGTCAATTCGACCCATTCGTACTACAACCACAACACAAGTCCTATAACGTAAACGTTCACTCATGTTTTTGTCGCAGTTATAGGTATATTAATATATGATATATATTTAGGAATATTATATATATAACATATATACATAATATCGCAATTTATATACATACTTGACCATTTGCTCGGAATTTTTCGCTCGGTTTTTTTTTTATTCGTGTGTTTTGGAAATTATATTAATACAAATTACATACTGATGAAATATGAAGAATATTTTTTGATCTTAGCGACATAATAGAAAAAACTGAACCGGTTATTTGAATAAAAAATCATGAGTGCAGTTAGTATTAATTTAAAAATATCGTGTCTTTGACATAAAAAAATAACACTAAAAAGTAAAAATACTTTTGTAAATAATTCAAGATTGGAATTTTTTTATAACTCAGATTAACTTATTGGTAATTTCCAAAAAATATTTTCATGGGACCAAAATAATTCCTCCATACCATTAACATTTAGGAAAATAATATGCTTTCTAATTCTATTTAGAAATTTAATTAGATCAAAAACTCTTAGAAGTTGTGATGACAAAGAGATAGAACGAAATAATTACGGTTTTTTATTCAAGCGGAACCCTAAAAAGCGGTATAAAAATTGCACAAACACAGTCTTTTAGATTAATAAATAATATACCGATAAAACTGCACATTTAAGAATTTAAAGGAAGTTTTTTTAACTAAAAAATGTAAATCAGAGATGCTACTTTAATTATGTGACAAAATTTATATGTATACTCATTTCATATAATATATTATACCAATTGGAAACATAACACGTTTAAGGAATTATAATACAAAAAAATAAAAATAAATGAAATAAGCAATGGGTGAATAATATGATGAGCACAAATAAATTAACAATTGAAGGTCATACGATGTTTACGTTTATTCGTAATCTTTTTTATTCATGATTAGTGAAAATTGAATAAGACAATCTAAATCTTAAAAACAAAATGATATTATCCTTGAGCTTATAGTGGACCTTATTAGTAGCTTATAATTGACCGTATAATTCTCTCAATTCCTATGGCACGACGCGTAGGTACCTATTATTTGTTATTTCGATCACTTTGATGCACGAAACTTTCCAAGAGAATACAAGCAGCAATCGCAACGTTTTAGAAAAACGAAGCCTCTTCGACAATTATGATAAGTGAACGAGAATAAACGTAGTTTGATACGCTTACATACACACACATACATAATCCATAAATATGTAACCTTAATCACAATAAAAAAGTGACTCACTAGACATTTAGAGAACTCAACACTTTAACCAAGGTGTACATAAAATACGAGCTCAAGATAGAAACACGTAAACCACGGCCGAGGCGGCAGTTTATACTGTTGAATTGAATGTTGATGTCGTAGGAACTAGGTACGTTCCTCTTAGAGAATATCGAATCGATGTACGTTTTTTTAAAAATGTATTTAATACTTTATTAGCTAATAATCCATTTAAATAAGAAAAAGAGGGCTCTACTCTACTGTCATTTGACTAGCAAGTTCAGATCAATAAGATATCCGAATGGACATTAAGTGCATTAAATGGGCTAACAAAGTGACAATGCATTTTTATTAGTGTATAGGCGTGGATTTCTTGTGTTATAGTTATGAAGTTATTATTACTTTTAAATTTAGATAGTTCAACTTTCGTATTTCAAGATACTATCGATTTCAATACAGACAGAGACTATCGATATTTTCATTTGACAGCACTCTTTAGGCGTAAGGTCAAAGGATGATGTCAGCGCCGGACCGGGACTAGCAAGGACTGCTATAACAGGGGTAGCGAACCTTTATGTATCAACGTACCATTTTTTAAAGAAATGTTTAATGAGGCCATGACGACCCGTAAAATAATTTTGACTTCGTGAATTATTGGGAATAATAATGCTAAATATGTGCTATCAACTCAAAACTCTTTATTTACTACAAAAAAAAAAAACATTTTTCAAGGTATAATAAATAATGTTTCACTTATACGCGTAATTCACATTAATAACTACAATAACAAACGAGCGAGCATTTCACGCCCGCCGCCTTCGATTTGTACACTCCATAACTCCATATCGTAGGATCACTCGCGTTCGTTTTAAATAAATAATACCTACTTCATAGTGAACTTTGTGATCGGTGGCGTGCCCAAAATATTGTGCCGCGTGCCATCGATGGCACGTACTATAACTACGCTCCGGTGATGTCCCACGCTCGAATTTAAATACTTGTATCTCTTGAAATCAATTTAATAGTTTTTGTTTGCGTGCGACCATACGTGTGGAAAGAAATTTCTCTGCGTTATTATATTTTTAGTATTCCCCCAATCATAGCGTCATCGTTTTAATAACTTATAGGCGATTATTTGGTAGTTGATTCAATTTTACAATTGGACCCCATGATATCTTTATTACTTATACCTACGTTGTATGGCAACAAACCCACCGAAAAAATGTTCCAAACCCAGCCGTCCCAGCGGTAGTACATTTTTTTAAAGTAAGAATTTAGTCTTGGATTCTTGTCCTTTAACCATGTCTTCATTTTATTCGGGATCTACGTTTTTGTGGGTTTTTTATTCACAATATGCTGATGCGTCACATTGCTAAGTTTTTGGAAGATTTTAACGACAGCCCAACCTAGTGGACAGACGATGACGACATCCACTTAAGTTCAATAGGCACCTAAGCGATCATATTAACTTGAGGTTTATTTATATCAACATCGAAGCACCTGTTTCGTCGTTTTCTCTAACGGCGCCTCTACACGTTGGCCAACACAGTGGCGAATGTAGCGGCCAATAGCATTGGCCAACGTGTAGACGGGGTGTTTGGACTTCATTGGTATATATTGGAACAATGGCCCGCAAGTTAGCGCGAGATCCGTGTGGTGTCGGTTTTTTACAAAAGATCAAAGGATTGTTGGCAGAGTTTGGTCGCCGCGTGCACACGTTGGCAGCGAGTTTAGTTTGCTACAAGCTCCCAGAGTGATTACACGCATCGGATTAAAATTTTATATACACGCTTTGTAGGGGTGGATGACCCAATTTCTAGCCTTTTAGTGCCAATTTCAAGTTTAAATATTCCTACTACTTTAATTGGCACGATTTAATTATTTTTAAACATTTATTTTAATCGATAAGCTATTTATCAAAAAAATTATCATTTGTTTACAATCAAATTATTACGAGAACAATTTTAAAATAAAAAAAATGAAGCACGTCGTTTATACGTGGTAGAACCATGCAGATATATTAGAAGTATAGTTGTAGTACGAATGGGTCGGTTCGACCGGGGAAGGACCACGCTCTCACAGAATATCAATGTAAAATAGTAGCTTAATGCTGCTGTGTTTCGTATAGTGAGTGTAGAGAACCAGAGACACTTTTTAAAGGAAACGAGGCATTTCATCTTAGTCCTCACGGGTGACAACGCATCTGCATTTTGATTCGTAATCGAGGATAGATGTAGATGTCTATGGGCCACAGCAACCACTTACCATCAGGTGAACTGTGTGCTCGTTTGTCACCCTATCCTATATAAAAAAGCGTCGATTTTTTATAATTTAATCGTGCAAATTTTCGAATCATCATCATCATTACAGCTCTTCACAAGTCCACTATTGAACATCCTCCTCCAAAGAATGCCGCAGAGCACACTCCTGAGCCACTTTGCTTGTCATGAGTTTTTCATTTACTTTCTAAGTTATAATTAGTACCTATTATTAAGTCAGTGTTAATTATATTTATTGCTATTGTTTTTGTCTTTCCCAAAAAATAATTAAATTACCAAATAAAGTATAAGGTGTTTTTTTATATACATCAAATGTCTGATAGAAAAGCAAGTACATGTTTTGCTAAACTTTAAAAACAAAACCCAATTTAAAACATAGACTAATCGATTATAACTCCTATAACTTTAAAATAAGTTAAGTTCTAATTAATGGTATTTATTCCAGTTTCTGATTCATGTAAAGAATAAATAAAGTTAATCGTATATCGTATATCTATTTACAGCCCCATTAATATTCACTATTCTTTTATAATTATTTTATAAAAACGTTACCCCCCACACTTGGATTTTCTCCTGTATCGCGGAGGCAACTTACAAACATAAATTGTACAAGGACACACATCCAGACCCGAAACTATTATTTGTAGGATATACAAATACTTGTTCCGTGCGGGATTCAAACCCGCGACCCCTGGCACAGCCACTCATTGCCAAGCCACTGCGCCACGGAGCCGTCGTCTAAAATAAAATAAATTCGTCCGCACATTGGCCCGAACCGAAGTAAACTGAACGACCTTCCAACGTGTGGACGCCGTCACCAACTCTCGGCCAATATATTCGCCACTGTGTTGGCCAACGTGTAGAGGCGACAACAACACTTACCTAATACCTACACGTAAGCGCATCGCTTTGACGTACCTATCAAAATTAACTTCAAAACATTATTTAAATAATAAAACAGGAGCAGAGCAACAATCCGTTGACGGTCAAGTTCCCGCCAAAACCTCCAGCAGCAACACTATTTTTGTTTTACCAGAAAAAATTAAGAGTACTCACATTTTACTACATTCTCTCTCACGCTTCGTGTTCTTATCACACCAGGTCTAGAACGACTATTGTTGCCTTTTTCTTTATGCTTACGTAATCATGGCGTCATATTTGTTACCAAGGACGCTTCAGTTTTGGCGTGCTAATAAGGTTTCTACCTTTAAATATATACCTGGTTTCTCTTTATATATATACATATAAAGTAACTGGCCAGGCAGACTGTGTTCAGAAAATATTGAGGGTGCTAACTTATCGTTATAAAAACTATCCTATACCTATATCTCAAGTTGGAGCAAGCAATAGGTACACAATTTACAAAATTTCATTAAATTCTGTTGAGTGGTTTTGGAATTCATCGCGGAGCGGACAACGTGACACGTAATTTTTATAGGTATATAAAATATATCATTAAACATTATAACTTGTAAACCAAAAATACAAATATTGCCGTGTAGTGGCGGTTAAGAATATCCACTACCCCATATCTTCCCGTGGGTGTCGTAAGAGGCGACAGAGGGAGACAGGCAGGAGATGGGCAGCAGCGTCTTCCTGATGACAACTGTGACGTAATAAAAAACTGCGGTTGCCAACCCGCTCGCCAAGCGTGACAACTATGGCAAATACCCCCCAATGAACAAATACACAAACAGACGGCCCCCAGTTCCCGGCGGCCCCGCTATTCCTGGCTACGGTGGCGACCATGGTAACGGCGGGGCAGGGGGGTGCTAAGAATCTCCGGTGGAGGTTCGGTTGCCACCTACGACGACTCGACCTGGCAACATATAACGCACGCACCCTGAGGACTGACGAGAAGATACTGGAGCTGGAAGAAGAGGTAGACAAGTTGCGCTGGCATATTATTGGATTATCCGAGGTCCGAAGAGAGGGGGAGGACACGGCAATCCTCGAGTCCGGCAACTTGTTCTATCACCGGGAGGGCGACCATCTGTCCCAAGGAGGTGTCGGATTTATCGTCCACAAATCTCTCGTCAACAACGTTGTAAAGATTGGGAGTGTGTCGACGAGGGTCGCGTACCTGATACTCAGAATCACCAAACGGTATTCGCTGAAGGTCATTCAGGTTTACGCACCAACCTCGGCACATCCCGATGAGGAGGTGGAGGAAATGTATGAGGATATTTCCAGAGCCATACATTCCTCCAGAACCTACTACACGGTGTTGATGGGAGACTTCAACGCAAAACTGGGCACAAGAGAAAGCGGTGAGCTGAAGGTAGGGAAATTTGGAGTAGGGCAACGGAACCGAAGGGGCCAGCAGCTGGCCGACTTTATGGAGAAAGAGGGACTCTTTATGATGAACTCTTTCTTCCAGAAGCGGCCCCACAGGAAGTGGACCTGGTCGAGCCCCGACGGTTCGACAAAAAATGAGATTGACTTCATTATGACGACCAGACGCCAACTGTTCAGTGATGTCTCAGTGATCGCAAGGGTGAAAACTGGCAGCGATCACCGAATGGTTAGAGGCACACTGAACCTAAACGTTAAGTTGGAGAGGTCTCGTCTAATGAAGTCAACGCTCCGTCCCCCTCGTGCTCTAATCCAGAATCCCGAAACCTTTCAGCTCGAGTTACGTAACCGCTTCCAGTGCCTAGAAGATTGCAATGCAGTGGACGATATGAACGACAAGCTCGTGGAAACTGTCCATGCGGTCGGAGCTAAGTTCTGTAAGACCCGCCGCAGAAGAACACAAAAACTCTCCGATCACACTCTTAATCTCATGGCTGTTAAACGGGAGATGAGGCTGCAATCGTCAACAGATTTGGCAGCATACAGGCAACTGAACAGACAGATCTCCAAATGCATACGGCGAGACTTACGCAACTTTAATACTTCTCGTATTAAAGAAGCGATCGAGCGGAACCAGGGCTCCAAAGTCTTTGCCAGAGATCTTTCTGCCAGAAAGAGCCAACTGTCAAGGCTGAAGACTGAGTGTGGCAACATCGTTTCCGGGACACCTGAGATTTTGAGTGAGATTGAGAGGTTCTATGGGCAGCTGTACACATCATCGTTGGAGCCACACGCAAGTGTGAGTAACGATCCAAGAGCAAGTCTTATCCGACACTATTCCGATGATATCCCGGACGTCAGTCTAAGCGAGATTAGAATGGCTCTCCAGCACCTTAAAAACGGCAGGGCCCCAGGCGAGGATGGAATTACAGCGGAGCTTCTGAAAGCGGGTGGAACACCGGTACTTGAAGTCCTTCAGAAGCTCTTCAATTCCGTCCTCCATGGTGGCACTACTCCAGAGGCGTGGAGCAGAAGTGCGGTGGTCTTGTTCTTTAAGAAAGGCGACAACGCTCTCTTAAAGAACTACAGACCGATTTCCCTTCTGAGCCGCGTCTACGTGCTGTTTTCGAGAGTCATTACGAATCGTCTCGCACGCAGACTTGACGACTTCCAGCCTCCCGAACAAGCCGGTTTCCGAAAAGGCTTCAGTACCATAGACCACATACATACCCTGCGGCAGATTGTACAGAAGACTGAAGAGTACAATCTGCCACTTTGCCTGGCGTATGTGGACTATGAGAAAGCCTTTGATTCCGTCGAAATTTGGGCGGTGCTACAGTCCCTTCAGCGGTGCCAAGTTGACTGTCGGTATATCGAAGTGCTGAAGTGTTTGTACAGTAGGGCTACGATGGCTATCCGAGTACAGAACCAGAGCTCGAAACCTATCCAACTGCAGAGAGGTGTAAGACAGGGTGACGTTATATCCCCGAAACTCTTCACCGCTGCATTGGAAGACGTTTTCAAGCTACTGGACTGGAAAGGATACGGTATTGACATCAATGGCGAGTACATCACTCACCTTCGATTTGCCGACGATATAGTCCTTATGGCAGAATCGCTGGAGGACTTAAGCACTATGCTCAATGACCTCAATAGTGCCTCCCAACGGATAGGTCTTAAGATGAACATGGACAAAACAAAGATCATGTTCAATGTCCATGTCACACCTATGCCGGTAGTTGTTGGGAGCACTATGCTCGAAGTTGTTGACGAATACGTTTACCTGGGACAAATAGTCCGACTAGGTAAGTTCAACTTCGACCGAGAGGTCAATCGACGGATTCAACTCGGCTGGGCAGCGTTCGGGAAATTACGGCATATCTTTTCGTCAGGTATACCTCAATCTCTAAAAACTAGATTGTACAACCAGTGCGTGTTGCCAGTGATGACTTACGGATCTGAGACGTGGTCCTTCACTGCTGGCCGTATGAGGACGCTTAAGGTCGCTCAGCGAGCTATGGAGAGGGCTATGCTCGGAGTTTCTCTGCGTGATAGACTCAGAAATGAGGATATCCGCAGTAAAACCAGAGTGACCGACATAGCCCAACGGATTAGTAAGCTGAAGTGGCAATGGGCCGGCCATATAGCTCGAAGAACCGATAACCGATGGGGAAGAAAGGTTCTCGAGTGGCAGCCTCGTACCGGTAGGCGTAGTGTAGGGCGACCCCCCACTAGATGGAGTGACGACCTGGTAAGACATGCAGGAAGTCGATGGATGCAGGTGGCTCAGGACCGTGCTTTGTGGCATTACTTGGGGGAGGCCTATGTTCAGCAGTGGACTTGTGAAGGGCTGTAATGATGATGATGATGATGAGGTCCTCGCCTCATTTAGGTAATACATGATGACCGCAAGTCGAAACCACATGATAAGCCGCGGCTCACGGTGTAAACTTCAAACTGAGACAGTATTTTGATTTTTTTGTGTGTGTGACAAACTAATTTACAGTCCACCTAATGGTAAGTGACTACTACAGTTCGTAGTCACTACCAGTAGGCACTTACATTACTTCAAACAAATAAGGCTGCAGATGCGTTATCACCACAGAGCACTGAGGTGTAACGCCTTACAGCGATACAGCCTATGATTGTACCAGCTGGCGTTCCGGGCGTGCACCGCACACGGGCGGCACTTTCAACAGGCTGGTTAGAATGGGATTCTTTTTTATCTAGGTCAAATTAGGTCATTCACATAATTTGCATTGATTTTTTTTTAAAGCCAGGCGTGTTCAGCAGTGGCCTTTTGATAGGCGGAGTCCGAGATGTTTAAGTCGATTGTATAAGCATCTCGACTGTTTTCGATGATTTTCTTCCGTCGTCCACTTGACAACGGTCAACGAATGCAATATCCCTAACTTGAGTCGAACATATTATACCTAAACCATTGATTTTTGATTTTTATTTGACTTTCTTAAAAATATCGATTTGAACTTGATGACCTTTTCGGAAACCGGTTTGCTCGGGACGCTGGAAGTCGTCAAGTCTGCGTTCTGTGTGAGAGAGATTTATTTATTCTTTATTGCGTTCTTTATTACAAAATAATACTAACGGCGGCTTGAATGCCATAAGCATAAGACATTATCTACATTCAATAAGATTGAGATTTAAGATTAGTAGGTAATGAGTAAAGACGCTCGGAAACAGCACATAGACGCGGCTCAGAAGAAGATTGGTCTGTAGTTCTTCAACCTTTCTTGAAGAATAAGATCACCGCTCTTCAGCTCCACGCTTCCGGAGTAGTGGACGACAGAATTGAAAAGTTTCTATTGACTAAGTATTTTTATTTATTTTATTTTATTTAAAAACTTACATGTAATACCTTATGCTAAAGGGTACATAGCCATGTGGCATTCTCTGCTAGTCAACCCTGGGTGCCAAGGACAATTGTTGGCAGGTGCGATCATTATACATAAATAAGTGCACATACATACACAAAACATTTAAATATACACACATATATTATAAATATACGTACAATAATACATACATACATACATACATACATAATATATAATTTTTAATACATAATATAAAATTTGAATACATAATATATAATGAAATAAATATTTGAAGAAAAAAAAAGAAGAAAAGAAAGACATTGACTTTAAGTATATCGGTTTTTCACCCGCTTTGAAAACCTCCGCAGTAGTTCCTTCCCTCTAGCTAATGTCACAGTTTTCTACGTGGTAGAGTCATGCTGCAGCACGATTGCGTCGCCGCGATCCGAGTAGAACAACGCTCTTACAGAATCCAAACGCGTTAATGCTGCTGTTTCGTACGAAGTGTGCAGAAAACCGGAGACCCTTTTTACTGGTAACTAGGTATTCCATCTTCCTCTTCAGCGGTGACAACGCATATACATTTTGATTTTTAATTGAGAATAGATGTCCATGGGCCGTATCATCCACTTATTTCGCTAGCCACCATTATTCTATAAAAATCATGTACTTATTCAAACTTCAAATTTAACCATAGTTTATTTTATTTCTTATTACCTTATTCTAAGTATATTTTATTTTGGTGATCACCAATTTTGCTCAAATAGAACTACAAAAATATAGTTTTAAACAAACTACCCATCTATATAGTATTTACGTATGCAGTATTAGTTATAGAAACAAACAAAACGTTGATATCGAAGCAACTTACGTAGTTATTAAAAAATGCGGGACACAACAGGAAAAAGAACTTTATCATCATACAAATTAAATTATTACTTTTCCTTTTAATGCAACTCGATATTATTATTTAATCTACTCTTATTTCGTGCATGACGCCCTAATTAAATTGTTTGTTCAATATAATATTTGAAAACCATTGCAAATGAAATTATTGGATCTCAGCGTGGTAACTTTTCGGTGGACTATATAGTATAAAAATAAAAATCATTTATTAATTTATTTTATTACAATTTCAACGATACTACTTAATTTGGTTTTTTGAACAACTAGTGATACCTATACAAAAAGTAAAGACTACTTGAAAGACGAAGAGTAACAAATGATTTTTTTTAAATTTTGTACTAAAAATATACCACGCTTTTTTCAAGTCTAGCTAATCGGGAAGTATTCGAAATTTTAGTTGCAAGACTCCACCCGGAACTACAGACAGACAAACAAACAATAAAGTGATTTAAAAAACGTGGTAAAATAAGTTAAATTGTGGACAAATTTTCTCCAAAGAAATAATTTTCAATCCTTTCAGCAAAGCCCATCCTAGCCATCTTTGTCCTTATGTGCCTTTCCAAGTTTAGCAATAACTGCTTTAATCGGACGCAATTTAACCAGTAATATAAATTTATCATTAACAACATCATCACCAGGTCTATCAATATATAATTTGTCAAATATTATCTTTCTATTGACTGGTATACGTCATTAATGTTTTTATATAATAAGGGTGACAAACGACCACGTAAACGTAAGTGGATGCTGTGGCCCATAGACATCTACATTTATCCTCGATGAAGAATCAAATTGCGTTGCCACCCCTGAGGACTAAGATGGAATGCCTGAAAAAAGAAGAATCCAGTAAAAAGGGTCTCCGGTTCTCTACACTCACCATACATTACGCTGGTATTCTGTGACAGCGAGGTCCTTCCCCAGTCCAGCGGACCCATTCGTGCTACAACCATAATATAGCTGCAGCGTGGCTCTACCACGTAATAAACTGATTGAGGATCGCAGTCTCAAATATGCACTTGAGACTCTGCACCTTGTCTTAGACCTTACGTGGGTCGAGATCGGAATATTTGTTTGTTGTCTGCCGGATAGCCCTGTAACCTAAAACAATTTCTTAAATAAAAACACGTGTTTTGATCATTTTATAAAGCACTTGGTATTTTTATGCAAATAGTGGCAAAATGCAATTGCACTTTCAACGATATTTTGCCATTTGTTAAATTTCCTTAATTGGAACAAAACACCTAAACACCGCCGGTAAGTTTAATATCTAGTTAAGCAAAAAGTTACATTTAAAAAAGTAATTTTATTCGACGAAAAGTATTTTGCTCATCTGCTTTGGGCATTTATCGTTGTCGACATAACATAAGGAGATTAAATAACATCAGATAGAATTAACTAATATTTTTTATAGAACAACGGTTACAATCGAGCACACAGTCCACCTGATGGTTAGTGGATGCTGTGGCGTATAGACATCTACATCTATCCTCGATTACGACGAAACAAAAGAGCATTAAGCTTCTATTTCACGGTAGTATTGTGTGTTGTCCTTCCGCGGTCTAGCAGACCTATTCGTGCGACGACTAAAATATAGTTTGCAGCGTGATTCTACCATGTAAAAATACATATTATCATAAGGTACCTACTGTGAGAACTGGATGATTACACGGGAAACCATAATGTGTGCATCAAGTATGTTTCATATTAACTAATACGCAAAAAAAGCTAAAAGTTATTTTAGGGCCTGCACTCACAGACGGCACATGTACGACGTGTGAAAGGTTGTTTTTCGTGGACATAAGATTTTCGACCCTATTTTAATAAAGTTCCTTCCTTTATTTCAACACGAATATACCGAGACATCTTAATCTTACGTAGCAGTTGCACGTCACGTCATTACTCGGAATGCTGCGGCACGTCACGGCATTCCATGTGATGCCACTGCACGCCACAGCATCACGTGACGTTTCACACGAAGCATGCGTTAGTAGATTAATTCATGTTGTTAAAGGAATGTGAATGCTAAGTAATTGAAACAAGGTTAAATCTAGCTCGTTGCGGTGGCGATCTCATTGAGCCCGGAAGCGGCTACTTGTCACGACGCGATTTGCCACAGGATCCTTCGGCATACCGCAGGATACCATAGGATACTTCGGCATACCGAAGTGTATCTTGCCACACCGTACCATGCCATGCAATCTGTAAGCGCAGGCCCTTAACATCCGCCACTAAGCAGTAAAGTTAAAATAACCTGAGTTAACCAATACAATAAAAGCTAAAAGGATAGCTAAACAGATAAAAAAGGAAAAAGACCCCCGAAGAAATTCAAGGTTCAACAGTCGACATAAAAGTTTCAGCGATTGTTTTTTGGGACAGCGAAGGTGGTTCTACCGATTGATTATCCGCCAAAGAGGATACTATGAATGGTCAATATTACACAAATTTACTGTTTACTACTCAGGGACAAGAGGCAGTCATACAGGAGCGAAGGAACGGACGGATGGAGCGGAACTTAGCGCACGGAGTGCTGTTCTTGCTAGACTATATGCCTGACCACATGGAGCAGGTTCTGAAAGACAAGGTCTTCTCGGAAATTGACCACCCACCTCTTACTTTACTTTTTTGCAGCACAGATCTGGCTTCCAGCGACTATTTCCTTTTTTACAATTTGAAAAAGGGGTTACGAGGTCGTAAATAAGGCCGGCTGTTAAAAACAAAATTGAGGGCTAATAATTTTTTTGGCGGTTCAAAAGTGTTATGCGCCAGTTGTAAAAACCATAATTCGCTTTAGTTTATATCGAAAAATAAAAATAAAATACTGATAATTTTCTTTCAAGTAATGCCTTAGGGATGGACTTATCAGCCGGAACTCGTAATTGTTCCGGCTCCGGATGTTGGTCCTTGTGAAATTTATGTATGTAAACTACTCCCATAATACAGGAGAAAATCAAGATTAAATAACTGAGTAAAGTTCAATATAATAGAGTACAATAATTAAGACTAACTGGGCAATCAGAACCACAACCACATTTTCTACCACCAGAGCGACGCCCCCGTAAAAATGTGTAATATTTGACAGATTTTATAGCCGTTAGCCGTTATATATTGATTTGTTCGACAAATGTAATGGTTAAAAATTAAAAAACCAAACCATAATCACAAAAGTAGAAAAAAGTTAAAAATGTGCAAAAAATTAAAAAGCAAACCACAGAAGTACTGTATTGTGTGATACGCTAGAAACTGATAAAATTTTATTTAAAACTAACTTCTCAATTAAGTGATATTGTGTTACAAAATACTTCATATCAGTGTCAACTAGCGACATCTGGTGAACGGAAGATTACTAGCCCTCATTAGCTAGTACACTTATTTCTCTTCTAGCAATAACACACATGTTTAGAAATATCAGAAATCTATATTTTAAATAATTTGATAATCCATTGGAAAAAATGAGCAAGTCTGAATGTACATACACCCTGTTTTTTCCAAACAGTAGAAAAGGTCATCCAGTATAGTAAGTATTGCAAATAATTAGCACAGTTTTGCTGCAAGCATACCATAAGATATTGCTTTTAATAAATCAACCAAACATTTTCTTAATCACACTTGTATACTCTTTATTAATCTTCTCTATTCTCGGTCTGAGTTCACTGGCTTTATTTTGAGCTGCTCTATCATTAGGATTCAAATTCAGCACATGTTGTATATCATTCCATGCTTCTTCATACATTTGGAGACCATGGTAAGATTGGCAGCGTCTATAGAGTGCCTTCACATTGTCTGGATCATGTTTTATTGCCCGATTACAGAGTTCTAATGATGCTTCATACTCATTGAACTGCAGCTGACAGTGTGCCAGATTATTATAAAGTTTTATCTGAAAATTAAAATAATATTTATTATTTTTCATCTTCTTCTAAGCAGTCAGTTTACATGGTGAAACCACGCTGCAGCTATATTGACCGAAGAATGAATGGGTCGGCTCGACCGAGGTGGGACCACGCCCTCACAGAATACGAGCGTGAAATAGCAGCTTAATGCTGCCGTGTTACATATAATGAGTGTAGAGAACCGAGGATCATTTTTACTGCACGGATGACAACGCATCTGCACTTTGTATCTTAAATTGAGGTTAAAAGAAGATGTCTATGGGCCACAGCATCCCTTTGCAATCAGGTGGACTGTGCGCTCATTTTTCGACCTTCTATAAAAAAGGTCCAGCAAGCCAACAGAACACTCATTTAAGCAGCACATAAAATATTGCTAGAAAGTGCTACAACTAAATAGCATAATAATAGTTATAATTTAGGTCTCCCAATTCCTTTGACTTTTTAATAGTGTTGCGCGCCTAAGTTGACGTCTGGCACTAGCGCCATCTAGTGTCGGGTAACGGAGCGAGGAGATCTTTCCAGAAAATGACATGACTAATCTTTCAACCGACAGCGCCATCTAGTTGAAGAATTAAACTTTCTAGAAGCTCTATACTCGAACTTTCGGCGCCTAGTCTATTGGCGCGCGTATTTACTTGAATATTCTGGATTTTTCGTTGATAATGTGTATTTAAAGTCGCTGCAAGATGCGATCGGGGCAGTATTGAATTTGGCGAGACAAGCGAAGCTTCGTAGCGAAATAAAGTGAATCAGTGTAATTAATTATTAGTGTTTTAAGTTTTAATTGGTGTAAAGAAAATTAAAGTGTAAATTTTGGTAATTCAATCGGCAGTTTTTATTGTCACGAACCTCAAGCTCGTAACAATAGGTTAAATACACTCATGCTTTTACACAAGCTGAATATCACGGACACAGTGTAATCTTTAAACTGTATATATATAACCACAACCATGGATATATAACCATTAGTCATCAAATGAGTAGACAAGATAAATCAATACATCATGTAAGCTAATATGTTTTTGTTTACTATAAGCCAGCAGTTGGGTGCTAATCCACTTGACTTAGCCTAAGTGTATTCCACTTTTGCCTTGAAGATACATACTTTGTAATTGCCTTTAAGCCCAGCAATTGAAGGCGATCAAATAATTCCAAGAATAAATTTTAGAAACCAGCCAAGGTGAACTAGCTCTTTTTAGCGGTGAAGAGACGTCTTTAAACTACAGGCTGTGAGGCGATCCATCTAGTCCAGGCGTCCATGGTCTATAATAAGCACTTACCGTCAGGTGAACTGTAACTTTGTTTGACACTTCAATTTAAAAAAATGTTATTCTATCTATCCAACCTTAAACAGCCACTTGGAAACACATGTTCATCTATCCACCCCAGACAAAGTGGATAGTTGGAATTCACTTCAGATTGTTCTTTTCACTTTCTACCCCAAGTACATTTCAGCAGTATGAACAAAAAATGCTTTATTGTACACCAATAAATTAGAGTAAAAAAAAAAGGTACAATTAGCGGCCTTTTATCGCTTACAAGCAATCTCTAGCAGGCAACTACATAGCACAGGATATAATGACCTGTGACAAAGGGTAAGGGTGTATGCAAGATATTTGAAGATACATATGTACAACATACATATATACGTATACTAGCTTGCCAGGCAGACGTTGTACTGCCCTTTACGACGACCCTTTGTCATGTCCTATTAAAAATCTTTAAATTTGCAAAAAAGAAAAATTGTGGGTGACTCATGGACAAAAAATTTTCCTATCTCTCAAGTTGGACCAAACTCCACAGTGTGCAAATTTGAATAAAATTGCTTAAGTAGTTTAGGAGTCCATCGCGGACAAACAACATGACACGTAATTTATATATATTAAGATAAATTCAACTCAATAAATATATACATATAAATAAATATATTTCAGTTACCAAAGTAAGAAATACATAATATACAAATGCGTATAGGAGTAAACAAGTGAAATACAAGCTTTAATGCAAGAGAAAAATGAAAATTGGTAGCAATTTTTAATAAGTGACAAGACTTTAGGAAGAGGTAAAGAACAAAATTAATTACAATAATACATGTCATCTTACTATATCTATAGAATAACATAAATCTGATGCTAATGTCTACTAAGTATTTTGGGCCAATCATGTTTGTATACATAATATACAAAATAATATACAAAATCTAATTACGAAAGGGGTGGTTTGGGTTGGTTAGGCGAATGTGCACTCTACCCCAGGGTGGCTGTTTTAGAGCAGATAAATGTAATAGCCCTATAAAAAGTAATAGCATAAAAATTTGCTTTATACTTACTGTACCAACAGTAAAAGCACAATATTACTACAACTTTCATAAAATTAAAGTGTATTCTATATATATTGCAAATTGAAGAATTTTAATAAAATGCCCTTAAATTTTAAACAAAGCGTTTTTCTTTTATATCTGTCTAATCTGTCTACTCCGAGACACTGTGAGACTTTCTTAACTTCTAAACGCAAATACACACAATTATAGATAATATATACCTTTAATTCTATTATTTCTTTCACAGACTCTTCACTGATCACTTGTGGATCTACAGGTTCAATTGCTACTAACAATTTAAAGGCTTTACTAAATCTTCTAAATGCATCTAATATTCTTTTTTCTTTTATTAATTCTACTCCACGTTCCTTATGATGACTAGCTGCTTCGTAAAGTCGAGCCCAACTCCAATCACTAACAAGTTGTTCTTCTGTAACATCCTTTAGTTCTATCTGAAAGGAAATCTCTTTAACCAATTCACCTTTATTATTCTTGTAAACAATTTTGCCAATGCACGTCTCACCGCAACACATTTGTTGAAGAATTAATTCAACATCTTTGTCTATAAACAAGTCAGAATCTCCAATTACTACCATTCCATCAAAATTTTTAGCAAAAATACGACTTCCCGATTCGATATCACAATTTCCAACTGAATTTGTGCATTGCACATTGGATATTACAACTGTACATCTAGACTCCTCATAAGGCACGATGGAAAAGTCGCCCGGCGATATTAGTTTTTTCGTAATTTCTCTGTCGAGTCTAGAACTCACAATTGATTCTTTATACATTTTAACTATACAAGATGCAATGTTTTAAAATAAAAGAATTTATTTTTCTTATACGAGCTTTGAGTAATAAATAATCAACTTCTATAGAACTTTTTGATACATTTTTTCCTAGTCCTACTGTCCTAGTCTTTAATCACAACATTACTTTTTCTGTAACAAAAATAATATATATAATAATATATACAGAATACTTTTACTTCGAGCTGAGAACGAGAAATTGCGAAAAATAAACACTATAAGATTATAGGAGTGTATAGTAGGGAATAGGACCGATCTGAGATCGATTAATCGAAAAGTCGATTTCTTGTGCCAAAAAGATCGATTCTTAAATCGATATATAGTAATGAATCGATCCAGTGAATCGATATTTCAACCTAGATAATCGAGATCGAATCGTCGAATGTAGCCAAATGTACCCAAACTCGTAAAGAATGATACCTATGCCTATATATACTCCATATATATATACCTATTCAAAAACTCGCAAAACTTTCTCAGTTTGTTTCGTCTCTTCTTATAGGTATAGGTCTTTTTATAGTCATCCAAATCTAAGAAATCGTAGACAGAGAAACCTATAGACAAATTGACGCCTTCTTTCGCATTCGCACACGAAAAGATAGATTTATGCATACGTCTTGCATAGAAATGAGATAGAGCGGTGTGATTGTTTGTCCCTTTCTCCGTGCCGTTTATTTGTTCAGCAAACTCTATAGTTTGCTAAACAACTTTAACAGCGTAGCGATTTAAGGAGTTTACAAGTTGGTTTAAGTGAGAAAAAAGTGTTTTGTGAGCTTAAAATTGGTGAATCTTGTTCAGTTCAGTTCTGAGAACAATTAAATTTTTTATCTAAATGTGTTTAAAAGTCATAAAGATTATTGTATAACCTAAAAATTCGTTATCGTCCTTTCTCACTCGAGGCCACGCCGATCATTAGTCTATAGGTTTCTCTGTCTACGTAAGAAATACATTTTGACAGCTGTCAGACTTATTGCACCAAGCATGCCAACCAAAAAAATGGAAACGTACAATATTCGATTCTTAAAAAAATCGATATCGATTATTTAGAGTTGGTAATCATTTGCAGTTGGTTCGAATAATACCAGAATAAATTAAAAACGGATAATTTAAAACACAAGATTTATCGATTTCTTCGAATTTGTTGATACTGCTTATTTCTAGAGGCACAGTTCATAAAAAAAAGATTAAAACTTAATTTTTTTATTTAACTGTAAATTAAATTTTTCAATCACTTTCAGTACAACTAGTTGAGCTGTAGTTGTTTAGATTAATTACTTGAATTTCAATAATGTAGTCAAAATTAATGTCTCTTTCAAAGTCATCCATAATCAATATTTTTGTTTTTTCTACTACATTTGCCCAATCATCCTTTGCGACATGGGCACATGCTCCAACGAATATAAAATAAATAGTTCCAAAAGTTAAAGCCGAGTCACAAAATAAAAAGACAAACACAAAATCACAAACTTACGCACAGTAAACTCCTGAAATGGCGGGAGATTTAAATTACGTAGTGGTTTTTTTCAACGCGGTCTTGTATATGAGTTTTTTTGCCTACACAAATTTTACGTTGTCAATGTAAAAAAAACTTGTTTTATTTATGATTCATGTAATTTGACGAATTTTAAAAATAAAAATTCAATTAATCAAATAATATATAAAAAAATTAATGATTCAATTATTTGAATATTTTTACCGATTATTTGAATATTTTTTGTCGAATATCCGCATAACAACGAATTTTAATCATTCAAACACTGCGGTAAGGTACATACCGAACGACGTCAAGTAAAAAAATTGATATTGGTTATTTTTTAATATTTTGCTTTGTTTGAAAGATTCGAATTTAAATAAGTGATAAAAAAAACTATATACGTTGAATCGGTGTTCTTTAGCGAGGATTTGTGGTCTATCAAATCTGATGTAGTGACGGGGGCGATCCTGTACGTGTTCACAGACTGCAGACTTCCCGGAGCGTCGATTCTTCACATCAGCTATATGTTTTTTAACGCGGGTTTTAATAGATCTTTTAGTTTGTCCTATGTAGGAGAGACCACACTCACAAACAAGCTTGTACACTCCTGCATCTTGCAGAGGGACATTACACTTGACTGATGGTAAAAACTGACCAATCTTCTTCGGCGGCTTGAAGTATGTTTTGATGGAAGCGCGCTTCAAGATGTAGCCAATCTTGTCAGTGACTCCTCTTACATATGGCAGTACAGCAGGTACAGGCTCGACTGTAGCCGGCTTCACTCGTTCAGTGTGACGTAGGCGTGGGACCCGAAGCTTGTTGTCATGCAAAACTTGCTTGACGTGGTGGAGCTCGGCAGCCAGGTGTTTACTGTCACAGATACCTCGTGCTCTCTGCAACAAAGATTTACCCATGGTAGCTAACTGTGAAGGATGGTGGTGAGAATCACCGTTTAAATATCTATCTGTATGGTTCTTTTTTCTATACACAGTATTGCTCAAGGTGTTATGAGGATTCCGAATTACTAACACATCTAGAAAAGCTAAAAAATTGTTTTCCTCTAACTCCATTTTGAACTGAATTTTAGAATTTATAGAGTTAAGATTGTCTAAAAATGTAGTTACTTTATCTATAGGTAGAATTGTGAAAGTGTCGTCTACGTACCGCTTAGAATTTTGGATTTATGGGAGAAGTAAGCAGGGCTTTCTCCTCAAAGTCTTCCATGAATATGTCGGCGACAATGGTAGATATAGGTGAGCCCATCGTCACACCATCTACTTGCTTGCGTTACGTTGTCCATCTCAGGACCCCCCCCCCGTGACCATGGGTGCTGTAAAGTGCTCGAAACGTCGGGTATTTATAGTTAAATACACGCGATAAAATCCGTAAAAACTAGTATTATTTCAATAAAAAATAAGCTTGTAATCTGTACTTTCTTGAATATATTCATATTGTAAATATAAACTCTGAGAGCAAAACGAAAAAAGATCGATTTTTGAGAAATCGATCGTTTAGACTTCGATTTTTTTGTAAATCGATTCATCAGATTTCGATTCACATTGTTTTAAAAACCGATCTTTTTGGAAAAGAATGACCGTCGCTAATCCTACGTCTATGACGGGAAACCGCGGAAAACACTATAGCATAGAGTGTAACTGTCATATATTATATTTATTTATTTATTACAAAAACAGTAACAACATCATAACAGTACAAAACCAAGACGATGCTGTACAAAAACCAAACAATAACTCATAAATATAACTACTGACATAAAATATATACTTATACAATTATAATTAAGAAACAAAAATATAAATTGAAAGAAAAAAAAAAGAGAAAAAAAAAATTTATAATAAAATCTCACAGACCCTGTGCGCCGCTTCTGTGAACTTTGCCAGGCTGTAGTGGTAAATGTCCGTTTCTTCGGAAATAATATTCAATAACTTTAAAGCCCGCGACATAGGTGCAAACCTGAGCAGATTTGTCCTCGCGTGCGGCACCTTAAAGGTGGGATGTGGGCGACGACTAACCACCGCCTTATCAGGCACAAACAGCTGCAACACCTCCAGTACCTCAGGATGGTGTAGCTGGCCACGCAAGACTCGCCACACGTACTTGCAGAGTGCGACGTCCCGCCTCACACCAAGCTGGCTGTACCCGACCATGCCGATCACGAACATGCTCGGGTACATCAGCGGGTAGAAAGGATAAACGCCGTACTCCTTTAAATAAAGGAACCGCGTGAATTTATTTTGAATTTTTTCCACCATGTTGATATATTTATCTTCATGGGGATTCCAAATAATTGCACTCGTTTCCAGCCGGCTGCGAACAAGTGCATTGTATAAAACTTTAATAATCGCCGTACTAAGAAAATCCCTGCAATTCCTTATGATAAAACCTAAGTTTCGGAATGCCTTACCGCAGATATCTTCAATGTGATTACGAAACGTTAACTCCGCCACCATCTGCACACCTAAGTCAAGTACGAAAGTAACGCGCGGCATTACCGTTCCGTCAACCTCGTACCGATATTGCAGCGGCGCCTGTCTGCGTCCGTAACTTATCACCTCACACTTCGTTGTGTTAAAATATAACTTATTAATAGCACTCCACTGCACGACCATATCTATATCTCGCTGAAGCTGCTCACAATCCGAAACGTCTGCTACCGACAAAAACAGTTTTAAGTCGTCTGCAAATAGGAGACATTTCGAGACCTTAATGACCTCTGGGAGATCATTTATCAATAATATGAACTCCAAGGGGCCCAAATTACTCCCCTGGCTCACACCCGAAAACGTGAAGTAAGATTCGGATTCATACCCCGCGAACTCGACGAACTGCCGGCGTTCACCAAGGTAACTCGCGAAAAATTTTAAAAGATGCTATCGTACAATATATGAAAGTTGGCTTTATAGAAATTCCATCTCCGTTTAATACAAGATTTATCAATCTCATCACGAGAATAGAGGCGTTGCACCTGCTGCTCCCTGGCAGTGTTCATCGTCACGCTGACATACACCGGAGGATGTTGTACGTCAATATCTACTAACGGGTCATTACACAACTTTATCTCCACTTCACGTGCTAAAAACGTTGTAAATACTAAATCTAAAGTACGGTCGTTAATATTGTTACGAGCTTGAGGTTCGTGACAATAAAAATTGCCGATAAAATTACCTAAATTTTAGTGGGAATGGGCTTGGGAGCACTGGCCTTCATCCATTCCAGGATCGGCTTGATGTCCGGATCTTCCTGCTGTGCACGTTGTAAGCTGTCCTTCCACTCGTTGCTGAGGTGGTCTGCCCTGAGCATCCTCACGGATACCACTTCCTTACTCTCTTGCCTAGTACAATGTTTGCAATCTTCAGGACAAGGTCTTCTTGACAATGCATCTGCGTTGCCATGAGATTTCCCGTTGCGATGTTCGATCTCGAAGTCGTATTCCTGCAGTAGTTCAATCCACCTCGCAACTTGTCCTTCTGGATTTTTAAACTGCAATAGCCATTTTAGTGCAGCATGGTCAGTTCGTAAGTGAAATTTTCGCCCCAGAAGATATTTGCTAAAATGCTGCAACGACTTTACCACAGCTAGCAATTCGCGTCTTGTGACACAGTAGTTCTTTTCCGGTTTTGACAACGACTTGCTGAAGTACGCTATCACGACCTCTTGGTCACCATTCCGTTGAGACAACACACCGCCGAGTCCTATATCACTTGCGTCTGTGTCAACTATAAATTCTTTGCTTGCATCAGGGTATCCCAAAATAGGTGTTTTGCACAGACGGTCCTTGAGCTCCTGGAATGCGATATTGCAACTTTCATCCCAGCAGAAATGTCGCTTCTCCTCGGTTAGCTTGTGCAGAGGTTTGGCTATATCTGCAAAGTTCTTCACAAATCGCCGGTAATAGGAGCACAAACCCAAAAATGCTCTAACCTGCGTCTTGTCTTTTGGAACCGGCCAATCCTTGACAGCGGCGATTTTCTCTGGATCTGTGCGGATACCTTCTTCCGATACTACAAACCCCAAAAAGTTAACTTGCCGTTGGAATAGTGAACATTTCTTCGGGCTCAACTTGAGGTTGGCACTCTGAATCTTCATGAGCACGCGTTCCAGGTTTTGAAGGTGTTCCTCAAACGTACGGCCTATGATGATGATGTCATCCAAGTAGACCAGACAGGCATCGCCAATTAGCCCGGTAAGTACAAGTTCCATCAGCCTTTCAAACGTTGCTGGAGCATTGCACAACCCAAACGGCATTACTTTAAATTGCCACAGACCCTTTCCTGTCGAGAACGCAGTTTTCTCCTTGTCCTTAGGGTCAATTTCAACTTGCCAGTAGCCACTTTTTAGATCCAGCGTGCTAAACCACTTTACTCCTGTAAGCATGTCCAGCGTGTCATCAATTCTTGGCAAGGGATAGCTGTCCTTCTTCGTAACGTCGTTCAGACGGCGGTAGTCAACACAAAACCGCATGCTGCCATCCTTCTTCTTCACCAGCACCACTGGTGAACACCATGGACTAGATGAAGGTTCAATAACACCATCCTTCACCATTTGTGTTGAACTAAGCCAGTCTTTCCTATGTCAGCATCGTTTGATGAGAATACATCGGCGTACTTGAGTAACAACTTCTTCGCCTTGACCAATTCGTTAATTCGTTCGGGGAGAGAACACTCCGACAGTCTCCAAAAGTGTGGTTACTCTCGTTTCTGCATCCTTGCTGGGGGTCCCACTCGATATATATTGGCACCGACGTAACCAATCCACTTCCTCACAAGTACCAATCAGTGTGCCTTTTTCTATAATCTGGTCCCGGTCGCAAAGGTTCAGCACACGTACTCCTGAGATGTCAGTGGTCCTGACCAAGGTTCGAGCTACTTTCCATGGAAGGTCATTGTTTACCCTTTCCACAAGTACACAACGGTGGGCTTGCCCAGCGTTTCGAGGAAGACTAACCGGAACAATCGTTTCCGATCTCGGCGGAAGAACAATCTTCTTAATGCTGTACACGTTCCCTGGTAACGCACCTTCCATAAAAAGTTCCTCCTGTCCACATTTCAAAACACCTTGCTTAACGTCGATCTCACAACAATTATTCCTCATAAAGTCTAGGCCTAGGATGCAGTCGTCCATTATATCAGCCACGATGACGTTATGCAGGTAGATCACGTTGCCTAGCTTCAACTCCATCTCCTTCTCTCCACGGACGGGTATACGCTGACCGGTGGCTGTTACCAAATTAATGCGTTCTCGGTTGTATGCGGAGTCCCCAAGGAACTGACTTATAAGTTGGGAACTAACAACCGTACGAGAGGCTCCAGTGTCTATGGTCAGCCTACACGGCATTCCGTTGATCTCGCCCTTTATGATTAGGCTGTTCCCATCATGGGTTTGTGAGATCGAGATCCTTGGGACTCTTTTAACATCAGCCAGCACCCGCCCCGCAGTTCTGGCTTTTACTCGTTTCCCTGCCGCTGCTGGGCGGTACTGTTGGCCGCACTACCCTCCTGAGATCGTTCAATTTCCCTTTCTAGGGTTCGCTTAGGGCAGCTGGATCGAAGATGGCCCTTTTCCCCACAGCCATAGCACCTTGGGCTGTATCCTTTGTTGCGGTCGCGAACTGTAGCTGCTGCAACCTCCCTGACGCGATGGGAACGATGATCCTGCCGCACGGCTTCCACTTCCAGTGCATGGGCCAAGGCATCCTTAAGCGTCTCGTGGTGCCCGAGCCTCACAGCAGCTCTGACTTCCAGGTCGCGGATGCCGTCGATGAATGTCTGCACCAGGTTCCCTTCAATGAGCGCAGGTACAGACCGGTATGCTTTTCGCACCAGCTTCTCCACTTCTAGAGCCCACTGCTGCAGGTTTTCGTTGATGCGCTGCACACGATCTTTAAGCTGCGCACGTAAGACGTGTTCCAGGTGAGCGTCGCCATATCTCACCTGCAATGCCTCAAGGAGTTGCTCATAAGTCACTTCCTCACCAAGAGCTTCCAGAACTGTTAAGGCCTGGTCGCGCAGGCCTAGTGTGAGAGCAGTCATGGCCTGACTTTTATTCCAGCCGTTCGCCTTCATAACAGCCTTGAACTGGATTTTGTAGGCCGACCAGGAAGAGGTCCCGTCGAACGGTGGTACCTTGAACCCACGTAGCGAAGGTGTAGTAGCTACTGCGGGGGCTGCAATTCCATCTCCAAGTTTGAGTTCATCCAGCGTTTTCTTAACTTGGTTGATTTGGGTCTCAGATTCCGACAGGCGGTTATCATGTTGCGCAACCTTATCCTTCACCTCCGCTTCACGGCTTCACGGGAAGAGAAGCATCTGCTCTTCCCTATCGCGTTTGAGCTGCTCTTCTAAGCGACGGGCCTGTTCCTCCTGTCGGCGGGCCTGTTCCTCCTGTCGGCAGGCCTGTTCCTCCTGTCGGCGGGCCTGTTCCTCCTGTCGGCGGGCCTGTTCCTCCTGCTGCTCTTTCAACTGACTGGCCTGTTCCTCCTGTCCGCGCTTCAGCTGCTCTTCTAACCGACGAGCCTGTTCCTCCTGTCGGCGGGCCTGCTCCTGCAGCATCACCATCAGGGCGCCTAAATCAGGTGCTGCAGATGCAGGAGCTACTGACGGACCGGCCTCCGTTGCCGGCCGCTGGCCCTCCGACGTCTGCGGCGTTGCACCACCAAATCTTCGTTGGTCCGTCTCCTGTTGGCGTTGACTTCGGGTACGGACACCCTCCGTTTCCTCCTTAGGTAAAATCGGCATTATTTTATCCCACTTCTGACACCAATTGTTACGAGCTTGAGGTTCGTGACAATAAAAATTGCCGATAAAATTACCTAAATTAACACTTTAATTTACTTTACACAAATTAAAACTAAAAACACTAATAATTAAACACACTAATTCACTTAATTCCGCTCCGAAGCTTCGCTTGTGTCGCCGAGTTCCAGTCTACTACCATCGCATCTTGCAGCGCCTACTTATTTAAATTAGCAAAGAAATATCCAGAATGTTCAAGTAAACACGCGCAAGGTACCGAGCGTTCGAGTTTCGACTAGGCGCTGTCGGTGAGTGATTTGTGATGTCATTTTCTCAATGCTCCCCTCGCTCTCGTTCCTGACACTAGATGGCGCTAGTTGACTTATTCATGCAACAATATTACGGAAATTATTTACCTGGCGAAATCCACAGACGGCGTTAAAATATTCCATATAACTGTGCATTTCCACAGGTGCTGAAGGCATATTAAAGTCACCAAGCATTATAACATTATTGTATTTAACACAAATATTTTCTAATATAAGAAATAATTGCATGTATTCTCTAGCTACACTATGCGGTGGGATGTAAACAACGCAACATAGAAACATAAACTTCTTATCACTGTGTACCGTCGCACACACAATTTCGAATAAGGTGGTGTCCACATTGCCGACAGGAACGCTTTTCAACTCCAGCGATGACGAAGAAGCTAGAAATACTCCTCCGTGCTTGCGGCCATCAGCTCGATCGCATCGCAGTATTTGGAAACCAGGTGGTATAAGTTCACCGTCATGTATGGATCTATGAAGACTTGACTCCGTAATTGCAAATAAGTCCTATGGTGACTCCAAAATATTCAAATAAAAAGTAGATAATTTTGTTCTAAGTCCTCTAACATTCTGGTAGTAAACATTAATGGCCTTATAACAGGTTTTTTATGGGGAAAAAAGAGCTAAACCTGTCAACCGATTACTAGCTACAGTGTTGCCGTTTTAGCGACTTTCTCGCTAGATCTAGCGGATTTTAATAATGTTTAGCGGATAAAAAAAATCGCTTTAGCGAGAAATAATTATTTAGCGACTTCTAGCGACGTTTGGACCTTTGGGATGCGACTTTTTTTATAAAGTAATTCATTTTAAATAAGCCATTTACCATATGTTCAATTTTGTAACACTGTATATATAATATAATTTTACGGGAATTCCCGAACATAAACTAACAATTCAATCTCGTTCATTCACATTCATCTGTTTCGACCTTAGACCATGGCCTTAGGTTTCGACATACAAAAATTCAGCAGGAGTAAACATATTTGAAGATTAATTATGTAATTTTGCAATAGTAATATTATCACAACCGCACTCAAATGTAGAATTTAAACACGTATTCGGTGCTATAAACGTAGTTAAAAGCAAACTGTGAAACAAGCAATAAGAAAAAACTTTAAATTCCATTATTCTGATTAGAAATCAGTTAAGGATTAAAAAAAAGAATTGCGCAATGTTATTCCTGAAGATGTTGTCAATCAAGTCGATAAAGGCAAGCCAAAGATGGGAACTGGAGACATTGTCGAAGCTTCAACTCCCGCTGAAGTTCTTTTTGAAGATCTAGATCCATACTTTGCTATTAATTTTGAAATTTAGGTAAAAGAACGTACTGAGCTAATTGATTTATTTTTAATAAGATGACTAATGTTTAGACGTGGTTTAAAGAATAGAGATTTATATTTTCACAATATTTTTTTATTTTGTACATGAATAATTTTTGTTTTGGTTGTCATGTCATTAACCTACACTATAAATAACTGATTTTTATGAAACAGAGTCCGCCTTTTTTAAAGTTTTTCTGAATTTATAGATTTAGATTTTCGGTATTCATTGTATAACATTTGGCAAGATTTTTCAGTTAGCCCAATGGTATCACGAAAATGTACCTAGGGACATCTAACGGATATTAAGAAAAAGAAAAATCCTGTTTCTGGCGGATTTTTTCTGTTAGTCTAGGGACTTTAAAATTTGTAGAACGGCAACCCTGACTAGCTAGCACTGTCTGGTGCTGCTGCGGCACAATCACTGCGATAGGAGTATAACCGTTATTCCTTTTATTCCTTTTATCCACTCTAAAAAATCCACCCTAAGGTGCATACTCGGAAATACGTGTTTGTTTATTCACCCTGACTGGGTGGATAAGCGGAATTCAATTTTTGATTGATGTTCCACCTTTCCACCCCAGTACAGTTAAACAAAAAATATATTCATAATTTAACATATTATTGATTAATTTTTAATAACCACAAACTTAAACTAAAATCATATTACGTATTATATTTATACCAAATTAAACTTCCTTGTTTTAATAATAATAAGTTATTTATAAATTCTGAAATATGTCCAGGAATAACAATAATTTCATTATCGAGAAGACATAATTGATATAATCCAGTATAAATTAGTCTATTTCCTATACTGTATTTATATAATTAACAATATTTATTTATTTAAATACATACTTCATTAAAATATAATTGAAATTAATCGCAGTGGAAATTTTTTTAATTATGAGATATCTCTAAAATGACGTAAATTATGTCACATTCACATGGAATAATATGTAATTGAACAATTAAAAGTATATTGGTTTAAACCATTGAGGTTTTAACCATTAAACAAGAAGTATGTATGTATTTTTATAAGTATGCTAATGTCTACTAAGTAACCTTAGGCTAGCTTCTATCATGTTTTTATAATCGGCCGTAAACAGGCGAGGGGGGAAAATCGCAAGAAAAATAATATATGAATTCCGATTAACGGATAAACGAACATAAACGAATACGCAATTCCGAGTATCCACCCTAGGGTGGATTTCTTAGGGTGAATAAAGGGAATAATCTGATTCATTACGCTTTATGTACTAGGATTAATCATCTATAACAAATTGTGAATTATTCAAAATATTTTTTTAAGACTGAATTAAACATTCAAAATATTTTTTAAGATAACATGTATAGCATGCATGGTAACTAAATGTTTCAAATGTTTAATATTTAACAGACGGTTGTTGATAATTAATCCTAATACACATAGCGTGATTCATAATGGTCAATGAAATATTATTATTATTATTCATAATTCATTCATATTCAAATGGGTCGGCTCGAACGGGGAAGGACCACGCTCTCACAGAATACCAGCGTGAAACAGTAGCTTAATGCTGCTGTATTTCGTATGGTGAGTGTAGAGAACCGGAGACCCTTTTTACTGGAAACGAGGCATTCCATCTCAGTCCTCACGGGTGACAGTGCATCTGCATTTTGATTTTAATGGAGTATAGATGTAGATGTCTATGGGCCGCAGCAACCACTTACCATCAGGTGGACTGTGTGCTCGTTTGTCACTCTATTCTATAAAAATAAAAAAAAATAATTTCTAAATAGGAATTAACTACAATATTTTTAACATTAATGAAATTAAACACAAATAGTTAGTACATTACTCTACATTTTTTTAACATAATTTGAACTGTTTTAATCGATAAGCTATTTATCAAAAAAAAAATAATTAACATTTACAATCAGATTATTACGAGAACAATTTTAAAATGATAAAAAAATGAAGCATGTCGTTTATACGTGGTAGAACCATGCAGTTATATTAGAAGTATATTCGTAGCACGAATGGGTCGGCTCGACCGGGGAAGGACCACGCTCTCACAGAATATCAGCGTAAAATAGTAGTTTAATGATGCTGTGTTTCGTATAGTGAGTGTAGAGAACCAGAGAGCCTTTTTAAAGGAAACGAGGCATTTCATCTTACTCCTCACGGGTGACAACGCATTTGCATTTTGATTCGTAATCGAGGATAGATGTAAATGTCTGTGGGCCACAGTAACCACTTACCAACAGGTGAACTAGTCATAGTCATAGTCATTTATTCCTTAGAACAATATTACATTGTATTGGAAAATTAATTAAACAAAATCAGAAATTACGTTTACATGCAATTGACTTAAATAAAACAAAAATCGAATAAAATTTAAATATCATTTGACAGTCATTCTTTATACTTATATACATTCAATACTTTTCATGTCATAATTAAATATTTTTCATGTCATAATAGATTAAAATATAGTACATAAACAAAAAAAATTAACATTCATTAAGTTTATTTTTGTCATTTAGGTATTCGTCAACTGAGTAGTAGCTTTTCTTAATTAATAATGATTTGAGTTTATTTTGGAATTTTCGGTGGCAATAAATAACTTTAAATGAGATAGGTAAAGAATTAAATAGTGCAATGGCTTGATGCCTTGTGCTGTGGCGTACAACATTCAAAGTTGGTGTAATTGAAGTTTTTAAATCTTTTCGACGTGTCATTTCTCTCTTTTTCCTTTCTTCGTTTGTTTCATATTTGTAAAAATTTTTTACTAAGTATGTAAGTGAAACTAAGATATACAGAGAGGGAACCGTAAGTATGTCAAGTTTTCGAAAATGTTCTTTACACGACTCAATTTGTGGAATACGTAACATGGTGCGGATCGCTCTTTTTTTGTAATACAAACGCTTTCTTAATATTATATTTATAACTGTTGCCCCAGAATTGTATGCTATAACGAAGTTGTGATTCTACTAGAGCAAAATAAACCAACTTAAGCTGCTTTAACGTAACTTCGTCTCGTAAACTTCTTAAGGCATAGCATGCTGAACTGATAGTAGATTCTAGTGCTGTCATTTCCTTTTTCCAGTTCAAGTACATGTCAATGTGGATTCCTAGAAATTTTACTGTTTGAACAGATTCAATATTTTTACCGTCAATGTTAATGTTTATTGAGTCCTTTTGTCTTGCTGTAGATTTGAAACTGTGTGCTCGTTTGTCACCCTATCCTATCAAAATTTCGAATCATCATCATCATTACAGCTCTTCACAAGTCCACTACTGAACATCCTCCTCCACAGACTGCTGCAAAACATGGCCCTGAGTCATTTTCCTTGTCATGAGTTTTTCATTTATATTCTAAGTTATAATTAGTACCTATTGTTAGGTTAATAATTGCTATTGTTAGATTAATAACCACTATATTATTGTTTATAACGGAATTACTCGATAAGTGATTTGACTTTATATTATAATAATTATTAGTTACTTACATTAATGATTGCGGATAATGGATAGAGTAATATAATGTAACCGGAAGGATAATGTTTTGATTGCTGTAAAAGAGTGGGGCGGAAATGACGCCGCCCCACCTTGCTAACAAGTGCTAAAGGTTGATTAGTAAATTGGGAGGGGCATTCGCTCAACGCTTGTCGCCACAGTTAGACGTGAAGTCAAATTGAATTGTGTACAAGATAAATTGTGAAGTAAAATAAAGTGTGAAGTGAAATAAAGTGTAATAGTTGGAAAAACCGTTTTATTTTCTACCTGGTCTCGAATACTATAACAGATCAGAAGTGGGATAAACAGGATACGTATTTAATTATCTTGCCACGTGCATTGCTCGAATAATTTTCAGATAATTGGAGACAACATGGATGATGAAATTGCTCAAGGACAAGAGCAAGGAGATCGGATGACCCAAGGAAAGGGATTGAATGAGATTGGTGACGATGCGACCAGTCGAGGGGAAGGACTGGCGCATCTAACTAATCAAGGAGCACCAAGGATAGAGGTGCAAGGACGGAATTTCAGCCCGTTATTGATACGGAAAACGCCCTGCTCGAGGATAGAGCAGGTGCGTTACAAGGATAAAGAGGGACAATCGGGGTCAGGAGTACGGACATGGTATCGGACTAGTGAGTCTGGTAGTGAGGATGGATACGATGGAAGAAAGAAAAGGGGTAAACGATCAACTCGCCGTAGACTGGAATCGAGGAGTAAAAGGAAGCGCGATCATTCGACATCTTCAGAGGATGGTGATTCACAGCATACTAGGCGTCAGCGGCAACGTAGTATAAGTAAGGAACCAGAAACTAATATTATATTAGATAAGTTTTTAGATATTTTAAGTAAAGTCAGGGGCTCGGATAGGCCTAAACTTGCTTTCAACACTAACGTCATACCGGAATTTGACCCTTTGTCGAAAGATCAAACCATTTTAACTTGGATAAACAAAGTAGAAGAGTGTGCTGAAATTTATAGCTGGGATGAGAAAGAAATTATCCATTATTCATTGCCTAAGCTTAGTGGTGTTGCCAAAACCTGGTTTCAAGGATTACCTTCACCTATTATATACATGGCCCGAATGGAAAAAAAGTTATTAGAATCATTCCCCTGTCGCGAAGACTATGCCGAGCTTCTGACTGAAATGTTATCTAAGAAAGTAAAATACGGCGAGTCGCTGGAACACTACTACTATGCAAAGATCAATTTATTAAACCGTTGTAAAATTTTCGGTAGACAAGCTGTAGACTGCCTTCTTTACGGTGTTGAGGATCGTGCTATAAAAGTGGGGGCTCAGGCTGCTCATTTTTCCGAGCCTGAGCAGGTTCTTAAATATTTTAAGACGGTTAAAACAAGTCAATCCCGGCCAAACTTCGACGCCCCTGTACAAAAATATAGCGATCGTAAGGTTTTGCTAGCGTCAAACCGACCCGGGGCGTCTAAATCTAATTCATTTAATAATAATATTAGGTGTTTTAACTGTAGCGAAATAGGGCATCCTAGTTTTAGGTGCGATAAGCCTCTCATAAAGTGCACGATTTGTGAAAGAATAGGTCATAAGTCAAACGATTGTTATAGAAACAAATTTGCATCTGAGTCAGGAAATAACAGGATTAGAACTTCTAATGATTCTAAAGATGAGAAACACGTAGCGAAAGTAACTTTAGGTGACTGCCCATGTGATAAATATATAATCAACATAAAAGTTAACGGATTTTCTACAACCTGTTACGTTGACTTGGGGAGTCAATGTTCTTTAGTTAGGTTAAGTAATGCAGAAACTATGGGACTCGACATTAATTCCCAAACTAAGTTGCCTGTACTAAAAGGGATAGGGTCTAACTTAGTAAGACCATTAGGCGTAGCGCTAGCCTCCGTAACAGTGCAAGGCTTAACGGAGGATATAGAACTTTACATAGTTGACGATTACGTTCTTAATCACCCAGTTTTGTTGGGGCACTCATTTACAGAAAAATCTGATATTTTGATTATCAAAACTCCTAGTAAATTAATCTTCCAAAGGATAACTCATAACAAAATTCGTTTATTAACTGAAAACATCGCCAATATTCCTAGTAATGCATTGCAAACGGTGGAAGTATGTGCCAATACGGACATTGATTGTAACATTTGCGTTATCGGATCGCTACGTGGTTCAGCTGGAAAAGAGTTTTATATTCTACCTGGAGAATACGAAATCAAGAATGGTCGAGGTGTTCTCTTAATATGTAATATATCAACAAATGATATATGCATAGGAAAGAATTCACTTTTAACACGTGCCCTACAGAAACATTTAATGCCTACGGGTTCTACAGCTCACGTATTGGATTCGTATAAAGTCACCCTTGATTCAACTGGAATAGATGAAACAATTAACTGTAGTTCGCAACTTACTAATGAACAAACACTTGAGTTACAGAGATTACTTTCGAAATACAAAGAATGTTTCTCAAATGGACTTTATGATCTTGGGTTTACAAATGCTACAGAAATGGTAATTGAGTTGGAAAGCTCTGAACCAGTCGTTTACCGTCCCTACCGCATGTCTTATACTGAGCGACAACTAGTAAGGGACATGATAAAAGAGATGGCCGACAGTGGAATCATAAGAGAGTCTTCATCGCCCTATGCCAGCCCAATTGTATTGGTACAAAAGAAGACTGGTGAGAAACGGCTATGTGTCGACTACAGGGCTCTTAACAGAAAGACGAAGAAAACTCATTATCCATTACCTCGAATCGAAGATCAATTAGATTTACTAGCAGGTAATACTTTATTTACATCATTGGATTTGGCTTCTGGCTATTACCAGATACCAATTTCTGAAGAATCTCGAAGCAAGACTGCTTTTGTAACGCCCGATGGGCAGTATGAATTTAATCGTATGCCGTTTGGGTTGGTAAATGCACCATCTGTGTTTCAACGCACCATCAACAAAATACTTATGGAGGCTAAAATCAAGTATGCCATTGTATACATGGATGATGTGCTTATCCCGTCTAAAACCTTTGACGAAGGCATTGTTAGACTAGAAGAAGTACTCAAACTCTTGAAGAGAGGAGGTCTAACCCTCAAGTTAAGTAAATGCAATTTCTTCTATGAAACTATTGACTTTTTAGGATTTGAAGTAAGTGCTAATGGAATCCGCCCAGGCAGTAGGAAAACAGACGCTGTCTCAAAATTTCCGAAACCTCGCAACCAACATGAATTAAGACAGTTCCTTGGGTTATCTGGATTTTTTAGGCGTTTTATCAAAGGTTATGCTACAATCACGGCATCATTGACTAGCCTTTTAAAGAAGGACTCTTGCTGGACATGGGGACCAAGCCAAGAAGAGTCCTTTTTAAAAATTAAGGAAATACTAGTCAACCGCCCATTGCTAGCTCTTTATGACCCTTGTGCAGAAACAGAACTTCACACAGACGCAAGTAAGGAAGGTGTGGCAGGAATATTACTGCAGCGAAATTCAAAGAACACATTACAGCCCATATCTTATTTTAGTAGGAAAACAAATGCACACGAGCGTCAACTTCACTCATTGGAACTCGAAACTTTAGCAGTGGTTGCGTCATTGAATCGCTTTAGAGTCTATCTTATAGGAATACACTTTAAAATTGTAACTGATTGTAACGCCCTTAGATCCACTCTGACTAAACGAGATTTAGTAGCTCGTATTGCGCGCTGGTGGATCCAGCTACAAGAATACGACTGCACGATTGAATATCGACCAGGCGCCCGAATGTCTCATGCAGATGCGCTTAGTAGAAACCCGGTGGACTGTTCGTCTGAAGGTATTGCAGATGACCGGCTAATATGGGATGTGTTGGCGATACAGCAAAGTCATTCGGACTGGATAGTTACCGTGCAATCTGCTGATGACGAAATAAAGAAAATAAAGCACATATTAACGGACTCCAAGGCAGACCAATATGTAGACATAATTAAAAACTACAAACTTAAAAATGAGCGCGTCTATCGAATTGTTGGCGATTCACTAAGATGGGTAGTACCTAAGGGAGTACGTTGGCAAATACTCAAAATGAACCACGACGACATCGGGCATTGTGGTTTTGAAAAAACATTGAAACGAATCCAAGAACATTATTGGTTCGCTAAAATGCGCCGCTTTGTAAAAAAATATGTGACGTCTTGTCTCGAGTGCGCACATCACAAAGCGCCGGGAGGAAAACGTGAAGGAGAGTTACATACAATAAATAAGGTCAGTATTCCCCTCCACACAGTCCACGCAGATCACTTAGGACCCTTTGTGAAAAGTAAGAAAGGGAATAGCTATTTGTTAGTTTTGATTGATGGCTTTACAAAATATATTAACATTACTCCTGTTAAGAATACAAAGTCCGTGACAAGCATACAAGTTATTAAAAACCACATAAGTTACTTCGGCGTACCCACGAGACTAATCACCGATAAGGGAACTAGCTTCACGAGTAAAATTTTTCAGGATTTTATTATGTCTTATGGTATCAAACACATCACAAATGCCGTTGCTACTCCAAGAGCTAACGGTCAAGTAGAACGTTTTAATAGGACCATTTTAGATGCTTTATCGGCATCTGGACATGGTAAAGACGATAAATCTTGGGACAATTATGTACAGGATATTCAAGTCGGTATAAATACAACTAAGCATAAAACTACACAAAGGTCCCCATCTGAGTTACTTTTTGGATTTAATATAACCGGTAAATCAGAAGGCATCCTAAGCTCTGTTATCAATGACACATTAAATGGAACTCCATTAGAAAAGTTAGACGAACTTAGGCAAGATGCTAGTACAAAAATTAAAGCACAACAAATTGAAGATGCAAAAAGATTTAATGAACGTAGAAAGCCCGCAACTAAATACAATGAAGGTGACTTAATACGTTTAGAAAAGCAAGTCCCACACGACGGAAAATCACAAAAACTTGTAATTAAATTTCAAGGCCCGTATCGCATAGTAAAAGTGCTACCAAATGACAGATTTCTAGTTGAAGATACGCCGCTTACCCGTAAAAACAGTAGAAAATATGAAGCTATAGTGTCAATTGACAAAATTCATCCGTGGATGAATTTCAATAGAGATTTTGAGTCTGATTCAACTGATAATAATACAGTTGACACTGAATAGTTAAAATTAGATATTCATTGGTTATATTATACAAACATAAAAAAAAGATAACTGTGCATTTAATACCAATTATAGATTTTATGACGGAAGGTCAATTCTAAATTTTGATTTTATTATTTTGATTAATATTGTATTTATATCTATCATGCTTAGTCTAGTTTAGGATATGTTAAATGTAATTAAAAAAAAAAAATGTAATTTCGTTACTTTTTTTTTGAGTGTAGAAGCGATGGGACTCGCTTTGAGTAGGATGGCCGAGCTGTTAGGTTAATAATTGCTATTGTTAGATTAATAACCACTATATTATTGTTTATAACGGAATTACTCGATAAGTGATTTGACTTTATATTATAATAATTATTAGTTACTTACATTAATGATTGCGGATAATGGATAGAGTAATATAATGTAACCGGAAGGATAATGTTTTGATTGCTGTAAAAGAGTGGGGCGGAAATGACGCCGCCCCACCTTGCTAACAAGTGCTAAAGGTTGATTAGTAAATTGGGAGGGGCATTCGCTCAACGCTTGTCGCCACAGTTAGACGTGAAGTCAAATTGAATTGTGTACAAGATAAATTGTGAAGTAAAATAAAGTGTGAAGTGAAATAAAGTGTAATAGTTGGAAAAACCGTTTTATTTTCTACCTGGTCTCGAATACTATAACACTATTATTAAGTCAGTGTTATAATTAACACTTATTATTGCTATTGTTTTTGTCTTTCTCAAAAAATAATTAAATTACCAAATAAATTATAAGGTGTTTTTATATACATGAAATGTCTGATAGAAAAGCAAGTACAAACATGTTTTGCTAAACTTAAATCAAAACCCAATTTTAAAACATAGACTAATCGATTATAACTCCTTTAACTTTAAAATAAGTTAAGTTCTAATTAATGGTATTTATTCCAGTTTATGATGCATGTAAAGTGTAAATAAAGCTAATCGTATATATATTAACAGCCCCATTAATATTCACTATTCTTTTATAATTATTTTATAAAAGCGTTACCCCCACACTTGGATTTTCTCCTGTATCGCGGAGGCAGCTTACAAACATAAATTGCACAAGGACACACATCCAGACCCGGAACAATTATTTGTAGGACATACAAATACTTGTTCCGTGCGGGATTCAAACCCGCGGCCCCCGGCGCAGCCACTCATTGCTAAGCCACTGCGCCACGGAGCCGTCGTCTAAAATAAAATAAATTCGTCCGCACATTGGCCTGAACCGAAGCAAACTGAACGAACTTTCAACGTGTGGATGCCGTCACAAACTCTCGGCCGTGTGGACATCGTGTAGAGCCGCGGCGGCTCTACACGACGAACGGCGCGCCGTTAGGCGGCGCAGGGCGCTTTCGCGAATGTTCGTGTGTGATAATTAAAGCAATTCGTGCAAAATTATTCCCTAATAATTCCAAAATATCAAAAATGCACGTTAATATTCAAGTTTTCACTTCTGCCGGCACTCCCGGAATGCAACCCGTCGTTTTTTTTTAATAATAACCCTCCTCCCTTCTATTGTATATATAAAATGGCTGTCTATAAAATATAACAATATGGATTAGAATAATATACGTGAAAGTACGTAATATAATCAATATATTGATCTTTCTAAAGGTTTAGAAATAGGCCGTTATCCTATACCTTTAAACTAGCAATTCTTGTATATATATATAATCGGGATCTCGGAAACGGCTCCAACGATTTTCATATAATTTAGTGTCCAGGGAGTTTCGGGGGCAATAAATCGATCTAGCTAGGATTTATTTTTAGAAAATGTCCTTATGTCTGTGTTTTCAGGCAATAAAAAAACTGCTACAATATACGAAGGTAAATTTTGACAGAATGATCGTAATAGCTCAGATGGGATGTTGTTCAGGCGTGATATCGGAGTTCCGTGGTTCGCGTCCCGTCTTGGATCCGACTTTTTTCAATTTTTTTTCAAGTTCCCTTCTTTTGTTAGAAAATCTATTATTTCGAGCCCTTTTTTTTAGTATTTTTTTATAAATACGAAAATTTTAATTAAACTAATTGCACTCATGATTTTTTATTCAAATCACCAGTTCAGTTTTTTCTATTATGTCAATAAGATCAAAAACTATAATTCATGTAATTTGTATATAAATGTAACTTAAAAAAACCGAGCAAAGCTCCGTCATCCGGGTATTTTCTTATTAATTAATACTGGTCGCGCTACTGACTAAATTTATATTCGGAATGAAGGACCAGAAAATGTTGACGCTAATGGTTCCTGGGTCGATTCCCGGGTTGGGCCAAAATCAATTATGCGAGATCAAATATATGTGGACTGTATGTGTGGTTCCCTATAACTAAATCAAGTTGGCTGATGTGGCACGTGGCAGACTTGGGCAATCACCTAATCTATTATATCTAGCCGGTGCCCTTGTACGGGAATCAAACTTAAGCTGTTAAGAAAAAAGGGACACAATAAAAGAAAACAAAACAATGGCTAAAGATGAACTAGGGTCGATCCCCATTATTATATTAATGCCGTTCACAGTTCGTTCTCGGTCCGATCACGGTCTGATAAAATATTATCAAGTAAAAAAAATTAGTGTGTGCATTCATACTATCCGTAACGGTCAAGTTTCGCTCGAATCCTAATATTTATATATTCCAATAATATAAAATCAGACCGAGAGCGAACCTTGAACAGCAAATGAGTATCGGCCCTTAAAAGGAAGCACTTACCGAGGTGAGTTTCCTTTTGCTTTGGCGGCCTAGAGGACGATGCCCCTGGTGTTGTGACTGCGTTGTAAGAGCGGTGCGCGACTACTAATTGCACTATGAGAAGCGGTTACTTCTAAATTGTTCTATGGCTGAATGCCACAGGTGCAATCACATCTAGCGTCTATCTTCAACTGCAACGCAAGAGAGTGAGCGGTATTTTTTTTGAGCCCGAAGCAATTATGGGCAACCCTCCGGAAAGCGGGGGGAGGGAGGTTGAGAATGCTCATAGCATACCACGCAGCCGGCTGCGTGGTTATGTGGTGACTTTTACCCACTAAACTCAACCTTTTTAGGAATTGGCTTAACGATCTGACTAGAGATCTCTAAGCCGTATACGAACGCGACCCTCCTTGGCAGAAAGGAGGGCGCAGAGTGAGCGGTAGCAGCGGACTTCCTTATATTTGTCGGCCATCTCCACTTTCCATCCGGGTGGGGCGCGTTTCTTATTGGCCGCCAGATGACGTTACATTCCAGCTTCCCCTCCCCCTTTCAGTACGTGCGGAAGGAGGCTTCGGCCAGACACTAACCACCAAAACAAATTGCAACGCAAAAACGAAACGCTTTTCCGCGCAACTATTCCCTTCCAGCTTGAAGGGTCCCCTTCAACTAACTAAAGCTAAGACTAAGACCTAATTTAAACTACAAACCTAGCCTAGAAAGGTATTTCAAAACTAATTAACTAACAAAGGGCATAGACGAACAACAGGACGCATATATATGCCACTCGCGGTCTTAACACGAGCTATCCTAGTTACCCCGTCGGATCCAGATACACCTCTTCGACAATCCCCAATGGCCAATGAAGAGGCGGCGTATTCTCTTTGATGAGAACAACTACTGTTACGACCGTTAATGGTTTAGCTGTCGTGTTCCACATCCGCCGAGATTACTACTGCAGATATTCCGTTTTACATAGCTTCCAATATGACTGCTGTTTAGGCATAATTGTAACAATTTGCAACTTGCAACGGCGCGCGTCTCGATCGGTGAACCGGTTTGACGGCGGGGCCGGGGGGACTGATTGTGCGGCCGGCGGCTGCGCCTACGACTGACATAATGGCTGCCGACGTCTGAGCAAGTTGTTGTTTTATTATAGTTTATAAGTGATTTTTGGTTGTTGTTACAATAAGTTTGGTTGAGTTGGGATTAGCCCTCTGTTTCTTGTTGTCTGTTTAGATTTTCATGCTGGAACCACATTGTATGTTTGTGTAGTGTTGTGCGAAATAGACGCTTTCATTTATCATTCCGGTAACCCGGTGGACATATTTAATTTGGTTTGGTGTTTTATTTTGCGGAATAGACGTTTTACATTGTGTATGTTAAATATATATAACAAAAATAAATGTTAATATTGCTGACATCTATAATACGTTTTTAATTGAACCCTAATCCCTTAAAATATAAATATAACCGCCAATAGTATAGATAGCTGTATATACATAACCACATTAGACGTGGGCGTTATTTCACGTCACTAGATACATTAACTGGCTACGCGACATGTAACCGAATCACTAGTTTCGAGTCATGTTACAAGTAGTGATTTTTGTAAATGCGTGATTATGATTACTGTTAACCATGATTATTGCGGGAGTCGACTGTCGGTCGGTCGAATGCAAGGCGCACATGTGGCATACAACAATAAACAAAACATCGTAAGTAACAGTATTATTGTACGTTTAATTTTCATACGTAAGACATAGCCAATAAAATAGAGTAATCTCAGTTAGTAAATAAATTCAACGGTTAGCGATTCAGGGAAGCGAGTCACATAGAATTTAACTAAAATAATTTTTAAAACAATTTTGAAGGAGTCATGAAATCGTTTATTCATAAAATTAAAATAAAACTAAAAAATGTGTATAAAAAATTTAAATGTTTATAATATTATAAAACTTAAAAATTGTGTGTAAATAGCCAAATAAACAAACAAACAAATTAATTGTACAGTGTAAATAAAAGTGCAAAAACAAATGACAGTAAATACGTTGAAAAAGTGTAAATAAACTGTAATTATCAATAATCATTTTATATACAATGAAATTGACTTCTAAATATGCCTGCATTAATAATTTTATGAAAATTTTAGTGTCATAGTAAACGCAAATCAATCATAAATACATTTAATGCAGTCAGTCCTACCCCTGAATAAAGTATGAAGGGAAGTTAATTTATTCATTTAACAGTATACAGTTACTGTATAGCTACAAACACAGATTGTGATTAAATTTATTTTCGTTTCGCGTGTAACTGTATAGTTGGTGGCGATATTTATGCAAACAATCACAGTAGCCGAGTAAAAATCAACAAAAATCACTAGTTTTGAAACAGGTGACGCCGATCAAGTCACTGGTTTCGTTACGTTTCTTGAAATCAGCGTTGTTCCTGACAAATTTAGAGTTGCCGTATTCTAACTCCAAAATTGCCGGATTTTTAGGGAAAACTAAGAAAAATGCCGTATTGTACAAAATATTTGTTTAGAAGGTTACAATAAAAAAAACACATAAAATACATGTTGTTTACATAATAGATAAGTGTTTAATATAAATGTACTAATTTTATTCTTCACTGTATAGGTTTTGAATATTTTCCAGTACTTCTGATTCTGTCGCATTTGGGTCGTACTGTTTTTTATCTTTCATTTTACGAAACATTTAGTTTGGCACTTGAAATTTTGTACAATTACCGTTCCCGATCCGGATTTCCATGGTTCTGAAGGCTAGAGAACAGGAGAACGATCACCATAGAAAATAGTGTCCCAGAATATGGACACCATAAGTGAGGAGCTGCGATCGCTACGTTCAGTCAATAAAAGTCATTTTCAGTCTATTTTCCGATCAGATGCTAAACCACTTGCACATCCACGCACAATAAAATATTTCTCCATTTTTTAATGTTTTTTTTTTGTCAAAAATACAAAATTACGGAGCATGAAAATTTTCTCACCAATGCCGCGGATAAAATTTGTACATTATTCAACTAACTTCATCTACTTATACTCATAAACAGCTAAATTTCGCAGCCACTACTCACCGACGTCAGCGCCGCTATAAATTCTACAATTTTCAAGGACATGTGGGCTGTGCTTTAGTAGGTAGTGATCGTTCTCCTGTTCTCTAACCTTCAAGGTTCACAAGTTGGTATGTTCCATTATACGAAATATTTTTTTTTTACTTAGACAATTACCGTATATTTTAATACGGTAATCAAATAGCTGCCGTATACCGTATTTTTGTTTCTTAAGATGCCTGAATGCCGTATATTACGGCAATTGCCGTATCAAGAACAACGCTGCGTTGAAATTGACGTAACGACCCACATCTAAACTACATACAGCTATCTATAGTCAACATGATATTGAGATTAGTTCAAGGGATATGATACCAGACGGCGACACTATTCATATTGGGTGACAAAAAATCCTAGGAGATGGCTCTCTATTTCTGTATATATTACTCTACTCTATGGTTAGTACTTTTATTTGTGATGGTATATATTTTTTTATCATATTCATAATTCATATGATTCGATTTAGAATTATGCGAACTGGGAATGTTTTTTATTTGACTTTAGTTTTCAATTTTCGTTTTAATGTATCGTAATAATATTATCGTGATAATTTAAGTAGGCGACAAAATATTTAAATATTTCCGAAGACTTTTAATAACTTAATATAATACCTAATTTAAAAGACTTTTGATTTGTGTTTACATTATTTGTGATCGAAAGGTTGAATATTTTTCATTTTTAAATACTAAACATTTAAATAAATTTACTAAATCAAGTTTACTAGCTCTTAAATATCTACGTTGTTCTGTTTATTTTGTTTTATTTGTAAATTTTATTCTAAATATAACCTCTTGTAAAATAGTATGTACTAATATTTTATATATTTTGTTCGTACCTCGTAGATATTTTGCTATATATTTTTTTCTGTGTAATGTAGTTCATTGTTGTTCATATAATGCATCCAATTTGTATTGTTTAAGAATGACCAGAGCAGATGGTTTTATATATATTATCTGTTGAAAAGTTATAAACTTTATTTTTCATCAGATAAAATGGCTCAGCTTTTGAAGAATGTGTGGAGGAATGTTTTAAGTGGGAGCTCACTCACCAAAACAACATTCAAGTCTTCAAAGTTTTCAACTAGCTGTGAGTTGTTGCTTTTATTTTTATGTTAATATTTTTGTTGAACATAATATCATGTGCAAAACTGTTGCTCAATGTTCAGTACTCATGAAGCTTCTCCATTATATGTAGAGCAGAGCAAAGACATGCTGCAGCTATGTTATAGTTGTAGCACTTATAGAGCGGCTCGATTGGGAACAGTAAAATAGGAGCTAAATTCTATCGTGTTTTATATGATGAGTATAGAGAAACAGATACTCTTTTTACTGGAAATGAGACATTCAATCGTAGTCCTCAGATGTGACAAATTATTAATCAAGGATAGATGTCTATGGGCCACAGCAGACACTTACCATCAGGTTGACTGAGTGCTTCTTTGTCACCTTTATTCTATAAAAAAATCTCACTAGATAATAATGTAGTGGTATCAAATATATCATTATATGTGACTGCCTCGTTGGTCTAGTGGTTGTATTAGTGCGACTACTGATAATGAGGTCCTGGGTTTGAATCCTGGGTTAGGGCAAAATATCAATTATCGAGTTTTTCCTACCAGATATTCTCAATAGCTGCCTGGAGTCAGGAAGATGGGGGTGTTGCGTGTTCCACCGGACCCTGACTCCACGTCTCGGTTCTGCTTATTGTCCCCAAGTGAGAATAAGAGTCACCTGTAATCCTTCACTTGTGCACTATAATCCTGTCCTGCGCCGATGGCTAGTTTCTGTTGAGGCTGGCCACCGTGACCAAAATTCGGTCTGGAGGATATTATTATAATATGTGCCTAGTACAGGTGGCATAAGAGAATCCACTACCCTTTATTATCTCCTGGGTGTCTTAAGAGACAACGGATTGAAAATAAAATAGGAGATGGGCAGCAACATGCTCCTGATAATAACTTAAAATATTCTAGTATACAATTTCATTGGTGCCGGTGGGGATCAAACCCGGGTTACTTTTGTACTGTAAAATTTACAGCAAGAGCTAACTGAGGTACAACCGAAACAACTAATGAAATTGTTATTTGCTATTTTAATTGCTTATTTACCACATGCTAGGCAGTGAAGGAAAACATTGTGAGGAAACCTGTGTCTAAGAAATAAAATAAAAAAATATTTCGAAGACATGTGAAGTTCACCAACATGCATTGGAGCATCATGGCCGACACTTCCTTGCCCTAAAACCCTCTCAGAAATAAGGGGAGGCCTGTGCCCCTTAGTGGCACATATATAGGCTGTAACTTTAACTTTTATTCTGGTATACAATGGCAAGCTTTACGTATATGCATGTATTTGACTATGTTACTACTACACCAATGTGTAATAGGTGCATTACCTATTTCACTCATATTTTATACTAGCGATCTGCCCCGGCTTTGCATGAGTGTTTTCTGAATCTCAACAACAGCGCCATTTACCGGGTCCAATTGAGTTTTTAAATAATCTAGAGACCCACTCAAATACACACAAAAAAATTCTTCCAAAGCGGTTGGTGAGCCATTTTCGAGTTATTGCAAACTTAACAGACAAGAATACATTTTTATATATAGAGATTTGGAGCCCTAACTATTTTTAACATTTCAGTATCAGAGGTCACGCGAGCTAAGTCACCAGATACAATAATGGCTAGCATTAAAACATCACAGACCGCTGAAAACATATTGGCAATGGTTCAGCAACACCTTCCAATGATGACACACAAGCACCTGTTGCAGGCTTTACGCAGCCTCTTTGAACTACAGAAGGCTGGCAAGTTAGAAATTTGATTTAGTCCTTTTAATTGTAAAAACATTTGCAGGTGCCACTTTGTTTATCACTGTAATATATATAATAACACAATTTTTAAATTAAGTCGTATATTCATTAAAACTACTTTTACGGATTTTATCGCGTTTTATTTATATTAATTTTAATACCCGACATTTCGGGTGCTTTCCAGCACCCATGGTCACGGGGGACTGAGGTGACTGACGTCCCGATGTCAAAGTTAACCCGGAGTACCTACAGCTTTTTAATTATTGTCTTTGGTCCGATCTACGCAGAATGAACTAACTGTATTTTGAAGTCTTGCAGTGGTATGCTTGGGTTTAGTTTTAATTTTATTAATTATAGGATCCCAAGCAGGTGGTAGTACCCAGCCTCCTTCTCTAATGAAAATAGGATGTTTTTTTAATTTCAATAGCCTCACGTATCATCCTTGGTAGGAATCGATGTTCTTTCGCGAGGATTTGTGGTCTATCAAATCTGATGTAATGGTTGGGGCCATCTAGAATACGATCGCAAACTGCAGACTTCCCGGAACGTTGATGCTTCACGTCAGCTATGTGTTCTTTTACGCGGGTTCTAATTGGTCTCTTTGTTTGCCCTATATATGAGAGACCACAATCACAATCAAGCTTGTACACTCCTGCATCTTGTAGAGGAATATGACACTTGACGGATGGTAAGAACTGACTAATCTTCTTCGGCGGCTTGTAGAATGTTCTAATGGAAGCTCGCTTCAACATGTAGTCAATCTTGTCTGTGACACCTCTGACATATGGTAGTATAGCAGGCACACGCTCGACTGTGGCCGGCTTCACTCGGTCACTGTGACGGAGGCGCGGGACCCGAAGCTTGTTGTCGTGCAGAACCTGCTTGACATGCTGAAGCTCGGCGGCCAGATGGTTTGCTGTCACAGATCCCTCGTGCTCTCTGAAACAAAGATTTGCCTACGGTTGCTAACTGTGAAGGATGATGGTGAGATTCACCATTTAAGTATTGGTTTGTATGGGTCTTTTTTCTATACACAGTATGACCTATGGTGTTGTTAGGATTTCGGATGACTAACACATCTAGGAAAGCTAAGGAATTATTTGCCTCTAACTCCATAGTAAATTGAATTTTAGGGTTTATGGAATTAAGATGTTCTAAAAATGCAGTTACTTTGTCTGATGGTAAAATTGTGAAAGTATCGTCTACGTACCGCTTGTAGAACCTTGGGGTAACAGGTGCTGTAAGGAGGGCTTTCTCCTCAAAGTCTTCCATGAATATATCGGCGATAATGGGAGATACAGGTGAGCCCATCGCAACACCATCTACTTGTTTGTAAAACTCTTCCTTCCACAATAGATAGCCAGATGTAAGGCAATGTCTTAGTAGTACTGCATATTCTGGTCGCATGTTATTTTCATCTAGTTTCCTAGTTATAATTGAGATGCAGTCTTCAACAGGTAGGCATGTAAATAGAGACTGAACATCAAAACTGACCATTACATCAGATTTGATAGACCACAAATCCTCGCGAAAGAACATCGATTCCTACCAAGGATGATACGTGAGGCTATTGAAATTAAAAAACATCCTAATTTCAATAGAGAAGGAGGCTGGGTACCATGGGTACTACCTGCTTGGGATCCTATAATTAATAAAATTAAAACTAAACCCAAGCATACCACTGCAAGACTTCAAAATACAGGTAGTTCATTCTGCGTAGATCGGACCAAAGACAATAATTAAAAAGCTGAAGGTACTCCGGGTTAACTTTGACATTGGGACGTCAGTCACCTCAGTCCCCCGTGACCATGGGTGCTGGAAAGCACCCGAAACGTCGGGTATTAAAATTAATATAAATAAAACGCGATAAAATCCGTAAAAGTAGTTTTAATCAATGTATAGTGTTCGCGTAAATATAGGAAATCATTAAGTCATATATTTAAACTGGTAAAATTTTATAGCTAAACCCATTAAACAATCTGAGAGGACTGATTTAGGTTCTTCATCAGCCCTTAAAAGTTGCTATTGCCATTTTTTGGAGTGGACAAAATGTTGTGATAGATTTTCTTACAATGTTTTACCTAAAATTTTACATGTATTCATATTTGCTTCAATGTCATAAGACTATATCCCAGACTGGTGGTAATAAGTATAGCCGTTGCTAAGAAGAAGCGTGGGGATAAAAACTTGGGAGCTTTTAGCATAACCTAAGGAAAAATTATAACACCGTTTAGCACTGCTTCAACAGGGTAATGTAAGTCTCTGTCGGCCCACCATAAAAAAAATCCTGGTAACCAATGGTCATAAGCTTAGTGAAAATAAAGACCATTTGGCTCAAATTATTAGAGGTTTTAGATATTAGTAGCTGTGCCCCATCACCTGCGTGTCACATGATTTATTTGAAGGGGATTTATTTTATCCTTGCTATCTGTCAGACGTTCCTTAATATGGTAGTTTACTTTCTAATCAATATTTAAGATACATCAACGAAATTGCGTGAATTTATGTTCACTTCTTTACGACATGGATATAATTATGTAATTTAACCCACATCAGTCTAAAACCTTATAATTTCTCTTTTAGATTCGATCACACCGACAACCTCATCAAAGATCCGGCGTTTGGCATTCTTTGTCAAAATTTTAATAAACACGCTCGCGCCCTTGAAGTCAACGAAGCGGTAGAAGCCGTTAAAGTGTTGTCATTTCTAAAAGTCCCTGTGGACTCATTGATAGTGCAAACCATGCTCCAGTTGATACGAGCCAATATAAATCTGATAAACATACGTCAGATCATGTTTTTGGACTTCCTTCTAGATCAATTCGATAGTAAGAATCATCTAGTAGACGTTCTAAAACTGGCCCTTCCTCTAGCCTTCCAAATCCATTTACCATTGGAGCTTGATAACAATGATCTGCCACTTTTAAAAGACATGCTAATATATTGTAGCAACCGTGACCTTCCTGATAGATGCATCAACAACATTGTCACAGGTCTCCTATTACATGATCAAATCATAGACGCTCAGTCAGCTAAGTCAATTGTTTGGTCACTCTGCCAAATCAACTGTACAGAACAGATTTTCCCGACGAGAGTGCAACTATTGCATATATGTTACGATATATTAGTGCAACGGATAGACGAATTGACGTACAATGATGTGCTCAAAACCGCCGCGAAGGTCAAGAGTCGTGTGTTGGAGAAGCATCCGGAGTACTATCACGAACAGTTGCTAGATGCAATGGCTGAATATGTTATCAGGAATAATATCGAATTTGACAAAGCACTTCTGGTGGCCAGAATTCTCTCACGAGTGGTAAGTACTTTATTGCAAATACTTTTAGGTTTAACCTTCTTTATTTAATATAGAGGTTAAAAAGTGAAAAGTGGGTTGCAGAAGCCTGTCTCGCTATGCTGAATGTATGTGGAGCATTGAACGATAAGATAGATGAAGTGTGGGAAATGGTGTATGATAGAGGAATAGATGTGTTATGTGTAAATGAGACGAAACGGAAGGGAAAGAATGCCACATCATTGCATGGCATGGCAACATGATTCCCTCGAAGTTTTTCTTTTATTTTCGGAAACAATTTATTTCAAAATCGTAAGGTGCGAGGTCGGAGCTATAGGGCGGGTGACCCAGTAATTCCACGTCTGACGTCGCTTAGTAGTCGATTGTTTGCTTGGCGGTGTGTGACGAGGCGTTGTCGTGGTGAAGGTGGATCCTACTGCGAGGTCGTTTCTCCCGAACTTTTTCCAAAACAAGTGGCAAACAATTGTTACCACTGCAATAACTGATTTTCGATCCTCTAAAACAATTGTTGCGTAATGACCTGTTCTTCCGAAGAACGAGCCCACTATCTATTTTCCCACGCTTCGACCTCTCTTCACTCTAGTTGGCAACTCCTTGGAAGGAAACACCCAGACAGCAGACTGTCTCTTAGTTTCAGGATCGTAACAATAAATCCAGCTTTCGTCACCTTTAAGTATGTCGAACACAGCATTTGAGTCACCTCCGTTAAATCTTTGAACCATTTCACGACACCAATCAACACCGTGAACACGACGGAGTTTTTGGGCCACTGTCAAATTATGAGGTATCCACCGGGCACAAAGCTTTCTGACCGCTAAACGTTCATGTATGATTTGTGCACTTGACTCATACCGATGCCTAAGCTTGTCCGAATCTGCTGATAAGTCACTCTTTTGTCAGTCTCTATAATACGCCGCACAATGCTTATGTTATCTTCAGTCGTCGCCGTAGAAGGCCGTCCCTCACGCAGATCATCGATGAGATAAGTGCGACGACGTTTAAACTCATTAAACCGGTTGTAAACTGTGGCACGAGATGGGGCTTCATCTTGAAAGGCCAATCGAAGTCTATCAGTCATTCTTGTTGACTTAAATGACATCGAAAGTCATAAAAGAATATTGTACGAAAATTTTCTCGCTTTAAATTCATTCTGACGTGACACAGACAATTTTCAATTTGCCGCCAAATCGTAAACAAATGACAAATTTTAAAAATACATATGTACACAATAATATTGGCTAAGAGTTCCATTTTCTAAATTTGAACAATTTTTTTTATTATATCGTTTACAAGAAGCCAGTTCTAAAAACTTTCAGTGTCACCCTCGTAGATCAAATAATGAAAGCAATGAAAAGTATGAAAGCAGGTGAGGCACTCGGTTATGATAGAGTATCACTCAAAATGCTAAAAGCTGGAGAAGGAGTGGTGGCGGGTCTGATGTACACCTTGTTTAATTTATGTTGGGTACCGCGATTCGGTGCAAAGCCGTGATAGCCCCAATATATAACGGAAAAGGGTCCTCAACAGGACTTTAAAAACTACCCTAGTGTCAGCCTTCTTAACATTGTGGGAAATCTGTAACTGCTAAGGTTAATTGTAAAAGTTATGAAAGAAACTGAGGGAATAATTTGGAATGTGCAAGCTGGATTTAGAAAGGGAATGGGGTGTATGGATCAAGTCTTCCATGCGCATGATCGCCGAGAATCTTTTGGCCAAAATACAAAATGATTTTGTGCATTTATGTACTTGGCTTATGACAGAGTGGACAGTGAGGTGTTATGGCAAACACTGAACTCATTTAGATTGAGCGCTGGGTTGATACAGGCATCAAAGTCTCTTTATAAAGCCCAAAGTAGATACAAAAATTCCAATGCCAATATGTGCTGTATTCTGTAATTTGACCCAGGCCTTTGATTATGTGGATCACTACATTTTACTAAGTAAATTAATTGCTTATGGTGTACGAGGAAATGTTCTGGAACTCATCCGATCTTATTTAAATAACAGAAAGCGGTATACAGAACTAAAAAATTAAGTCAGATAACTAAACGCGAAGAAATATTTAAATCTAAGATGCGTAAGTAAAATACGGTGTGCCACAGGGCAGTGTACCGGGTCCTCTGCTATTTATAACGTATATAAATGATCTGCCGAAAGCTACTAATAGACTAATGTTACTTTTTGCTGACGACAGTACAGTTATAAAAGAAATGACTAATACTGACCTGTATGAAAATGATATTAATAAAACTTTGACAAATATAATTCAATGGATGATAAATAATAACTTAAAAATAAACTTAAGCAAGACTAAATACATATTTTTAGCCAAAAAAAGTTACTCTAAAAATATTAATGTACGATATGAAAATAACAAAATAGAAGAGGTAGTATCCACTAAGTTCTTAGGATTGACAATTGACAGGAAAATGAACTAGAAGTCTCACACAGACCAATTACCTATGTAGAAAAAATTAGTAAGGTTGCATATGCGCTACATAGACTTACCCCGGTACTTAATAGTGATGCTCTATTAATGGCGTATCGTGGCGTAGCTGAATCAAACCTACGATATGGGATAATCTTTTGTGGAAACTCAACTCAAAAAGATAGTGTTCAAGGCACAAAAACGATGCGTTCGTGTATAGATTCAAAAACAGAAACAGTTGCAAACCATAATTCATCAAGTCCAAAGTAATGGGCTTTACCCAGCTTATACATATTCGAAGCAGCTTTTTCGTAAAATCTAATCCTGATCTGTTTGAAAAGCTACCTGATGCTGGTAGCCGTAATCGACGTGACAACGATAAACTTAGCATACGTAAATCAAATACTAAGTTAATGCACAAAAGCTTATTTTGCATGGGCCCCGTAATATTTAATAAAATACTAAAAGAAATTAGGAACCTAATTATGACTCTCTTTAAAAAACTGCTGAAGGATTTCTTGATATGTAAATGTTATTACAACATACTCAACAACAAACTCTGTCTTTAGTGATTAGGAATATTTCGCTATTACGATTATATTTATAGTAAATGTACAACTACAAACTAGTCTCTGATTCTGTCTTAATTATTTTATTCCTTGTAATTTTTTTTTTAATTTAGTATATTTGTATTGAATTAGTTTAGTTGTTAGAGTAGTCTTGACATTAATATTATTCTACCAAAATTGATTATATATTGATAATAAAAATTACATTCAATATATAAACTTTTACTTGCATGCCTTCAAAATTCTATATAAAATATTCTAATATTTCAGTTGATTATATAGTTGGCTGAGATTGTAAATTTGCAGTAGAACATAGTCTTTTGAAAACGCTGTAATACTCCTGTATTTACCTACGTTCAGCAAATAAATATTATTATTATTATTTATAGGGATCATATACTCTATTGCTTGTGCCACGATCAATGGGGCCTACTCGGACTGGTTTCGCATCCGTAAAGGTCTCAGACAAGGCTGTGTGGCTTCCCCGTGGCTGTTCAACCTATTTATGGACAGTTGTTTGGAAACCTTAAAAGTTGAAGAATGTGGGTTAAGAATGGGTGAGTTAACCGTCAAATGCCTTTTGTACGCCGATGATTAAGTTGTATTTGCGTCGTCGGCGGCTGAGTTGCAAATGATGGTTACCTTAATGAACAGGTCATTGAGCGAAAGAGGAATGAACGTGAACGCAAGTGAGACGAAAGTTATGGTTTTTGAAAGAGAAGAAAATTAAAACGATATATGAAATAAGAATAGAAGGGGAGTTGGTCGAACAAGTAGATGAGTTTATATACTTAGCAGGGATGGTAGATGCGATAAGGATATAGAACGACGAGTGGACGCGGACGTCATCGACGCTGTTTATTGGATTTAAACACTGTAAAATATAAACCTGAACATTATTTGTATAATTTTTTAAACTAACCCCACAATGGAATTTCTTCCGTAATGTGGAAATTTTTAAAATACATATATTGCAAAAGTATCACTAAACCCGATTACCTTGGAAATTTATTTTTCGGCGATAGCGTAAAGGGGTAAGAACAAGCCGCACCTCAACCAAACTTCAAATGTCTAAACAAAGTCCACCAAGATTTGCACCAAAGTTTTACATAATTACACTTCTGATAATGATGAAACTATAGTGTTCCAATTCAATTAAGGCAGTTTTCTAAAACATTTTCTTAGTCTGTGAAATAACTATTAAATTTTTTATGTTTTCTGATTCTAGGCTCACACACATATAGGCTTGATGGAGTATCTGTGCAACCTCGTTATAATTGGGCCAGTAGATTTGTCCAATGCCCGAACTAACATTCTCTTCAGCTTTGTAAACTGCCTTTCAAACAACAATTACACACCGGAACCAGAACAGTGGGAAAAAATTCGCCAGCAAATATCAGAAAATCCAATCCTGAATGCTACCAATGCTGCTCTACCATGGACTAAATTCTGTCTAGAGCTTGCTTCACTCGGGCATTACGAAGATAAATTACTGAAAAGGGTTTTCTCCGATGACTTCCTCAAAGATTACTTATCGAGGGAGAAGAACACCCTTGATCTGCTACAACTCCTCACATTGCACGAAGCAGTAAATGCATTTTATAGTGATGAGTATAAATTACCTCCCGAAATCTTGGAGAAAGCCAAGGCGGCTTATCCAGTTCATGCATTAACGGAGCATTTAAAGGAGAGCCTGGTCAGAGGCTTGGGTGGTGAGGAGTATGTTGCAAAGAATGTAGTGTTACCAAGTGGGGTTGTGGTTGGTAAGTAATAATTAGTATTATAATAAATTTAAATAAAATATTACTAGATACATATTTGGGCAGATTGGTGACTCAAAAAAATTTCCAAATATTTTCCAATTTTCTAAATTCAATTTTCCAAATATTATATGGCAGATATGCACTTTACCGCCGAGCTTGTGGTAAATCAGTAAATAAAATTCCAGTTAAAATTAACTTCGTCGGGCATTGAACGTGCGCTGTCCGCGTACTACGAAGTTGCGCCCCTAAAATTAAACAAATAAAAAATAAATATACCTATTGGTTCCGTGAATGAAGATAGACTCGAGATTCAGATATTATATTCAATCATTGGAGGTACACTTCTCAGATGAATTTGCTTAGACACTTAAAAAAAATCTTATTCTTGGGTACAGCTAAATTGGGCGACTCATTTGAGCAAAAATATTATGCTCGTATTATCGTTTGCAAACCATGTTGTGGCGGTGTAAGAATATCCATAATCACGTATCAATGAAGAGGCGACATAGGGAAACAAACCAGGAGATATGTAGCAGCGTGTTCCTGATAAAATCAAGAAAATAAAAAACTCTGGTTGCCAATTCGTCTGCCAAACTTGGCAACTATGGCAAATAAACACTCCCACCCCGCCTTCCCCTACAAGGCAATCTATTGTAAAGGCCAATGTTTAGCACTATACTTTGATAGACTGCAATAATGATAGTATGCATATGTATAATTTATGTAAATGTTAAGCTAAATTATCTTGTTTTTATTTTTAGATCTATTTTTGTGTGTGAAAGATGGTAACCCTGTTAAACTACCAAAAACTACGCAAGAAGCAAAAATACCAATTGAAAAACTGAACCTACCATTGGGATCATTACCGTAAGCTTTAATTTGTTTCATGCATTATAAAATAATTAGTACAATGCTTAAAATTAATAATTAATAACTTTTCTATTCCGTCATTTAATTTTTGCGATTGAAATACCTACTTTTATGAGCTATCAAATCGATATTATTGTAGAAATACTCGTAAATGAGATATAATATTCTTGTCGTCAAATATCAGCTAAAAGTTTTCATTCAAGTGGTTTTAAAATACTTTACAATGTTGCACCTATAATTAGTTTATTTTTGTTGCTCTAGCTCCCATATATTTATTTCTGCTTAGCCTAATGGTTGAGAGATTGCCTTACTGCATTAAATTCGCTATATGTATGATGTTTTGAGCATAAAAGTATATTTAAATAAGTAAAAGTAGAAAAAAGGTTTTGACCGACAAATTAATAAATTTAAGTGCCTGAATAACTATGATTATAACTTTCGTAAGTTATGTCACATGACTGATGCTGGCAATACACAGATTGTCAAACCCTCCAATGAACCATTCAACATTTGCGGTCTTATTGCAAACGTGTTTTATTCTTAATTTATTTTTTAGGATCTGTATACTGAACTTCAATCAAGGATGCTATTCAATGAACAGTAACCGTCTTCGAGGCACATTTCGATTAGTCCTGGACGTTTTGGACAAACAGGGTTATGCAACAGTCTCAATTAATGTCACAGAATGGTCGAAGACCCCTGCACATGAACGCACCCCTTACCTAATGAGGGAGATTGGCTACAAGTGTGGAGAGATGGGAATGAAATTGTCAGCGACCTGAGAAGAAATCCTTGACTTTGACAGTTGGGATTCCCTTTGGATAGATTAAATTTTAGTCAAAAGACAGTAGTTACATAGAGTTTAGGATTTGTTAATTTTGAATTAAAAGTTGTTATTTCCTGTTTTTTTTTTACTGTAATATATATTATGAATTTTGTCCTCTTTTTATTTATTTTTAAATCATATTTCGTTCCTTGCCAGTAATCATATGCATAAATTATCAGGAATTTGAACTTAAGGTGGCACAAGTCGCGGGCTCGAACTCATTGGTGGGCGCGGCCAAAAAAGCACGTTGTCTCACATGGCATCGTGCCCGACAGAGATAGTATCAGTGAAGAGCAGTTAGAACGCACGTCTTGTTCGTACGGCGTTCCGAACCGTTAGAACAAAAACGAAGTTACACGAACACGATGCACACATACATACCACCCTATTCTGTGCCGCTCGACGCTTGCTGAGAAATCAGCAGTACCTACCTACAAACTATATGTATACTTATTTTTACTTACTTATTTTTATTTATTTATTATTTTAATAAATAAATAAAAATAAGTATTAATAATTTCTAGACACATCTCAACAGATATTTCGTTTATAAATTGCTATCAATACTGAAGCATTCTTTTATATTTAGCATCCATTTAACACAAAGCTGATAGGAATACTTTTTAAACAACATAATATAATCAATAAACGATAATCGCGTATAGTGAATTTCGAGGTAAATTATTATATGTAAACGTTTTTGAATCGTCGTAATGAAACATATTTCCTAAAGAAAATATTTTCACAATTAATTTGATGTAAAATAACATTAGAAATAACGTATAAAAACAGAAAAATTATCAAATTTTTGATCGAGTTCCTAACCAGTACACAAACAAAAATGGCGAAATATCATTTTCAGATTTTTTTCTATATAGTTATTTGTTACAGAGTACACAGATAAAATTCACTCTCACAGATGACAAATTTCAAACACCACAATCTCAAATTTTTTACTCTGCTATCTTCAGCGCTGTACACGAACGGAACGATGTCGTTGAGAGCCGTGGTAGCTCACATGGTTAGCGCTCGTTATAGGTATCACAGTACGGGAACAACCCGGGTTCGATCCCCACTGGCACCAATGAAATTGTTGCGTGCTGATTTAGCTATCAGTTGGAAAGTCTGTTTTTCTGGGCCGTTTTGTTTTGTTACACTGACATCTCGCAAGTCACCTAGGGACCTAGGAGGTTGTCGGTTGCTTATTTTTTATTTTTCTTTAAAATTTTCGTCGGTAAAATAACATATTTATAAAAGTAAAAAAAAGTAAAGTTACAGCCTATATACGTCCCACTGCTGGGCACAGGCCTCCTCTAATTTCTGAGAGGGTTTTAAGGCAAGGAAATGTCCGCCACGCTGCCTCAATGCGTGTTGACGAACTTCACATTTCTTCGAAATATATATTTTTTAATTTCTCAGACATGCAGACCCGAGTTCGATCCCCGCCGGCACCAATGAAATTGTTAATTGCAATTGTGCTGATTTACCACGTGCTCGGCGGTGAAGGAAAACATATTGAGGAAACCTGCACGTCTGAGAATATAATTATAATCGAATGTAAATCAAATTGACATAGGTAAGTACAGATAAAATTAACAGAACATTAATAAAATTTTGAGATCGTTTTTTTTTTCAAAATTTTATTTATATATTCCTCTATTTTTGCCTGTGCTTATATCAATTTGATTTCATATAAACACGCGCGCGTAAAAAAATACGAAAAGGCCTTTGGAAGGAGGGGTTTTACGAAAAAAACCACTGCATGAATCAATTACCAATAAAATTTATTGAATTCTTCGATAATTGAGCTGTGTCGGTACCGACTTTGTTTTGGAAATTTTACACTGCTTTTATTACTAATTTACGCCCAAAGTTGTGTTAAAATTGGCAATAAAAACGAATCTTTGGTAGCTCGTAACTTTTTACAGACTTTTTATTTTACTATTCTGTTTCGGTACAGACAAAATTAATAATGAGACAAAATGATATCATGTTTAACTTTGGATGATACACTGTCAAACAGCGGAGTAAAACCCCTCCGAAATTTCTATGGAAATAATGTCGACTAGAGTCACCTTAACGTTCTAAATAATATTTAAATTTATGACAGGTGACGTGTCAATTTGATTACTACAAAGATGATTTATTTTCATATGTATATAGATACATAACATTTAACAGTGGTAGAGCCACGCGGCAGCTTTGCTGTCGCACGTATGGGCCGGCTCAAACCGGGGTGGTACCACGACCTCACAGAATACCGGCGTGAAGTGGAAGCTCTGCTTCCGCGTTTCGTCTGGTGAGTGCAGGTGGCCGGAGGCCCAAATCCCCCCCCCCCCCCATCAACATGGTAGCGGAATTCAATGATAGACTACCCCAGGAGGGTACCAGCACCCCTGGAGAATCCCTCGCTGAGCATTCACGACCATGTTTTTCCACTTCTGAGCGTGGGTGCTCAGGCTGCCCCGCGTATTCTGGGGGGGGGGCAAAATTCCGCTCAAGACTAAAACTGCTCGGGGCAAACGGAGCAACAAGACCAAGGCGACCCCTGCCACGCTGTCCGTGAATTTCTGCAATATCAGGGGACTTCACTCCAACCTAAACGCCGTCCACTACCATCTCGAGACGGCGAGGCCGGCTCTGCTCTTTCTGACCGAGACGCAGGTGTCCTCTCCGGCTGATGTCTCGTATCTCTCCTACCCGGGGTACAAACTGGAACACTCCTTTGTGCCTCGGGCTGGAGTTTGCGTTTTCGTCAGAGAGGACATCTGTTCTCGACGCCTCGGCAGACTTGAAGGTTCGGACCTGTCCATCCTTTGGCTACGCGTAGACAGCGACGACCATCCGCGCGTCTACGGGTGCCTCTATAGGTCCCACAGCGGTAATGCCGAAACAGACCGACTCTTCGACCACGTCCAAATGGCTGCAGATTCGTTGCTACAGCAGATCCCCTCCGCAGAGATCGTGATCCTCGGCGACTTTAACGCCCATCACGCCGAATGGCTCGGTTCACGTTTAACCGATCATGCGGGGAGATCTGTTCATGATTTTGCCTTGGCATATGGTCTGACACAACTGGTTACTTCGCCTACGCGGATTCCAGATGTGGAGGATCATGCACCTTCCCTGTTGGACCTTCTGCTGACCTCTCACCCGGACGGATATCAGATTTCCGTCGACGCCCCTTTAGGCTCCTCGGACCATTGTCTTGTCCGGAGTGTGGTGCCACTCACGCTGAAATCGCGGTTGCATTCTGCAGGCTGCCGCCGTGTTTGGCACTATAGGTCAGCCGATTGGGATGGGATGCGGTCTTTCTTTGCATCCTACCCTTGGGGGCGGGTTTGCTTCTCGCCGGACGATCCCAACGTTGTTGCGGATTCTGTCGCTGATGTGGTACTTCAGGGTATGGAACTTTTTATTCCTTCCTCTGTGGTGCCCATTGGAGGCAAATCTCAGCCATGGTTTGGTCGCTCCTGTAAAATAGCATCATGCTATAAGCAGGAGTGCTACCAGGCCTGGGCTGACGCATCAGCGTCCAGGGATGTAAACACCAGCGCTCTAAAAAAGAAGTATAATTCCGCCTCTAGGTCCTTCAAAAGAGTCATTGCCAAGGCAAAGTCAGAGCACATAGGCAGAATTGGCGAGAAACTAGTTCGTCTTCCTTCTGGAACCCGTACATTCTGGTCTCTCGCCAAGGCTGTCCAGGGGAATTTCTGTCAGCCATCTCTTCCATCTCTGCACAGGGAGGACGACTCACTGGCCCACACCGCAAAGGAGAAAGCCGATCTTCTAGGCTCTTTCTTTGCGTCTAACTCGACTCTCGATGACGGGGGGAGTACGCCGCCGACCATCCCGCGGTGTGAGTGCTCCATGCCGGAAGTGCAGTTCACTCAGCGCTCTGTTCGCAAAGCACTCCTCTCCCTGGACATCCACAAGTCGAGTGGGCCTGACGGAATCCCCCCAATTGTGCTGAGGACGTGTGCTCCAGAGTTGGCACCGGTTTTAACGCGTTTTTTCCGGTACTCCTACTCCCTAGGCGTAGTCCCAAAATCATGGAAGACGGCTTTCGTCCACCCGATCCCTAAAAAAGGCGACCGCTCAGACCCGTCCAACTACCGGCCTATAGCCATCACCTCCTTGTTCTCCAAAACAATGGAGTCCATTGTAAACTGCCAGCTCATGAGGTACCTTGAGGATCACCAGCTGATTAGTGACCGCCAATACGGTTTTCGCCGTGGTAGGTCAGCTGGTGATCTTCTGGTCTACCTAACTCACAGATGGGCGGAGGCAGTAGAGTCCAAGGGGGAGGCATTGGCCGTTAGTTTGGATATTGCGAAGGCCTTCGATCGGGTTTGGCACAAAGCGCTTCTTTCGAAGCTCCCTTCCTATGGGCTTCCCGAGAAATTGTGCGATTGGATCACCAGTTTTCTTGCAGATCGGAGCACCAAGGTCGTTGTAGACGGTGCAAGCTCCGATTGCAAGCCTATTAATGCTGGTGTTCCACAGGGCTGCGTGCTATCGCCAACGCTGTTTCTTCTGCATATCAATGATATGTTGCAGACCCGTAACATTCATTGCTATGCAGATGACAGCACTGGTGATGCTCTTTACACCGGCCGAGCCAATATTTCTCGGGAAAACGTCTCCGAGTGCCGGGACAAACTTGTGTCTGAAGTCGAGTCTCTGCTGGACAGAGTCTCGGATTGGGGGCGACTAAATCTAGTCCAGTTTAACCCCCAGAAGACACAAGTTTGCGCGTTAACCGCTAAAAAGAACCCCTTTGTCGTATCCCCTCAGTTTCAAGGCACTCCCCTTGTTGCCTCAGCCAGTATCGGAATCCTTGGCGTCGACATATCGAGTGACGTGCAGTTTCGTGGTCACTTGGAAGGGAAGGCCAAATTGGCCTCTAAAAAGCTTGGCGTGCTCAGCAGAGCGGGACAGTATTTCATGCCGGCACACCGCCTGCAACTTTACAAGGCGCAGGTTCGGCCGCACATGGAATACTGTTCCCATCTCTGGGCTGGGGCTCCCCAGTACCAGCTCCTTCCACTTGACCACATCCAGCGCAGAGCGGCTCGAATCGTCGACGACCGAGTGCTTTCCGATCGGCTCGATTCTCTGGCACTGCGAAGAGATGTTGCATCCCTTTGCATTTTCTTTCGCATATACCATGGAGAGTGCTCTGAGGAATTGTTCGGATTAATCCCAGCCGCCAAATTTCGTGAACGCACTACGCGGCAAACGTCCCGATACCATCCACACCATCTGGATGCTTGGCGGTCCACCACTGTACGTTTCAAAAGGAGTTTTCTTCCACGTACAACCTCTCTGTGGAATAATTTACCACCAGCGATTTTTCCGGACCGATACGACCTGGGGACCTTCAAGAAAAGAGCTTACTCCTTTCTAAAGGGCCGGCAACGCATCTGCAATTCCCCTGGTGTTGCAGTTGATCATGGGCGGCGGTAGTCACTTAACATCAGGTGAGCCACATGCTCGTTTGCCCCCTCTTCTATAAAAAAAAAAAAAAAAGATACTTCTTAAAATTCTTAAAACGTAAGCATAACCTAGATAGTAGTATACAGTTATTTATTTTGATGATTATTGTTATTATATTATGGTAAGAATTATTTTATTGTTAAACAAGGAATTGTTACTGTTTATCTTAGAATTTTAATATTCTAAGCCGCGTATACAGTCCGTACGGATAAAGAATGAGATTAAAAATGGTAACTCATCAAGTCCGTACTGTTAACATGCACAGTACCAATAGCGAAAACCCGCTAAATTATGTCCCAAATCGATTGAGAAAAACGGACAATGACTTTTCGGTCGTTTAACCAGGGGTTACAAACCTTCAATATATAGGCACATTTTATGTGTAGTACTTTATGAATTTTTTTATAATGATTGATATAATATATATTTATTAACTATCATTAAACAATTATGTAAAAGATCGCTGTAGAAGAAAAATCATCTATTGTTATAAAGTACTTTATTCATTTAACAACAAAAAGCATTAATTTATAACACATATAAAGATTCGAGTGATTACGACACCAAATAAGTACGTACTTATTCAAAAGATAAAACTTTATTTTCAATATTATATAAGAACTTTATTTTATTCGGTGCATGCGGACCGGCCCAAAAAAGGTGACGCATCTCTGGCTGCCATTGTCACGTTTCTTTTAGAACGAACTGACGTAACGCGCGTTTTGTTTATTTTAAAGGGATAAATTTGCAAAAGCTCAATATGGTGATTATACTGCTTCAATTTTTTTTTCAACATCAAACTGTAATTAAATGAATTGCTAATTACTTACCATAAATTGAAATATAAAATATAACACATTTTTCGCGATGTACCGTAAGATTTTACGATGTTTATGGGAACCATAAACAATATTACTTAAGAATCAAAAAAACAAAACATATGTGCTGACCTAGAAGTGTGAATAATATCAATATTTAAATACTGTTATCACATCTATAATGTGCGCCGAACTAGTTGGCCGCGCCTTAGGTATGTGAGCGATGGGACGGAGAGGCGGAGGCGCTTGCTGTCATTACTCACTGCAGCGCCGTACTTCGCGACGGCAACACGCGTCGAAAGTTCCGGCTAGTTTAGACAAAACGCACATGAGATTGCAATAGCGAGATGAGTCCGCTGATAAAAAGACAATCTAAGGAAATAATATTTAAAGTGCATTCATTTTTTAAAAAAACGGAAAGCCGACCCAATAGTTTAGAATATAAAACTGATGCGAATATATATAAATTAGGAGCAGAAGAAACAGGGATATCAGAACGAAGTGTAAGGAGAGTGATTGCTGAAAGTAAAACTTCCTTGCAAAATACAGGGGAAGCAAAATTTTGTGCTCCGCGGAGACCAAAAGAAATAAAAAAGAAAATACAAGTTGATGATTTTGATTTAGGAGTGATAAGAAGAAAATAAATCAGTTTTATACTGTAGAGAAAAAAATCTTAGTATACGAAAACTAAATGCTAAATGAAAACTAAAAGAGGATAATATTTTTGATTGCGGATTAACTTTTTTAAGAGAACTCTTGCACAAACTGGGATATTCATTTAAAAAATGTAAATCGAAGAGATCCCTTTTAATAGAGAGACCAAACATAGTTGAATGGCGAGTAAAATATTTGAGGGCCATGAGAAAATTCAGAGAAAACAAACGAAATATATTCTTTCTGGACGAAACTTGCGTTAACCAAAGTCACAATATCCAAAAATGTTGGCAATCTTCGTCGGAGCCTGAAATTTATACAGCTATAGGCAAAGGAAGGCGTTTAATAATGGTTCACGCTGGTAGCCGGAACGGGTTAGTTGACGATGCTTTGCTAATTTTTAAATCAGATTCAAAAACGGAGGATTATCATGGAGACATGAACTTTACACATTTTTACAACTAGGTTGGTCGAAAATTAATACCTAAATTTCCAACTCACTCAGTCATAGTTATGGATAATGCTGCAAGTTGTGATGTATGCAAGTTGAGAAGAAACCGACTATGTCCAGTTTGAAAACTAATATGCAGAACTGGTTGCAAAATTATAACGTGCCATTTTCTTCCACAATGATCAAAGCCGAACTTTTGAGGTTGATTAATACGACCCAATCAGAAAAAATATACACTGTTGATGAACTTCTGAAAGCTGCAGGTCATACTGTTCTAAGTCTACCTCCATATCACCCAGACCTCAACCCGATCGAGCTTGTGTGGGCAAATATTAAAAATTGATGGCCAGATATCACATTAATGCTACATTAGATGAGAAAATTACAATACTAACAAGGCTATTTTCCGAATTCTCTGCCGAACCATGGCAAAAATGAGATGACCACGTAAATAAAAACGGGATTTGATACTATGATGGATGATTCTGAATCAAGTTCAGAGAGTTCAGAGTCTAATGATTCAGAGCATATGTCAGAATAATTTCATATACTTAATTTGTTTATTTTACTATTAATTACAATATAATTAGATTGTTACAATATAAGTAAACTTCTATAAGTTCAATTGTATTTTATTTATTCTTTTCAATAATTGAATAATTATTATTCACGATATCTCGAGATTGGTCATCACTGTCTAATATTATGTGCGTTGCAAGCAGTAGGCAAACCCGCCCCACCTCACCCCTGTCGCCACCTAAGGCGCGGCCACCTAGTTCCGCGCGCATTATAAATTGAGATTTTGTAAGTTACGCCTTTTGACACCCGGCTCATATCTGAGGTCATTGTCCGTTTTTCTCAATCGATTTGGCACATACTATAGTAACGGTATATCGTTATAACGTTATATTATTCGGTCAATTGGAAATTTTCTATCAATGAAAAAATATTAGAAAAGAATTATTGTATACGAAAGTAGGTACATCAATTTTAAAATAACATTAATAATTAGTCAAGTTACACAAGGGCCGGAGGAAGTTTTAAAAATACTAACTTATTAATGAAAAGATGTTTAATCGCTACAAGAACTCGCTTAAGACTAACTTAAAATTATATTCCTAAAACAAAGTGCATGAGAGCCCACACAGAAGCTCGGCAGTTTCCGTTTGTCCACTCAGCATTGCCTGTTATCTTCAATCAGAATATTCTGTTGATGTGAGCATCTTGGTGGGTCTCGCCACCCGTAACAAACTAGTGAACCGCTCTGGCTTCGCCTGGAGGGATCTAATTGATGTCAGCAGAGATTATCAAACGTATTTCTTTAACTCCCCCTTTGAAAATGAATTATTTTTCAGCGCCCCCAATTTTTTATACACCTTTAAGTTTTAAAAACCATAATTTCATTACTTTTATTAATTTAGTTATATTAGTCGGTTCTGGTGTATAAACTTACATTCTAAACTAGACATTATTACCAGTGAGAGCAATTAAAACGAAACTTTATATTATTAAAAATATATTTTTATCAAACTAAAAGAGAAAATATAGACAGGTAATCAATTTTAGTTTTAAAACTAATCTAATGAGATGGTTCAGTTTGATCATTTTTACAAGTTTGTTGATATCAGGTTCGATTTTACTCAAAAACAGTCTTAAGTCACCGCGTTCGGTAACATGCAAACGATTTCCTATTTTAGTAAGCAGCGTTGTCACATCGCTAAATCCACGTTCACACAAATATGGCGATGGGAATACTATCAAAAGTCTGAACGATCGATCACAATCCAGGGTACAATTGCCGGATTGACTTTTGTAGCCGAAATTCTTGATAGCCAAATTTTTGAATTTGATTTTTATTTCCTCGTTCGTTGTCAGTTCTATAAGTTCTTCTTCTAGTTGGGGTGATACTGCTATGTTGACATTTGAAAAAGATTTAACCCAGTGTGGTCCAATTTTAAAATGTCCTGGAATCTTTCAATGAAATCACGATGGAGATTTTCCAACTGTTGGCAGTAGACAAGCAAGTCGTCGTTGTTGCAGGATACAGATTTCGAAAAAGCTTTTGACCGTGTAAATCATGTTGTATTACTACAAAAGCTCCAGGCGCTCGGAATTCATGGGGATCTGCTTAGATGGGTCAAATGTTATCTGACGAATCGATCTCAGGCAGTTGTTCTTGGAGGTTACAGGTCAGATTTTATTACTATCCCATCTAGCGTGCTCAAGGCTCTCATCTTGGCCCTCTTTCTACAACGCATACATATTTGATATACATAAATTTATAAGTAACTCCCATCACTTACTTTACGCCGATGATAAAAAGATATTTCTCAAAGTTCGTACTATTGAAGACTGCGAATCAATTCAAAAAGATCTTACCTCTTTATACAACTATTACGTAGCTAACGGCATTAATGTAAGTATATCCAAATGTCAATGTATATCTTTCACCAGAAAACTAAACCCAATAGTATTTCCCTATAATTTAAATGGAATTTTAATTAAGAGGGTCACAGTTGTTCGGGATTTAGGCGTACTCTTTGATGTCGGTATGACCATGCGAGATCATATCAATAGTATATGTAGTAAATCATATCGTAATCTTGGATTTGTCATGCATACATGTCTTTCATTTACGGAATTACTAAGTTTTAAAATAGTTTATTTCTCGTATGTAAGATCCACTCTTGAGTATGCATGCCAGGTTTGGTCACCATTTTTTAAAATTTACGTTAATAATATTGAAAGAATTCAACGTAAATTTATCTCACACCTGAACTATAAATTTAAACATAAAAGCTCATCATATTTAGATGACTGCCGACACTATAACCTTCTTACGCTTGAAGAAAGACGTAAACTGTTAGATATGGGATTTCTATACGATATCTTACGCGATGGTATTGACTGCCCGGATTTACTGAATACTGTTACTTTTAATGTGCAAAGGAAACGTACAAGAATCACCAAGAAAACTTTGTTTAGTATACCTAGTCTTTCCACACTTTATGGTGAAAATAGTATCTCAACACGTTTGCTATCAAATTATAACAAAACATTTAATACCATCGATCCCTTTATAGGCAGTAAAAGTGAAAAGTTTAGAAACAAGGTACGTACATGTATATTAAACACAGCTTCTGTTGTTTAATTTACCTTAGTAAATTATATATATATATATATATATATATATATATATATATATATATATATATATATGTGTGTGTGTGTGTGTGTGTGTATGTGTGTATGTATGTGTATGTGTATATATATATATATATGTGTGTGCTTGTATGTATATATGTAATGATATATTGAATATATTTTGCCATGATATAAATAAATAAATGAATTACAAAATTAACTCGTAAAGTAAATCACATATGAATTTGTCAGAAAGACCTAATATCTTATTGTGTTAGTAAACCTAAAATTACTTAATTTTATTACTGTTATTTTATTAAGTTGTTTTAATTTGTTTAATTTCTTATGTTAATAATAGCTTACCTGTATATTTAATATGTGGATAACTGTTATTGGCATACTTGAAGTAAATTTGAAATTGTATTTAGTGATATACGCTGTTGTTATCCTTATTAAAATAAAATAAATAAAAAATAAATAAATACTGAGAAATTTGGAAAATTATGGAACTCACGTCTGCCAAAATTCTTCTTGTGTAAGAGCAGCTTGGCTACGAAAGTAGTGATGACATTTTTTGTTATTATTTAAGTCAAGTCATCGCCTAGAAGTTGGAGATTCATATCATTAAGCAATTTATAAAGGTCTGTTAGATATGCGATATCATTCTTTGATGTGATGAAGTTGTCGCGCAATTCCGTATCCTTGTCTTCCAAGAACTTTACCACAGAGTCAAACAGATTGTAAAATCGAATCAGATCCTTTTGACAGCCAACGCACTTCAGTGTGAAAGATCAATCGGTTGAATCTTCATCATTAGTAACATAAAGTTGATTAAATAATCTGTCATCAAGAGTTTTCCGGATTTTATTGACTGCTCAGACGACATGTTGCAATGATTGAAACAGTTGTTCACTTAAATTTCTAGCAACCAAATGTTGTCGATGTATAACACCAACAACCAACTGAAAAAGTGCGATGTGCTGGACATGTATTAAATATTATACTATATATTTGTAAAATAGTTTACAAGTGAACAATATTCTTTTAGGAGTTAATAAAGTTCTGTAAACCGATTTACACCAAGCAAATCTAGAATTTTATTTTTTAAGTACGCTACGAAGTCTTTTTGACACCCCGTCATAGCTGGAGCACCATCTGTAGCAGCTGATATAATATTCTTCAAAGGAATTCCTTATTCATCACAAAACTTTTCCAGTGCCTTAAATATGATTTCTCCTTTTGTGTCTGTCTCTATATTTCTAGTAAATAATAGTTCTTGACACATTTTTTCATCTTTAGTAAACCTTGCGTAAGACAGCAACAATGCTTCAATGTTGTACCACCAGATGATTGCACAATAATTCTTCAATGTTTCCAGCCATTTCATCAATTCGTCTTTGCACAGAACTATTGCTCAAAGGAATTTTTCGTATTATGTCTGCCGCCGGTCAAAAAAGTGAAGTCATTGATGCGCAGAGTGAGGGGGAGCTCGAATAGTATTTTGAGGGTCTTTGCGGAGAGGCTCGATGGCCCGACACTTGGTAGGTTTGTCAAGCTACATGTACTAAAGTGAGCTTGATAAATCTATCAATTTGTATGCATTTTGCGAATTTTTTATTTTCTTTTATTTCTATTGTGTTTTTTTAAATTGTTTCGTGTACTAACATTAGTTCTTAAGTTTTATTTGTTTTATTAACATGCTATGGGCCTATGATGAAATAAAACAATATCATTATGGAGAACAGTAGTTATAACTTCTTTTATTGTCGGCAAAACTAACGTTTCTCCGATGGTGCGTGGTTTACCTGTTTGAGCAATTAACAAAGCAATATTGTACGAAGCTTGAAGTCCGTTATCGTCTTGCTTAGAGCCAACAAAAAATGTTTTGATACTCTTGGCTGAGCATTATGCCTCTTTTCCAGGTCTTGAAAATAGATTACATTTTTGTTCTTCTTATCTGGATGCATTTTATTCAAATGATCTTAAAGTCTTGAAGGCTTCATCGCTTTGTTTGAAAATATTTTTAAAAATAAAAATAAATAAAAAATCATTTATTCCTAGAAATAGAGCTACAGACCTGAACATTGGGAAAAAATTGTGAGTTATATTAAATTAATTTTAACTTATATTAAATTAAATACTAATTAAATATAAATTCTTATTACATATAAAAGTTACTGGCGGGCCCCAAACTAGGCATAGCCTGTATCTTGGGGACCAGGAGTACGGTTATCAGTTTTACTTACGTAATTAAAAGTACCCAAATTATACAGAACAACAAATTATTTCTTAATTTAGGAAGATAGTTTTTAACTATTTGTCGCTTACATTAATATTTATTTTTTATTTCTAGGAAAAATATGAATACAATATTTTAGTGTGAAACGTAGATATAATCTTCCTTTATTTTGATGGAAACCTATCCGGAAGAGATTAACAGTATTATTTCAGGTCTCAAATCAGTTTCCGCCCCTGGCTGGGACAATATTTCAACCGGATTTCTCAAGATGGCTAAACAACTATTTGTCCCCATCCTCTGCCATTTTGTTAATATATGCTTTGAAAAGGGTGTCTTTCCGAAGCTGCTGAATCTATTAATACCATTTACAAAGTGGAGATAAGAAAGAAGTTGGTAATTATCGGCCAATCTCCTTGCTGCCTGTGTTGTCAAAGATTTTGAAAAAGTTAATTAACAATAGACTTATACAGTATCTCTCTAAATTTAAAATATTAGCAGACTCTCAATTCAGCTTTAGAAAGGGATGCTCTACGGAAGATGCAGTTGCCGCGTTGAGTTCTCAAATTGTAAATACCTTGGATAACGGCAGAAAATGTCTTGCTGTCTTCCTAGATCTAAAAAAGGCCTTTGATACTGTATCAATCTCCATTCTTGTTAATAAATTAGAACAGATTGGTATCAGAGGCATACCTCTAAAACTTTTAAAGGATTACCTCTCTGACAGCACACAGATTGTAAGAATAGGTCAATACAGTAGTAGCTATACAAATGTTAATTATGGTGTACCGCAGGGAAGCGTACTAGGCTCTACGTTATTCTTAGTGTATATTAATAATCTGTGTAGTATGAGTGTGAATAGAGGAAGAGTTTTCTCATACGCAGACGACACTGCCAAATTTATTTGGGGAGACACTTGGGAAGAAGTGCAATTGATAGCGGAAAAACAATTAGCTAAGGTTGCTCGTTAGCTTGATAATAACTTACTTACTTTGAATGTTAATAAAACTCAATTCATATGTTTTTCTATAACTAGCCGGTCACAGCCAAAGGATGATTTTAGACTCAAAATACATAAATGTTACAATCCTTCCAGCGGTAACTGTACGTGTACATCTATTGAAAAAGTTTCATACACAAAGTATCTGGGCGTTATGGTGGATCATCGACTTTCCTGGTACAAACATGTCGAATTAGTGTCTAGTAGAATTCGAAAACTCACTCGGATATTTAAAACTTTGAGATATGTTGCTTGTCCGGATCTTTATATGTGTGCTCATATTATTGTATACCTATTTGGGAGGGGGGGGGTACTTATAAAAGTAAATTTATTGAAGTTGAGAGAGCTCAAAGTGTTTATTGAAAGTTATGCATTTTAAGCCATATAGGTTCTCCACTAGAATTTTGTATTCATCTTGTAGGCTGATTTCGGTGAGACAGTTGTACATATTACTCACTTTGTTAAAAAAACATAAGTCTTTGTCTTTTAATACTACTTACGGTAGTAAGAGAAGAAATTATAGCGTAGTTCCTATATGTAGTACGAAAACCAATTTTGCGAAAATTCAATATGAAAAACAATCAGAACACTTATATAATCACTTATTAATAAAATATTGCAAATATATCCGTTAAGGACATACGATTGTAAGAAAAAAAATAATGCAGTGGCTTAAGACACTTAATTACGATCGAACTGAAGCTTTATTAGTTTTTATCCTATAAACGCAATCACTCACTGTCTTTTTCTCATGCATACACACGTACCCACACACGCGTACACACACACACACACACACACACACACACACACACACACACACACACACACACACACACACACACGTACACTGTTTCTCTTATGTACTTAGTAATGTACTTAGTTAAGGGAGGGCGAGGGCCTTCTACCACAAGTATCTTTATACTTAAGAAGTCCTCAAACTCGTACTAATTTTAAGAAAATGTTGGAACAATAAACTTTCATTTCATTTCAATCTGGTATTATTTTTGCTTTAATATTAAGTTTTCGGTATCATCATAATTTAGTGAGGTATCTTTTTACTATTTGTTTAGCTTTTAAAGTGGTGCAATTTTTGATGACACAGACTTTAAGTATTTTGTTATAAATATGAGGATGTGAGAACTGTGGAAGACGTTGCGCGAAAACAGACCTGGCAGCCGGAATTGGGACTTTAAATATTCGTTTAGTGATTAGGTGGTCGTAAATAGGCGACTGAATTACTTGCCCATGGGTTTTTAAAACTGCGGATATAATATACAACTGGCATACACTCAAAACCTCGCTATTCCGATAAAGATCGGCTGTAGGGTACCGGTAGGGCTTTTTATACATGACCTTGAGAACTGCTCTCTGTGCCCTTTCCAATTGCAACACCGTGGTTTTGGATGCACCACTCAAAGCTGATATACAATATTGTATTATGGATTGGCAGAGGGCAAAATAAACTATACGAAGTGTCCTTTTATTAGCACAGTTCCTGAGCAACTTCATTATGTAAATAACCTTCTTGACTCGATTTAAGAGGTATGAGATATGCTGTTTGAAGAAAAGATTGTAGTCAACAATTACCCCCAAGTACCTGATCGTCTCCACTCTCGCAATACCCTCACAGTCACATTGTTGCAGAATGTCACAAGTATGGACTGGAATGAATAATTTAATTTCCGCAAAACTGTGCAAATCAACGGATTAGATGCACAAGTTTTGTGGAAACATGTATTTGGAATTTTTCGCATTGTCAACAAATTACGATTCAGCCACCCAGCTACTTGACCCATACCGTTCTCGGCCAGCTTTCTTACTTCTTTCCAGGATCGGCTATGAAATAAGACAACGGTGTCATCTGCGTAACAAATTGTTTCACACTGAGGTATTTTGAGTTCTAGAAGGTCATTCATATACAGAACAAAGAGGGTCGGCCCGAGAATACTGCTCTGGGGCACGCCGAAGGTCACCTGAAGCTGGGAACTTGTTTGATCAGGCCCTATTTGCACGCTTTGGTATCGATTAGTGAGATAGCTTTGAAACCAATTCCTAGCAGTACCGCGGATTCCAAAACCTTCGAGCTTCTTCAACAATATTTGTCTGGACACGGTGTCAAAGGCCTTAGAAAGGTCCAGAAAAATACCAAGAATACATTTACCATTATCCACCTTCGATAAAATTTGATTTATCAGCAGATTAATAGCATCCTCAGTTAGGCTCTGAAATGGCCGACAACAACCCGTGAAAAGCCATTAGGCATAAGTAATCAGATACCTGCAAATCAGTGTCGTTAGCTAACAGATTGATATATAAGTCACCCGCCACCATTACACAAGACCTATCCTGTAAGCTGTGAAGTGTACTGTCCAAAAATTGTAGAAAGCCGTTTAAGTTGTGAAATGAGGGAGAGCGATATATGTATAGTATAGACAATGACATCCAAGTCAACCCTAAGGCAGTTTGCCTCATCAAAGATGGGCTTCTGCACAGAGGGCATCCACTTGTCCAAACTAATGTAAACAACCACTCCCCCACTTTTATTGATATACTTTTTAGTATGAAAGGACTTATAACCGGCTATTTGCCCATTTACTGAGCTATCATGTAGCCAGCATTCAGTCAGAACGATGACGTCATATGTAATGTTTAATCTCTTTAGGACTACCAAAAAATCATTAAAATTATGTTGAAGACTACTTATATTAAAAGTGAGAAGTTTAAAATCGTTTGATTGAAAAACTTTCTTACAATATTCTAGTCTATCCAGTGAGTGACATTTAATCGATAAAGATTTTTCTATATCATCTTGGATTTCTATGGCGGCCGTAGTATGTAAAAAATTAATAGAGATATTTAAGACAGAGCTTGTCACTCCTAAACTGGTAGGAATACTAGGCTGCACTAAAAGTATCGGGAATGGAATATTTCCACTGTTCCTGTCATATTAAAATCTTTTTAATTGAAAACTTCTTGGTTTTAAAAATCGAATACCATTTATTTATTCAAAAAAAAGATTCTCGGTCTTGTCACAAGGTTTTGTAACTTATCGTAGTATCCTCTTAGTAGTCTTCAAACTTGTTTAGTCGTTGAGAAAATGGAATTGACTCGAGAAAATTCAAGAGCGATGATTTATTATGAGTTTCGAAGTGGTTTAACACAAAAACAGTGTGTTGACCGGATGACTTCTGCATTTGGTGATGAAGCCCCATCCAAAACCACAATTTATCGCTGGTTTGCTGAATTTCAACGTGGACGTGTCAAGCTCAGTGATGATCCCCGTCAAGATCGTCCAAAAACTGCAGTCACCCAAGAAAACGTTGATGCTGTGCGTAAGCTGATTGAGGAAGATCGACATGTGACATACCGCGAAATTCAGGCAACTTTAGACATTGGCATAAGTCAAATACAAATAATCTTGTATGAACAATTAGGTGTAAAAAAAGTTGTTTTCCCGATGGATACCGCATTCGCTCTGGGAAGAGCAAAAAGCGACTCGCGTTACTTGGTGCGTCAGAACTCTCGAAAGATTCCACGCATGATCCTCAAATGCTGTATACAACATCGTATCAGGTGACAAATCCTGGATATACGCGTACGAACCCGAAATAAAAAACCAGTCATGAGTTTGGGTGTTCTAAAATGAGTTAAAGCCAACAAAAATTGTTCGTTCACGGAGTGTTGCAAAGAAAAAGTGGCCACGTTTGTCTCCAAAACCGGCCATGTTACGACTTTTTCTCTTGAGGGACAAAGAACGGTTAATGCAGAATGGTATGCTAGCATTTGTTTGCCACAGGTCGTTTCTGAACTCCATAAAGAGAACTGCAACCGCCGCATCATCCTCCATCACGACAATGCGAGTTCTCACACCGCACACAGAACAAAAGAGTTTTTAGAGCAAGAAAACATAGAATTATTAACCATCGTACACCCCGACCTAAGCCCTAATGATTTCTATAATTTCCCTAAAATAAAGAATAAATTGCGTGGACGAAATAAGTTAATTTATCCTATATTTAACTTTTTAAATAATATAGTATTATATCAATGTGTAGTGTTCGCGTAAATATAAGAAATCAAGAGATTTTCATCACCTGAAGAAGCTGTGGACGCCTACAAAACGGCCATTTTGGAGACCCCAACTTCCGAATGGAATGGTTGCTTCAATGATTGGTTCCATCGTATGGAAAAATGTGTCAAATTTCGCGGAGAATACTTCGAAAAGCAATAAATACATTTTTAAATAGTAATGTGTCACTTCCTTGATTCCCGAAATTTTCAGTGCCGCCCTCGTACAAACATTTTGTTACCAAAGAACTTAAGCCAGTCATAGTCTTAATCACAGAGGTATATTTTAATCGGAATTCGAATATAGGTAAGCAATATAAGATAAGGCCTTTTCTACGCGATATTCAATAGTAGAATTTTGCTTGAGTTACAAATATGTGTAACATAATATGATTTAGAAGGAAATTCTTTAGCGAGTGTATTATAACTATTTGTAAAAAAGTAAAGATTAATAAATACATAAGTTATGAATAGGTGAAGTAATAGTTTTATTTTTTTTTACAATTACCGGTAAACTAATACTTATGTGCACTTTCGTTTTGCATAAATAACAATAAAAATATGAGAAAAATATTCATAATACTCATAATATGAGCTGCAAAGAATCATTACCATTAACATCGAATAATAATAACATGCAACAAAACAAACATGAACTTAATAACAAGCAAAGCAGGCTAATTTGATTTATTGTCTTAGTGTGGAAAAGAAGATGGGTTACACTCACGGTCCGAGGAAACGAAGTGCCGTTCCATGTCAGCAGCACTTCGTATAGTGCGGGCTGGACTACCTTCGTGCTTTCGGATATGAATTTTTCCATTTTTGATCCAGCAGTACCTATAACCCGCTTCTCTTGGTCGAGTTCTAACATCCCGAAACAACTGGCGATTATATTTTGTAAGATGTTCGTTGAAGTATAATTTTCTAGGAGGTTCTTGAACTTCAATATCTAAGTTGGTGAGGTTACGTCTAGGTTTCGTCGCCTTTAAAAATTCATCACGCTTGTCTTTTCTTAGAAAGCGCACTATGACAGGTAGGGTAGGTCCTTTAAATTGACTTTCCTGATTGGTTCGGTCTCGTCGACTCCCTGGATGAACAACGAAATCAATGTCGTCGTTAACTAGGGTGATGTCGATCTTAGAAGCCATAACGAGGACAATGTGTTGCAGGTTCTCACTGACATTTTCGTTGATGCCCATGATCTCCATTTCATTTCGTAGCGAGGATTGTGACTGGGTGTTGAGTTGTTCCTGGAGAATTGAAAAGGTGGAGTTTTGAACAAAGAAGGCACAAAGGCAAAGATGGATTTGTCGAATTTTTTATGAATCCATATTTAATATATTCTCCACTATATTGCCATCTCGTCTTTTTTGCTTCCGACATGGCTTTGTTTTTACGAATATGTACATAAAGTGTTGAACTTAAATACTTGTTTAAAGAATGCGCGCGAAACCACAAATGAAAATATAAAAATTATATGGGGCTTTTATATAGGATTTAATAGATTTAAGAGATAAAATACCGCACGCACCGACAGGCATAACGGCAAAGACAAATACGCACACACTCGTTTATCTCTTTCGACGCTCAATCGTACTGAGCAAATTAAGATAAGTATCGGTAAACCAGCCGATTGCTACCGGATTGCACAAATAGCGTTATTTATCAAAAACTTGTTACAGCTTGTTTGCGTACGGCATACGGGCTATCCTACGAAATTATTTCTAGTTTATATACCATCATACAGAGCAGAAATATAAGCTAATTATTCGATATTTAGTAGTCGGTAGGTTTTAATTTCAGTAAATTTTAAAATAACTATCTAAATGAAATTAAAAATCAACCATCGCCCTCTATAACACGCTAACGCCCCCCATTTATTTCTGGGCCCCTTAACGCCCCCCTCTAAGTGTCCAACAAGGGGGCGTTATCGCCCACTTTGAGAAAGACTGACTTAAGATAATCGTTTAAGACCGTTTATTTTATCTTATCAATATTTCTATTGTAATAAAATCTCTAAAATTTTCGTATAAAGTTTAATCCAGATCACTCCCGGTACTACTCTCTATTTGTTCATGAAGGTTTGTTACAATCGGCTCGGCCTTTCCGTAGATTAGCTCGGACCTACAGACAAAGGAAAATTTAAAAAATGGTTATTCATGTCTCCATGGAATACAAATATTTTTTTAAAAATATTAACAAATAAAATCAAAATTTTTTATGATAACTCTCAGAACGCGTCGTAGCTCAAATTAGCTAAACCGCCCTAAAGTTTTTGTAGTTTATTGCATTTTGTAGTCATTGGTTTCAATGACAAGTTGGACTGAAGTTATAGAACGTATGAAATACACATATCGCAACGTATATTTTTTTGCAATCTTTATCCGCAGATGTGAGTAAAGATAACGACAGTGTTTCGCGTAGTGTATATATTCTTTGACAGTGTGCGATCGAGAGTCGAAAGAGGCGACGCCATTTTCAATCCCATCGCTTTAACCGCACGGGTAGTAATTAAAATTAAAGCCACATCATCAATAATTTTGTACAATACAAAAACTGTTATTAAATGTATACTTTAAACTTATGAAACCATAAACTTTAAATGTTATATAAAATAAACGAATAAAATTAAACAACAACGAAATTAATTACTCTAGGGATACAGCTTCATCACATGAACTAACCTTTAACATGCTAGGAGGTTGCTGTAACCAATGATTTCAGGAAGCTATTCTGACTAATTTCATGTGGATCTCCGTACAGATGTATGTATGTGTGTCTTGCGTGTGCCCTGTGTGTGTGTATGTAATCTTTCATAACTTTTGAACATCATGATCGATTGAGATACGGTTTGTGGCGTTCTAACGATCTTAATGTGGAATAGATTTGGTGATAATATGAACTCTTCGGACGTGTAAATTTTGAGAAATCGCAAAAATAAAATTTTAAAAAAACTGTTTTTGGTATAACTTTTAAACGGCTTTACCGGTCGATTTCAAAAACTAATCAGCTCTTAACCAAAAAATGACGTGGAATGCCGTTTAGAAAATAAAAATCGGTTCATTCGTTCGTGAGATATCGATGGAGAAGAATTCAAAAAAAGGTTTTTTTTAACATACATCGAGATTTCGCAACATAATTTGGTGAAATTTGGAGCGTTTTGCATTTGAAATTAGCGGAAAGTTCCAGAGATGGCCTGCAGGGTCAACCATATTTTTTTTGTAGAATAAGGTTCACAAACGAGCACACAGTCCAGCGCTGATGGTAAGTGGTTGCTGTGGCCCTTAGACATCTATAATTATCCTCGATTAAGAATCAAAACGCAGATGCGTTGTCACCCCTGAGAACTAAGATAGAATGCTTCGTTTCCAGTAAAAAAGGGTCTCCGGATCTCTACACTCACCGTACGAAATACAGCAATATTAAACTGCTATTTTACGCCGGTATTCTGTGAGAGTTTGGTCCTTCCCCGATCGAGCCGACCCATTCGTGCTACAACCATAATATAGCTGCAGCGTGGCCCTATCACATGCGAATTACTAATTCTGCTAGTGATATGGAGTTTGAAGAGAGAGTGTCATATACTGAATGTCTATATTAAATGTAGGAGAAACGGTACGGAGGTTACAATATCAGAAAAGTTACCATCCCCCATATAGCTCCTACAGCTTAGCCTCTGAAAGATACCAGTTCAAATAACTGTCAAAAAATTTGAGCGTGCATGTTCCACTATGGTTTGAGTTTAACCGTCTACGGATTGCTTCTCTTGCAATATTTTCGTTTTAGTAAAGGCTTTAAGCGGATTTTGAATCGTCGAATTGGTGCTTAGTAGGCAATGGAAACGAATGTAAAAATGCTTCAAAGGTAACATACACCAAAGTTATCATTGAAACACTATCGTCATAAACTTTTAGTATAAAACTACTAAAAAAGTTTCAGACAAAAGTGGTAGTCATAAGTCTAACCATCTGAAACTATACCGCTTGCTTTATTTATTCATCAGTATAACAACTATCAACGTACATCCATCCCTTTGGCTTTTGCTTTGGCAGCAGCATCTTCTTTGTAACAACTTATAATAATAAAGAAAACTGCCATTGCCAATCGCCAAGTTTGGCAACTATATCAAATTTCAAGCTATGATGCAATCGAAAGGTGACGCCTATTTTTTTTTATCTGAAAGTGTACCTATGCTTTTGGCCCTGCGGCCTTAACAGCTTTGTCGAAATAGACTCATGAGTGAGGATCCACGAGCTATTGAGTGCAACGATTCTGTCGTCGGCGAGGCGACTACAGTCCCGAGGCACCCCGACTCCTGCTTTTGGAGTGAGGCTCCTCAAGCTAGGAGGGGCCTCGATGTAATTCAAGGGCCCCTCTTAGGGAGGTACTACCTCGGCTTGAACCACTATCATGATGAGTGGAAACGGGTCGCAACTAAAACCGCACCGAAACGCGGTGGTTGAACCTCGTATACGGGATGTGTATATGACTTCGCACTCGCCGGCTAGCGCGGTGTGTGCCCTAGTGTTCTGTACTAGTGTAATGTCTGAATGTGTACGTGTTGTGTCAATACTAGTTCCCTTTCTTAAGGAAGGGGGGGGAGTAACCTATTCTTGAAGGTGATCTCGTCATCGGGGTCTAGAAGGACGTTCTTAGGACGTCTCCTGGTGGGGGCAACATCCCCATCCGAGGAGTAGGCACCCGCCCCCTCCACCAACGGATTTTGGTGCTGCTTTATCAATTCAAATCAATTCGAAGTATCTTAAGGATAATTCCTTAAGATACGAAGAAATGGTAGGAGTGGTCGCCTATGTTCAGCAGTAGATTTATATAGGCTGTAATGGACGCGCATATACGCTCGATTAAACAGTAACAGTCGATCTGCGATTTAAACACTAACGCTGTTGGAGCTACATACCAAATGTTTTCGGTTTTGTTTTATATGTAACTTACAAGCATTATAATTTGTAACTTTTACTATGTGGTATGACTCGTTTTCTGCTGAGCAAGTATTTATAAGATGTGAGGCATTTCATCGTAACCCTCACAGGTAGTAATTTATTTTTATAATGTGCGAGCAGCTATGTAGGTCTATGGAAAGAGACCAGTATCACTGCGACCTAAAAGATCTATTGTGAACGCTGCTATGGCTATAGTTCACTGCTAAGTCCTAAGATCAAGGCCGGCCAAACCCAGGGACACGGGCCACGAAGTGGCCCGCCAAGGCATTTGAATTTGCACGCAAGCGGCAAGCCGGGTCGCGCGGTGTCGCCGCCGCCACCTGATTGGTCGGTTAAAACGAAAACATGCCCGCCCGGGCGCAACCGATCCGCGTCGTTCGGGTGTTGTCGCTACCTCTACGTACCAATTTTACTTCGGGTGCATTGGATTAGGTACTACAATAATAAAATCAGTTTGGTGAGAATTTGTTTTGAAAATTAGAAAAGATTCTATAAGAACTTTGGATTTGAATTTTCTGCAGGTAAGTGACTATGTACGTGCTGTGATTTTGATTTAGATACCTACCTACCATTTTAGGTTTTTGTTTGTTTATTGTGCGTTATGTTATAACTGTAGGTAAGTAGGTATTTAGACAAGTTTTATTAATATTGTCGTATTGTGCCTGTCCAAATCAATTATTTTACTTTACTTACCTACATTCCATATTAAAATCGTTAACTGCAGTTTACAAGTTAAATCTCTATTGTTTTAGTATGGCCCTCAGCAAACCTTGTACATCAAAAATAAAGGATAACTCTCGGACGTTTCACGAAGAATGGTAACCAAAATACTTTTTCGCCGAGAGCAAAGCCCGCAAACCGGTGTGTCTCATTTGCTCAGCAACAGTAGCTGTTGCTAAAAAATATAATTTAGAGCGGCATTTCAAACAAAACCACGCGAAATTCGAAAAAGAGTATCCAGTGGGGTCAGCATTAAGGACAGATTTTATAAAGGAAAAGAAGAAAGAGCTATTTTCACAGCAAAATATTTTTGTAAAACAACATGACGAATTGGAAGCCATGGTCAAAACATCGTATGAAATATCTTTACTCTTGGCTAAAAGGAAAAGCCGTTTTCTGATGGGGACATTATAAAACAGAGTTTGACAATTTTTGCGTAGAAATGTAATGATCAAAAGGTTAATGCCATGGCAGATAGTATTTCACTTTCGCGCAACACACTAATGAGGCGAGTAGAAGAAATTTCAACAGACATTATCAGTAAAATTACAGAGTTTGTCACTAAATGCAGATATTTTTCACTTGCATTGGACGAAACCTGCGATTTAACAGGTATGGCGCAGTTAGCTGTTTTTGTACACTGTATTGATGACAATATATTTCAAGATTTATTGGACCTCTGTCAACTTGAAACTACTACCACAGGAAAGGATATATTCATAAGACTCAAAGATTGCCTTGAGGGTAAGAACCTAAACTGGGATAAATGCAATTCAGTTTGCACTGATGGAGCACCTGCGATGATGGGGAAAACCAATGGTGCTGTGGCTTTGCTGCAAAATCACATCGGTCGACAATAGTTTTCTTATCATTGTACTATCCATCAAGAAGCTTTGTGCAAAGACATGACGTTCGAGGATGTGATTGACCCAGTAGTACATTGTATTAAATTAATACGTGCTAGAGCACTTAACCGCCGACAATTCAGAATGTTGTTTGAAGAAGAAATTAAGGAATACGGCGAATTACATCTCTATTGCGCTGTTCGCTGGTTATCCAAGGGCGAAATGTTGAAACATTTTTATGATTTGAGGGACCAGGTTCTGGATTTTCGGGAAGAAAAACAAGCATTACCAGCAGAGAGAGCTCTGAATAAAACTATTATTTACGGATTTTATCGCGTTTAATTCGACTTTAATTTATTTTTATTATCCCGATGTTTCGGGTGCTTTACAGCACCCGTGGTCACGGGGGGACTGATACGAACGAACGCGAACATGAACATGAACGCGATAAAATCCGTAAATAATAGTTTTATTCAAAGTGTAGTCTTCGCGTAAATTTAAGAAATCATTAGAGAGAGCTCTGCTTAAAAATTCATTATGGCTTTGCGATCTTGCATTTGTAGTTGACATTATGAAGTACCTTAATGTTCTGAACGTTAAATTGCAAGGAAAAGATTGTTCTCTTCCGACAATGTTAAACTTGATCAATCGTTTCAAAGGGAAGTTAAACTTGCTTGCAGCAAACTTAGAGAGAAATAAAATCGACCATTTTTCCACACTTGCAAGTGTAAAAGAAGGGTTAAATATCACTGCCCTAGATATCCCGAAAAACCTATCAAAAATAAAATGTTTAAAAGAGTCTTTTGAAAACAGATTCCAGGATACAAGAAAAATATTAAGCTGTTTATGAATCTGTGGCGTTATTAATCTGAGAAATAAAAATAAACATTTAAAATTAAAATAAAATACAAAAATAAATAAGTAATATAAAACTTACCTTGAAGTCGTGTCGTATCGTCGCAGAAATCGTGATCAAGTCGTTGAGTAGTAAAGACGCCCGGATAATGCATCGAACAAAGGATTGAAGACATCGAAGCGGCGCACCCGCCACGCAGTTAGTAAGAATATATTACTGTGACTGTAAGACGTATGACGCTTGCGCCCGGCTAATGTTTTTATTTGCTACTTGCTTTGAACTGTTTCTTCCTTCTTGTGCTAATAACTTCTGTGCTACGCTTTGTGCTAAATTATAAACAGTATTTTATATGTGAACTATTGTATTCGTGAACTTATTAATTTATTAAGAATCTCCCCACATCACTTCAAATTCTTTTGCAATCAGTTCTACTGATCTGCTTGAATATCCAGCAAACATTCAGATCGAAGTGACAGATCTTCAAAATCACACTGCCCTTAAACAAATTTTCTCCGATAACGTATCTTCAGAGCAGCTAACAGAAAGTTCTGCAAATTTTTGGAAAAAGTTTCTAATGAAGATTTCCCAACATTGCGCGACCTTGCTATGCAAATTTTAAGCAGGTTTCGATCCACCTATGTGTGTGAAAAAACATTTTCAACTCTATCATACATTAAAAATAAATATCGCACATCTCTCACTGCAAAACACATTTCGGATTTGATTGTACTATCAACTTCAGATTTAAAACCAAATATCGACAAATTACTATCAAGAAAACCTCTTCACAGCTCACATTAAATTAAAAAAATATGTTATTTTATTTCATTTACTTATTTGTAAATGAAATAAAATAACATATTTTTTATTAGTACATTATTATAGTATTATAGCATATTTATTTTTGTCTTTATTGTATATAATAAATTACCTTATGAATATGGGAGTACCGGTGGCCCGGCGCCGCCACAGTCTAAGAAATTTTGCTCACCTGGAAAATCTATTGGCCAGCCTTGCCCTATGTCTTCAATGAATAGTAGGAGTTGCTTAGCCGTGAGCAATTTCACTTCTTCTGGGCGGAGTACATAGTTTCCCAGATAAGTGTTACGTTTGCGCATTAAGGGTCCGCAATCAGTTAGGATGTGCAGAGGCGTTTTTTCCGTTATGGAACAGAACCGACACATCCTTGAGTTGCTTACTCCCAGGATGGACATGTGCTTTTTAAGACAACAGTGTCTAGTTAGGGCTATTACCGGAATGCGCAATTTATTTTTACTTAATCTCAGGGCTTCTGAAGCGAATTTATGATCAAAAGCTCGGATTAAGGTTTTAGATACACGCGTGACCGGGAATCCATCTTAAAACGACCCTGTTGTTACATCCCAGGGCGTTTAAATGGTTCACACAGTCTCCAACTAGCTTCAAGTTCACTAAGTTTGACCTCGGCGCTAGCAGTGCTGCTTGACTATCAGAGTTTGTATAAATTATATGGTTGACGTAGTGTTTTTGCAGATTGCTTTTCTCACACTGAAGTATGGCGAAAATTTCTACCTGGAAGATAGAGGTGTATCAACCCAAATTCATACAAGTTTGAATTAGCCCATTTTAGACCCATCGGTATACCATATGAGGCTACCGACCTCACAGATACCCTGGCCATTCAGCCAGTCTTCTCTGGAGGGTAATTCCACTACATACTTTTTATCAAAAGTGTGTAGTGGACGCATGATATCTGAGATCATGCATAAGACCGGTGATTCCTTAATTGAGTCTAGCATGGATCTCAATCTGTAGGAAAGCAAGCTCACACCGCCCCGGGCGTTAATCCTATACAAACTAGGCCTCGCCTCCTTGTCTAGATAGAGATCAAGGGGTGTTAGGCATAGAAGTGCATTAAGAGCCGCTCCAGGCGACGATCGCATAGCTCCAGTTGCCATTAAGCAGGCAGTCCTTTGTAGACTATTTAGTCTGCCCACAGTCGTCTTTTGGTTGGCCTAGTTACACCAGACAATAGAGGCGTCGGCGAGAATCGGCCTCACTATGCTGCTGTACAGCCATAGGACCATACTGGGACGCAAGCCACAGTTGTTCCTGACCAAACGACTGCACGTACCTAAAGCAATTTTTTCCTTATGGCATACGTTGCTAAGGTGAGAGTTCCACGTTAGTTTTTGGTCGATTCTTCGCCCAAGTACTTAACTGCCGTGGAAAATGGTACTTCTTTACCATTAAGTTTTGATTGGACTAATTTTTAACACCAGTTATTTATGGCGTTTAGGGCTCTTTGTGTGATCGACGATATAGTACTTTGGCAAAAGCCCCACGCAATGATCACAAGGTCATCAGCATAACCTAGTATGTCAATGCGTAGGTCTGCAATTTTGTACAATAGTTGGTCAACCGCAAGAGTCCAAAGAAGGGGTGACAAAACACCTCCTTGTGTGCAGCCTCTTGTAGTTGCAACCACAATCGTAGTTAGAAACAGCGCTATTTTACCTTTATGTTTGAAGGCATCGACTTCACCCTTCATCTGATGGTTGTGGGGTTAAAATTTTTAGATGTCAGGCCCCCAATCAGCAGTGATGTGGGGCTACTGTTCAAGACGCCCTCAATATCTAGAAAGGCACAAAAAGCTATTTCTTTATTCTCCAGTACTTTTTCGACCCTGTCAATGACACTGATCAGGGCTGTTTCCGTAGATTTGCCTCTGCGGTAAGCATGCTGGTTGTAATGTATAGGCCTCGTAGCTAAAGCTACATTCCTAATATATCTATCTATAACCTTTTTCAATGTCTTAAGGAGAAAGGAATATAGGCTTATAGGTCTAAAGGACTTTGGTAAAGCGTAGTCCTTTCTACCAGCCTTAGGTATAAATAGAACTTTGACAATTGTACATCGTTCTGGAATACATCCCCAGGCAAAACCTGCTCTGAAGATTTTCACCAGATAGGGAAGAAGATGTCAATACCCATCTACAGTTGGATGGGAATTATTCCATCCTCCCCGCTTGTTTTGAATGGTTTAAAGGACTCAACAGCCTACTGCACCAGGTTTCGCCTTATTATCTTTGCAGCCCTACACCAGTCCTCATTACAAGGCCTTCGTAGGGCTCTGAAAGAATTCAAGGTTAAAGTCTTGTGTGACCCTGGGAAATGGGTTGACGCTAGTACTTCCAATGTTTCTGTTTCACTATTAGTATAGTTACCATCCGACTTTTTAAGAAGCCCGATCTGATTAGGTTTAGCTGTCGATAGCATTTTGTGTAGTCTTGCACTGCGAGGCAAAGGCTCAGTTTCCTCGCATAGTTTCCTCCACGATACTCTATTTGCATTCCTAATTTCTTTATTATATTCAGTTAGAGCTACACTATAAATATTAAATAAAATAAAAAAGCCTTATTAAATAGTTTCCTGGTCTTTTCCCTAAGTTCTTTTAGATTAGTATTCCACCGAGGAACTTTTCGTGTTGAGGTCTTGGTTTTGACGGGACAACTGTCCTCGAAGGCTTCACGGATACCTACGGTTACTGTCTCCGTCGCTAACTTCATACCTTCGATTGTTTTGATGCTTTTGGGAAATGTTTCCAAATTCCTCCTTAGGCTATCTCTGTAGATATCCCAGGAGGTCGCTTTTGGATCCCTAAAAGTAATGGTTTCATAGGTTGGTATCAATCACAAACTTAATGTGCTTGTAATCAGACATCGAGTTTTCGCTACTAACATGCCAGTCATTTATTCGCCTGGACATGTTATTGGTAGCAAAGGTTATGTCTAATCACAGATTACCCCCTAATAGATACCGCATCATGGAATATTTGTTCTGTTTCGATTTTACCGAATTTCGCGGCATGCATGAGTTGCGGTGGACGTGTCAAATGCGCTGTGATTGGATAATTCAAGGTTGAATTTAGAATGCTCCCAACCATAGTGATGGGACAGGTCAATGTCATAGTTAGCCCGGCTACCTTCAGTTTTAAAAATTGATTTTTGGATCTACATGGTCGAGATGATCTATATAAAACGAGCTCACAATATCTTGAAGTCTTGCAGTGGTATGCTTGGGTTTGGGTAGATTTTGCAGATGGCTTGTGGTAGCACCCATCCATCGACTCTGGCCGGCTTCACTCAGTCGCTGTGACTGAAACTCTGCGATCAGATGTTTTCTGTCACAGATCCCTTGTGCTCTCTGAAACGAACGAGTGTAAACCACGGTATCTAACTGTGAAGAATGAACGATCGATTCACCATTTAAATATCGGTTGGTATGGGTCTTTTTCCTATAAACTGTGTGACCAATAGTGTTATCTGGATTTCGGATGGCTAAAACATCTAGGAAGGCTAAAGAATTGTTTGCCTCTAACTTCATTGTTAATTGTATTTTAGAGTTTATGAAGTTATGGTGGTCTAAAAATGCTGTTGGTTTGTCAGATGGTTAAATTGTGAAAGTTTCGTCGACGTACCGCTTGTAGAATCTTGGATTTACAAGAGCAGTAAGACGGGCTTTCTCCTCAAAGTTCTCCTTGAATATGTCGGTGACAATAGGAGATACAGGTTAGCCCATTGCCACACCATCAACTTGCTTGTAGAACTCTTCCTTCCACAATAAATAGCCAGATGTGAAGCATTGTTTGAGTAATACTGCAAATTCTGCAGGCATGTTGTTATCTTCTAGTTTCTTAGTTACTATTGAGATGCAGTATTCAATAGGTAGGCCTGTGAATAGTGACTGAACACGAAAACTGACCATAGTTTCATTGTTAGCGAGATGTGGGTCTTTTATCTCACTAACAAAATGGTGTGAATCATTTGTGTGTGGTCTGGTATGTCCTCTCGGTGGTGACAGTATTTTCGCCAAGTGCTGTACCTAAAAGTAGCATTATTTATTTGGTTTATTATTAATTAATAAACCATACGGTACGTGTTTCAAATTTAGATGTACTTAATAATAATAAGATATTACTGCAGTTCATGTCACTAGAATAACAATAATCACATTATAACTTTCACTTGTTTTACGATTTATAAATCCGTTAAAAATAGTTTAATTTCAACGTGTTACATTCGCCTAAATATTAGAATATCATGTTTCAATCAACAACTTAATGCTATTACTTATTGTGTAATCTACATTGGTACTATACTTTAAAAAAATGTAAAAGTCCATACTAAAACTGGAAAGTATAGAGATGGTATAGCGGAATCCAACTGCCTTCTACGGTTTTTATATATGAAGATTGTCTTCTGTGAAGTGTCTTGAGCATAGCACACTATTTTTGGTTGGAAACCATTTCAACAAACCAAGAGCCAGCTACGGCACTGAAGCTGAGCTTCTTCTCCCCCGTTGCCAGCTTCACAGACTTCTTAGACTGGTCTTAGGGGTCTCTTCCTTAGACCGATTGCGTCTTTTCGTCTTCGGAACAGACGGAGGCTTGGGCAGAGGAATTTCGTCCCAGGGCTTCTGGCAGAGAAAGAGGGCCTCTTCGGCTCCTATCTCAGCTGCTATCAGCCTTCGGTACCTTTTCCTTGCTGCCCCATTAAGCTTATAACTTTTTCTTTTCCCCTCCCTGATTTGTTTCCGATTGTAGTTCGGCTGCAGACGTGCCCTCCACTTCACGGCTCGTCCCAGGTTGGGGCGCAATGTTGCAGGGTATTGGTGAGGCTAAAAGAGCCTCTTCCAAACCTACAGCTAGTTCCATTAAAAGAAATTTTTCACTATCTTTTTTAAAATGTCAGTTTTCAACCATTTTGTTCCGACGATTAGCTAGGGAAATACTCGATCACGCCCGGCAGAGCCCCACATGCCGAAGGAAGGGCAAAAATACTACTCAAATCGCCTGGTCTCGGGTAGGCACCGTTTGCGTCTGTACTCCCTCCAGACACGCATCCATCGGCACTGTACGCTTGACACCTTGGATTTGATTAGGATAGGAAAAGGTGGTGGAATAAAAGAAAAGGAAAAGAGTATCGTCCGAGTGTTTCTATTCTGTCTGTTTCCTATTGAACCAGACCAAATAACAGGTGGCAACCACGTGAAGAAGAACTCCTCAGACTTGCCCTGGGGATCAACACGACCTGCGCTCTTTCCCAGAGCCATACGCCAAACTGCTAACCGAATGGGAGAGCAGAATAGGTGTTATTCTAGTCCTGTTGATAAAATCAAAAAGTCAGGAGTAGACTAAATCCCGCCCACAGGTGGCAATAGCAATGCATCTGTTGCCTTATTTGTTTGAAATAAAGCGAATTTGTCCATGGACTGCAATAGATACTACATAGTAACGCAACTTACCATCATAAGGACTGTAAGTTAGTTTGTCACAACTGTTTTCCTATTTTTGTTGAGTTTCATAAAATCTCTCAAAAACTTTGCAATGTGACGCATCAGTATATTGTAAATTAGTGTGTGAAACAAATTCACATACTTAAAGGTTAATTTGTTATTACTTGACACTGGCAAAAGTATAATAGGTACGAGTCCGTAACCAAAAAGAGATAGCGTAGGAAAAAAAGATAGCGGCAAAATGTCAATTGTAAAAAGATCAAAACAAATAAACAAATCAAAAGTTATCAAAAAGTCAGAAGTTCAAAACGATTATTCACTACGTTATTAATTTTCAATGATATTATCTGTTAAAATACATACTGTTTGTTGGTGTGGAATTATTTATACATGACATTACGACTTTTACAAGCTATTGTTATCGTATCTTTTTGTGATTAAATGCTAATTCTGAACAGGCATATATTTTTATGGTTTGTACGCCTAATTTGCAATGAAAATTAGCTGGAGGTATTGTTTACTGTTAATGGTAACTCTTATAACCATATGCGAAACGAAGTATGGATATATAACTTGGGAGGAAAACAAAGCTGTGTTTACCGAAACCGAATCTTCATTGGATATTCCTGCTCTTTATGTAGCTCGAGCTACGTACAAAAATGAAATTAATACTACTGGGTATGTCAGACATAAGTACTATATCTTATTCATACTCAATATTTTGTTAATGTTTCATTCCAAAAATAAAGTATATAAAAATGTTTCATTAGAATCCATAAAATATAAAGTATTCATTTAAAAACTTACCAATCATGAGTTTTTAATAGCATGATATTTATTCATCATTATATACTTAAAATAATATTGCACAAAACAACTATAAATCTCTCAAACAAACAATTAAAAACATAGAATAGCAATCCCCACATCCTTATGCCTCTCCTTTTTCTGCCAAACGCCATGTGTGTAATGATGGCAGTCTTCTAAAGGAACTAAGCTTCAAGTTACCTATTTGCATGCATCCATTGATATCTGGGAATTGTGTCTATTTATGTGTCTAGTTCAACAGTCATTTTTTATATGTGGTAGAGCCATGCTGCAGTTATATTAGTAGTATAGTTGTAGCACGAATGGATCAGCTCGACCAGGGAAAGACCACGCTCTCACAGAATACCAGCGTAAAAGAGTAGCTTAATGTTGCTGTGTTTTGTAAGGTGAGTGTAGAGAACTGTAAACCCTCTTTACTGCATTTCATCTTAGTCCTCATAGGTGACAATGCATCTGCATTTTGATTCGTAATTGAAGATATATGTAGGTGTCTATGTGCTCGTTTGTCACCCTATCCTATAAAAGAAGTCATGTGGTTTCGAGTTATCTGTGATGTGAGTTGCTTGTGCCATTGTTTGTTATTCGTAATGATTAATTGTGGTTCTTATTTCTTACTACTAACCCTATACAACATCTCATATAATCCTCCCACAGTTAGGTTGAAGAGTGTTGCTAAAATTATTATAATTATATATATATGTGTGTGTGTTATAGTATATATTATATATTGAGTCCTTACATATGAAATTAGCGTTTTTTTGTACTGACTACTTTGATCTTAAATATCTCCTCTGGTTAAGAATTTCAAATGTATAAATTTATTTAGCTTGTACATTTGAGTTTTGAAAACAGTCATTAATTTGTTTTTCCTCATTATTTTTTTCTTTGACATTGCTTATTAGCATACAATGGAAAACATGAAATATCGGTATATTTACGAGTACGAGTTCTACCGTGGCACCAGTGTTGCAGAAACAGCTCGAAGGATTAATAATGTGTAAGGCGCTGGTGTCGCGAAAGAAAGCACGGTACGTTTTTGGTTTCAACATTTTCGTTCTGGTAATTACGACCTTCAGAACCAACACCATGGACGGCCGGAGACCAAAGTGGAAAATGAAGAATTAAAAGCTTTTGTGGAAGGGGATCCATCACAAAGCACTTCAGAGATAGCTGCAGGCTTCGGGGGTAAGTGATAAAACTGCATTAATCCACTTGAAGCAAATCGGGAATGTAAAAAACTTGAACAATGAGTACCTCAGGAATTGAGTGAATAGAACTTCCAAACACGCTTCGACTGCTGTGTTACTTTGCTCAACAAACACAAAAATGAAGGAATTTTAAATCGAATCATTAGTTGTGATGAAAAGTGGATACTGTACAATAATTGGAAGCGCTTTATTTTCACGCAAAATATGCGCTTAGACGTGGAGTTGCAAAACAGCCCATCGTAAACTAATCGGAAGCACTCAACGCAATGGCTGCACCCTGGAGACCCAGCCAAATCCTGCCCTAAACGAAAATTGACTCAGAAAAAGTTTTCTTGTGAGTGTTTGGTGGACTAGCGCCGGTGTTGTTCACTACAGCTCTCTAAAATCTGGCCAAACGATTACGGCAGATATCTATTGTCAGTAACTGCAAACCATGAAGGAAGACCTAGCTGCAAAACAACAGAGATTAGTCTATCGCTCTAGGCCACTGCTTCTTCACGACAATGCAAGACCACACACTGCACAACAAACAACCACTAAGTTAGATGAGCCAAAATTGTAATGTTTGCGACATCCACTATACTCCCTGGACCTTGCTCCATAGAGTACCATTTTTTCCGGAATTTGGACAACTTCTTACAAGGAAAAAAATTCAACTCCGATGCGACAGTCCAAACCGCCTTCAAAGAGTTTATTGATTTTCGCCCCCATGGTTTTTTTAGTAATGGGATCAATGAACTACCTATGAGATGGCAAAAGTGCATAGATAACAACGGTGCATACTTTGATTAATTAAATATATTTTACGAAAAAAAATTACTTTATATTCCTCCTGTACAAAATGCCAATTTCATATGTTAAGACCTATTATTTTAATATGTGATAGAGTCATGCTGATGATGTTCAGCTGTATTATAGTTGTAACACAAATGGGTTGTCTGGACTAGGGAAAGACAATGCTCTCATAAAATATCTATGAAAAATAGCAGCTTGATGCTGCTGTGTTTCTTTTAGTTGGGTTGAGAGAATTATAGACCCTTTTCTCTGGAAATGAGGCTTCTAAGTACTCAGAGGTGAAAACTCATCTGCATTTTGATTTTTAATTGACAATAGTTGTGGATGTCTGTCAGTCACAGCATCCGTTTACCATAAGGTGGTCTGTGTGCTTTTTTGTCACCCTTTTAATTTATTGAAAACAAAATGAAATTACTGTTTTGTCAATATACTTATAAGAGTTACTATCTCATCTTTGGGTAGTATTATATCATGTACTTATTGTGTTTTCAGGAGGGATAGTAGTGAAGCGCTGGCTTACAAAGTATAGATACATAATAGATTACCAAATACAGTTTCCACATAGTGGAGAATTAAAAATTAATGTTAAATTATATTTTTGTAAACATTTCAGATGGGCTTTTCTAGAACTACACACATCAGAAGATGCAACTGATGAAAAACAGGCATATGCTGCTGGATATCTTGAAGGTTTCCTCACAAGGGATCTTATTTGGATGCATTGGCTGAACATGCTAAAGGGGTTTGCTTTACTTTTTTTTATTCTTCAGCACTGCAATATCTTAAATATTAATATTATTGAATCTGTAAAGCTTGTAGTGGTGGTATAAGAATATCTGCTACTCCATATTATCCCATGGGTGTCCTAGGATGTAACAGAGGGAAACTGAAACAGATGACAGGCAGCAGCATCTTCTTGATAACAACCGAAAAAACTATGGTTACCAACCCACTTGCCAAATGTGGCAACTATATAAAAATCCTCACACCCCATGAGGCAAACTGTGGGAGAGGCCTATGCTTAGCAGTGGATTTTTATAGGCTGTAATCGATGGATGGAATGGATCTGTAAAGCTAAGAATATCACTATGCCATTAGAATGACTGCCTCAATGGTCTAATGGTCGTAAGAACGACTGCTGATCAAGTGGTCCCAGGCTCGAAACCTAGATCAGGGTTGGGTCAAAAATGAGTTAGTGGATTAGTTTAGTTCACGACGGGCTGTTTTTCGCAACTTCATGTCTAAGCGCGTATTTTGCGTGGGTTTTTTTTACGTTTTATAAGCCAGTGCTTGGCCACAATCTCATCTGGTGGTAAGTGGTGATGCAGCCTTAGATGGTAAATCGCACTGTCTTAGCATAACAAATGCCTATTCATTCTTGCATTGAAGATGCCCAGATTGTATTCGGACAGAAAGATAGTTATCGGCAAATTATTCCACTCCTTTGCTGTATGCATTAAAAAGTCAAAGTAAACTGTTTGTGAGTTATTATAATAATTATAATATATTTATTTGCTTAAAACATGGTATGAAAAAGATTTCACAAATATTATACAATCGAACAGCATGTTTAGCTACAATTATACATAACATGCAAAAGTTTTTGTTTTTGTACATTAAAACGTGATTAATAAAGTCCATAATACTATAGAAATTATTCTTAATTGAGTATTCCTGTAATTTTGTATTAAATAACCTAGTATTTAACATTTTAATATTAATGAGTAGAATGTTGTAGTATTTTATAATATTTACATATTCTAGGATTATCACTTAAAATTAACTTGTAAGGGTTTTGCCTGACCCAAGGATTTACATCAACTGCCGTGTTAATTTTTCTTGTTTCTTTTTTAAAAACGTTACCTCCACACTAGGATTTTCTCCTGTATCGTGGGGGCAGTTTACAGACATAAATTGCACAAGGTCAGACATCCAGATCCGGAACAATTACTTGTAGGCCATATAACTTGTTCCGTGCGGGATTCGAACCCGCAGCCCTTAGTGCTGTAACTCATTGTTAAGCCACTGCGCCACGGAGCCGTCATCAAATAATTATTTATGCTTCCATACAAACATACTTATTTTATAAACGTAAAGACATGGTAGGAGTTATAAGTAGAGATGTGCCGAATATTCGTTGCGTATTCAATATTCAGCATACTCGGATCATTTACCGAATTTTCGTATTCGGTCTAATATTCGGCTAAACCACCGAACATTCGTTAAAGTGGTACTCAAAGTGTCCACTGTATTGAAATGTACGAATTGAGTAATGCCATGTCTTTCATAATTTTACTGTTGAAACAAGTTTCGACATAAATTGGTTAGGTACGGAGGTGATCCTGCCGAATAGTGTTCGGCCTAATATACGGTTCGGTAAAAGTTTTACCGAACTTTCGGTCGAATATTCGTATTCGGTGAAATCCATATTCGGCCCATCTCTAGTTATAAGTCACATTTTATTAAACATTGTATTAGGTTTATCTGTTAAAAAATTCTTAGTAGCAGGCAAAAGTCGTTTTTTTTTTTGTTGAGGTACTTGACATGTCCTTTAAATATTTTATTCCTCAGTCGTGCAGGATTCCTCACGATGTTTCCTTCATCTTGGAGCATGTGGTAAATTGTAGATAACAATCCTTGTATGCTCATTTACTCCCTATTTCAGGGGGCCCCTATACCCCTGCACCTGCACTAATATTTATTTATTTATTTATAAAAAAATTGCAATGCTATTAACATAACTAATATTCTATTGCCCAAATACACAAACGCTACTCAATTTTAAGATGTTGTTTAATCTCGTACTGTCTCTGTCACTAAGGCAAAGTGGCTGTGGAAAACCGGCAACACACACAAAATCGAGATAAACAACTTATATTATATTTGATATATGGCTGCTAATTGACACTCACTGCTGCTTCTGTTTATTCAAGTTTCTTGTTTTCTTTTTTATTAAGTCTTTGTATCGCAGATACTGCTACAATAAAACAGATGTGTGTGGCCTCATTGAAGAATTCATAGACAAAAATGAGGAGTATATTGTTTCTATGGTGCAGACCAATGAAAGAGATCCATATTGGTATCAAGTAAGTTATAAATTTGTGCATGTACTTTGTTTTGTGATTTTTATTTTACAGTGTATTTCTATGTGGTGAATCCATGCTACTGTGTGTCTGCAACAACCTGTACAGGGTTGGTTTAATTGGGCCAGGGCCATATTCGCCTTGAAGACCTGTATAAAATAGCAACATAATGTGTTTCGTGTAGTGACCGATGAGAAGTGGAGGACCCTTTTTATCGATTTTGATGTATAGTCCTTAAGGGTGACAACTCATCTGCACCTTCATTCCTAATTAATTATGGATAAAGTATAGATACTTTAGGTCAGAACAGGTCAAGCCAGAGGGAATTCTACTAACTTCACTGATATTTTACAAAAAATAAAAAGTAAGGTGGTTAGATAATTGATGGCCAAACAAATATAATAAATTAAAATTTATCAAAATTCAAATCATATCTACCCTACTTTACAAACAGCAATAAAACAATAAATTTAGTAGGCATCGTTGACCTTGCCACTTCACAGGATCACAGGCTCAAGGGCAAAGGGCAAAGAAATAGTTAAAAAAAAATTTCAAATGTTTAATTCAAAATTTTTGTTTCTATTTTTTTTTTTTGTAAAATATCAGTACCATAGGCTTCTACTCCGTTTACATGTTACACCCTATTTTTTCCAGACGGTGAAAAAGATCACCAGTATAATATAGCATATAACGTTGTTGGGGTTCATATGTGGTATAGCAAGGCTGCAGCTATATTATGATTGTAGCACGAATGGGTCGGCTAGACCGGGGAAGGACCTCGCTCTCACAGAATACCAGCCTAAAATAGCAGCTTGATATTGCTGTGTTTCGTATGGTGAGTGTACAGATCTGGAGATCCTTTTTTACTGGAAACGAGGCTTCCATCTTAGTCGTCAGGGGGGTGACAACTCATCTACATTTTGATTCGTAATCAAGGATATATGTAGATTTCTATGGCCCATAGCAACCACTTACCATAAGGTGGACTGTGTGCTCGTTTGTCACCTATCCTATAAAAAAAGTTAAAATGAACATATATAATACAGCATATAACGCTGTTGGGAAAATTTGCTTTAGTCACCACGCTAGGCAGGAGGATGACTATCACATCAGACGTCTTGCATCGTCAAAGCGGTCCACCCTGTCCCCGGTCCGGGATTTTAAGTCTGGAGGAAACGGAGACAGTAATACCATTAATATCTATCGTTAGCCATGAGATTTAGTATTGCCTATGGTGTCCTTTTACAACACCCACGTGAGTAAATGAGGCGAAGGATTCCCTTACCTCGCTTCCCCACAGTGAAATTACACAAGAGTTTTCAGAGTAGGGTTGCCACCTGTACTATAATATATAGTATAGTATATATAGTTCCAGTCAATTGTACTATATATTATAGAAAAATAATATAGCACGAAAAATACTATATTTTTATCCCTAATACAGCTGTCGCACTATTTTATATTAACTATATTTGGAAGTCTAGAATAATAACTGTTTTTAGTGTAAAGAGTGTGAAATTGAAGTGTCACAACACGAAATTCACAAAAAAAAGGCAATAACAAACGATATAAATAAGTGAACAAAACATAAAACAATTTTCTAGGAATAAAAAGTGCAATAAAAGCTAGTGAACAACATAACCAAAAAAATTAAAGAGTGAACGACATAACAGTGCTACCAACATAACCAACAAATTATCAAATAGTAGTAACTGTCATTTTGACACTGACTTAGCAAGTGTTGCCAGCAACAAGAATATAAACCACCATCCTTCCAGTGTTGTCAGTAAATAATCCAAAAAATGGACAAAAGTATGGAATTATTGTTGTTAAAACTAGATGAGAAATTGAACCAACAAACCAAACTCATAACAGAGTCGGTGACGTATAATGTTATGGAGGCATTAGACGAGAAATTAAAAATAATAACTGAAGAAAACATTAGATTAAAAGACAAAATAGTGACATTGGAACAGAAACTTATGATCATGGAAAGAGAGAAAAGAAAATACAACTTAGTCTTCTTTGGCATTGAGGAGAATGGAAAATCAGAAGCGGAATTAGTAGACTACATCAAGGACACAATCATAGAAACAGGCACACATTTAAATAGCCAGGAAATCAGCAATATATATAGAATTGGCAAGAATAAAAATGTTAAAAACCGCCCTGTCGTCATCTCCGTCACAACGCTGTGGAAAAAACACATGATTTTGAAAAACAAGTCAAAGCTGCCGCCAGGCATCTATATAAAAGAAGATTATTCTAAAGAAGTGTTAGAAAAGCGCAAGCAATTACAAGCCCAAGTGAAAGAGGAAAGAAGGAAAGGAAACATAGCTTTTCTAAAACATGACAAAATAATAGTAAAGAAATCATCAGAAATAAATAGAGAAAAAAGAAAAAGAGAAGGCCATGACTCACCTAACTCGGCATACCAGAAAAAAATCGACTTAAAAGACAATCCAGCTTCTACATCAGCCAAGGGAAAAGAAATCTTAAAACCCAAAATACTTAATTACGTTGAAAGAGGAAGATCTGCTTCAATGTCAGAGATTCCAAAAAACCTGTAATGACCACCGGTACTCGAAATCAACTTAGAACAATTAATACCAAAAGTACACATACAACAATTGAAAAAATGCACCCCAAGCCGGTTGGTCATCGTGGGGAAAGAAGACCACTACCCTTCAGCAAATGAAACACCTAAAGATAAAGAAAAAGAGAAACCTAACAATAACAATATACACATAGCCACCCTAAACACACTTTCATTGAGGACTGCAGAAAAACTTCTCGAATTAGAGATAACTTTGGGTAATATTAAATGGGATATTCTTGGTATGAGTGAAGTAAGACGAATAGGAAACTGCATTGAAGAGTATGACGACTACATTCTGTACTATATCGGTGAAACCAAGGGTCACTATGGAGTGGGATTTATGGTGAAAAAACATCTAAAGAAACAAATCATAGAGTTCAAAGGCATATCCGAAAGAATAGCTTTACTAAATATACAGCTACAAGGCTATAAAAACAAGTGGACTATTGTACAGATATACGCGCCAACAGAAGCAGCAGACGAAAAAATAAAAGATGATTTCTACAACCAACTTACAACTACTCTAGAAACTGCCCATAAAAACGTTATCGTCATGGGAGACTTTAATGGGAAAATAGGTAAACAAAAACATGGTGAAGGGACAGTAATAGGAAATTATGGCATAGGAAAAAGAAGCAAGAACGCCAAGAGAATTGTAAATTTGGCCCTGGAGAATAACTTAACCATACTAAATAGCGTTTTCAAGAAGAGAAAAACCATGAAGTGGACTTGGATATCGCCAGATGGAAATTACCGAAATGAAATTGACTTTATAACTAGTAATCAACCCAAGTTTTTCCGAGATGTTAGTGTAATAAATAATTTCAATTTCAATAGCAACCATCGTATGGTCAGAGCAGTACTATTTCACAAACAACAAAAAGAAACAACGAAAACACTTTCACCAGAGTGAAAATACCTGCAAGACTGATACAACGTCTCAAAGCAAAGTAACAACCGGAGAAATAGACAAAACACAAGAAATTTACAACATAGAAACAAACGATATTTATAGAAAGAAGAACAATTTAGTAAAAAACAAAAAATACACTGAGCTCGAAAACAATAGATCTCATTCAAAAACGGAAAGAACTGCTTAAAAATAGAAGAAATAAAGCAACATTACATGAAATTACTGAACTAAGTAAGGAGATAAGTCGCAACATAAAACAAGATAAGTCGAATAAAAGAATGAAATGTATCCAAAAACACATTACAAAAACAGGAGGTATCAATAAAGCACTTAAAGAATTAAAAGAAACAACGCTATGGGTCCGGAAAATGAAAAGCAAAAATAATAAGGACGAAACAAGAAGACAGCCAATTTTAAAGATAGCGACAGACTATTATCGGAAATTATACTCTACCGAAAATACCTTAAAATTAAACATAAACCTTGAAGACAAAACAGAAGAAATCCCTCCGATTCTTGAAAGGGAAGTTCAGCATGCGATAGAAACACAGAAAAACGATAAAGCTCCTGGACCTGATCATATAACCAATGAGATGATGAAAGCTACATTGCCAGAAACAACAAAAAAACTAACTAACTTGTTTAATCTTATCCTAAACACAGAATCCATACCTTCACAGTGGACAATAAGCACTATAATACTCATCTTTAAGAAAGGAGATAGATCAGACATAGGAAACTATCGCCCAATAAGTCTCATGTCCAACATATACAAGGTGTTCTCAAAAATAATACTGAAGCGCATTAGCAAAAAAACTTGAAGAACAACAATCAAGAGAACAGGCTGGATTCCGATCGGGCTTTGCAACAATTGACCACATACATGTGGTAAAACAGCTCATTGAAAAATGTCAAGAATACGATTATCCATTATACATGGCATTTGTGGACTATAACAAAGCGTTTGACAGCCTGGAACATCAGTACATTTGGGAAGCCCTGAAAAATCAAGGAATAGAAAATAAATATATAAGGATAATAAAAAATGTGTATTCCAACAGCAAAGCACGAATCAAACTAGAAGCAGAAGGGGAAATATTTCCAATACACAGGGGAGTGAGGCAGGGAGACCCACTCTCACCAAAACTTTTTTCATCCGTACTAGAGGAAGTCATCAGGAAAATGGAATGGGACAACATAGGGATTAACATAAATGGAACACATTTAAATCATTTAAGATTTGCAGATGACATAATACTTATAACAGATAACTCGGAAAGCCTTAAAAACATGCTCCAAGATTTATCATGTGAAAGTAAAAAGGTGGGACTAACAATAAACAAAATAAAGACAAAGATAATAACAAACAGATCCCAAATAAGTATCTCAGTAGATGAGGAGGAAATAGATTATGTAAATTCCTATGTATATTTAGGCCAACTTATCGCCTTCAACAACCAAATGGATTCAGAGATTGAAAGACGGATAGCCAATGCCTGGAAGAGATTTTGGTCCCTCAAAGAAGTGCTAAAAGGCAATCAATATAATATTGCAATGAAAAGGAAAGTATACAATACATGCATATTACCAATCCTTACCTATGGGTGCCAGACCTGGGCAAACACACAAAAACAAAACCAAAAACTGATTACATGCCAAAGAGCCATGGAGAGGAGTATACTGGGTTACACAAAAAGAGACAGAAAGAGAGCTGTAGATCTAAGACAAATTACCAAAATTGAAGATATAATAGTTAAAATTAGAAAACTCAAATGGAGATGGGTAGGCCACATGATGAGAGAGAATAGAAATAAATGGACGAAAGATATAACAGAATGGACCCCTAGATACCAAACAAAAAGAAAACGAGGAAGACAAAGAAAACGTTGGTCTGATGACTTAAAAAAGCATGCGGGTCCAACATGGCACAGAACAACTGAAACAAGAGCAGAATGGAACAAGCTGGAGGAGGCCTTCGTGTCGCAAAGACACGCCGACGCGACGCCCGATAACAACATCATACTAATATAATATCAACTAAAATTAAATACATATGATATTAATAATGTATAATAGTAATTCAATAATGTTAATAATGAATTTAATGTTAAGGTCAATTTTACTTTAAAGTTATATATTTTAATTTGCATGCATAATTTTAACTATGAAATGATAAATTATGTATATTGTGTTGGCAATAAAGGCTTAATAATAATATTTGGAAGTCTGGAATCAGTAAGTTTTACGGAATGATTTTTTCGTCATAAATATAGAATTAAAAGAAGAAAGAAGAAGAACATGTATTCATTTAGTTAAAAAATAATTGCTAATTTATTTTAATATGAATCTAAATTGCTCAGACTCCTATAATTATTTTAAAGGTAAGGTAGATGGTAAGGTGGTTAGATAATTGATGGCCAAAGCAAAGAGTAATAACAAATATATATGAAAAATTACATAAAGATTAAATGTAAATGTGTATTTTTTTGCTTCCGAATTTCTCAAAAGTTCATACATTTGCATTTTTTTTTTGCGAAAAATACTAATTTGTTCAATAAAAAGGTAGCAAACCTATCTCAGAGAGGGTACATGATATGTTTCGCAGATAAAGTTGTACTACATCCAGCTTGAAGGGTTGGCGGTTGGCTACAATGAAGCCACAACAGAACCCTATCAGTGGCTCACCGTGCGGGACATTGTGTAAGTATTATGATATTGTGATACTGCTGGGTGCTATTACTTTCTCATATTTATACTTTATCTGCATCTATTCTCTATACAAATAAGTAAAGTTGAAGTATCTGTTTCTAATTCAAAATAACATCTTTTTACTAAATACGTTTGAAATTACCTATATACGATAATTATAAAAAACATTTTTTGAAATTTTTGTCTTTCTGTCTGTATGTTAGTTCCGACTAATCTCCGAAATGGATTGAACTATTTTGACGGGACTTTCACTCGCATATAGCTGATGTTATAAGGAGTAATTTAGGCTACTTTTATTTTAGAGAGCCGTGGTAGCTCATATGGTCAGCTCTCACTGTAAATTTCACAGTACACGAGCAAACCGGGTTCGAGCCCCGCCGGCACCAATGAAATTGTTAATTGCAATTTTAAGTGCTGATTTACCACGTGCTTGGCGGTGAAGGAAAACATCGTGAGGAAACCTCTATGGTGAGAAAAAAAAATTCGAAGACATGTGAAGTTCGCCAACACGCATTGGAGCAGCGCAGCAGACACTTTCTTGCCCTAATACCCTCTCAGAAACGAGAGGAGGCCTGTGCCCTTGTCTGTTGAGGGGATAAATACCTGTTGTCTTAAACCCATTTATAGCCAACTCTGCGTTTTGAATTATCGAATTGCCAAATATTTCCACAACATCGAAAGGGCTAAGAGGTATTTGGTAAGTTAAAAGCCACTGACGTATTTCTTCGCTGTAGTAGGATTTTAAAAGGCCCATGATTGTTTTGTCTAAAGGTTGCATCTTACGCGTAGAGTGCTGAGGTAAACAAACAGTAACAAATCTTTTACGTGCCAAGTCGATGAAATTTACGGTTCGTGTGTGGCTGTAATGGCGATATGCACGGCTAGTGTCCGCCGCGCCGCGCAGACCCCATGCGTGTTGCCGAACTTCATATCTCTTCGAAATATTTTTTCTTATTTCTCAGACATGCAGGTTTCCTCATGATGTTTTCTTTCACCGCCGAGCACGTGGTAAATTAGCACTTAAAATTGCAATTAACAATTTCATTGGGATCGAACCCGGTTTGCTCGCGTACTGTGAAATTTACAGCGAGCGCTAATCATCTGAGCTACCACGGCTCTTTTTGAAGTTTAACAACATAATTATTATTCAGTTGGATCAACATGCTGGGCGATTTGGATGACCTGGCGTTTGCTTTATCGATGCCGAAAATTTTACCTGACGACCTGATTTTTGGAGAGCACTGTTCCGGTCTGGTGAAGTTGCTTCCGGACTTCAGCAATCTGTACACCGCACATTCTACTTGGAACAGGTTAACATAAATCCTTATCTTAAACTTAAAATAAATCTGGATTTTTATCTTTGAATAATATATTAAGGTTCTATATAGGTATGTTTCCAAAACTATGAGCTTTTTTAATGTTACATATTATATAACTTAAAACTGAGACTGTGTAACCAAGATGACTTACGGATTTGATACGTGGTCCTTCACTGCTGGCCGTATGAGGACGCTCAAGGTCGCTCAGCGAGCTATGGAGAGGTCTATGCTCGGAGTTTCTATGCGTGATAAACTCAGAAATGAGCATATATCCGCTATAGAACCAGAGTGACCGACATTGTTAATTGCAATTTTAAGCCCAACGGATTAGTAAGCTATTATACTAGCTAGTAAGTGGCAATGGGTCGGCCATATAGCTCGAAAAACCGATAACCGATGGGGAGTAAAGGTTCTCGAGTGGCAGCCTCGTACCGGTAGGCGTAGTAAAGGACGACCCCCCACTAGATGGAGTGATGACCTGGTAAGACATGCAGGAAGTCGATGGATGCAGGTGGCTCAGGACCATGCTTTGTGGCATTACTTGGAGGAGGTCTATGTTCAGCAGTGGACGTGTGAAGGGCTGTAATGATGATGATGATGACATAACTTAACATGTAACATTTTTAATAAACCACCTCTCGATCGACACGGTTGCGTTTAGTTATCATCGTTTAGTTATCATCTTTTAGGACTAAGATGAAATGCTTGCAAACAGCCTGTTATTATACTGGCTTTCTATATATACCCTTCAGACTGTCAGTGCAGTGATGGCGCTGCTATTTGGCGACATAAATAAACAATTTTATTATATGTTTATATTGAGGTAAAAAAAACGGCCCCAAAGCAAAACAACTTTTGCCCCATCCTGACACACCCCCCCCCCTCCACCAACCCACCCCCCCCCCCCTCTTATGGGATGCCTTTCAAAAATGAAAAACCAAACAAACTGGTACTCAACTGAACGAACTAGAGGCCATAGGCCAAGCGCTTATTAAATTTTCGTACCTTATAAGTAATAATGTTTTTTTTTTTATAAGATAAGGGTGACAAACGAGCACACAGTCTACTTGATGGTAAGTAGACGCTGTGGCTCATAGACATCTACATTTAACCTCGCTTAAGATACGTTGTCACCCTTGAGGACTAAGATGGAATGCCTCAATTCCAGTAAAACGGGTTCTCCGGTTCTCTACACTTACCATACGAAACACAGCAGCATTAAGCTACTATTTTACGCTGGTATTCTGTAAGAGCGTATTCCTTCCCCGGTTCAGCCGACCCATATATGCTACAACCATAATAGCTGCAGTGTGGTTCTACCACGTAAACAATGTTGTTTTAAAAATTTATAACTTGCTCAGCAGTCAAGGAAATCAACTGATTTATGTAATATAGTCATGATGTATGGTAATATGACTCAAGCACGGATGATTCGCAACTGGATGACCTTTTTTACCGCCTGAAAAAAAAAATAGGGTGTAACATGTGAACGCATAGAAGCCTATGGCAATATATTTTGAAAAAATAAAAACAAAAATTTCAAATAAAAATTTTTTTAACAATTATTTTGTCCTTTTCCTTTGAGCCTTACTCTGCGAAGTGACAAGATCAAAGATGCCTACTAAATGTATTGTTTTATTACCGTGCGTAAAGTAGAGTGGATATGATTTGCATTTCGATAGATTTTAATTAATTTATGTATTAATTCAATTTTTTTTTAATTTTTTGTAAAATATCAGTGTCATAGGCTTCTACTCCGTTCACATGTTACACCCTATTTTTTCCCAGACGGTAAAAAAAGTCATGCAGTATATACTACGTATGGTGAGAGACCAAAACCGGAAATCCCTTTTACTGGTAAAGAGGCAGTTTGCGTTGTAGCATGGTGCGAATGACAACTTATGCCTATTAAGTTTCGTATTTTTTTAGATAACTATCACGGATATTGTTGTACTTTATGGATGGGTACCGCCCACTTACGACAGTGATATGGCACGATAAACTATGCCATGCCATAACGACAACCACAGACTATCAAGAATCGGTCTTGAAATAAATCGAATATCACGTAAATATTTATTGGAATTGTAACTAATCGTTTAACAAATTCTGATTTACAGAAAAAAATGCACATAGACGAATATGCAATGTTTCCAATACATGGACGATAAATTATTCGTTGGTCAGCTTAGGCAAAAATAATAATTATAAATGTGTCAAAAATACTTGGCTACAAAAACTTTTTTTATTTTTGTTACATTAGATTTGAAAGCCACATTCTCGATAAATTTTACCTTCCGTTCCGATATCTAGCCCTATTGGACCGGGCAACACTAATACACATATAGAGAAAGGCGCTAGTACGCGTACCTTGAAAAGCTACCGATGTAGTCAACGCCGTACTGAAAATTACAGATGCTGGCAGCCATTTTATTTGTTTAAATATCAATTGTCAATCAAATGTTGCAATTATCATGAAATGGTTGGTTGACCGAGCTTTGCTCGGTATTTTTTTTTTTTTGAAATCGTTTGTTTTGGAAATTATATTTGGATACAAATTCCATACTGATGAAATATGAATAATATTTATTGATCTTACCGACATAATAGAAAAACTTAACTGGTTAGGTATTTGAATAAAAAGTCATGAGTGCAATTATTAGTTTAATTTAAATTTTCGTGTTTTTAAATAAATACTAAAAAAAAGCTCGAAATAATAGATTTTCTCAAAAAAGAAGGGAACTTGAAAAAAAAATGAAAAAAGTCTGTAGACAGGACTCGAACCAGGGTACTACGATTTTGTGACAACCCGATATCCCAATTGAGCTATTTATAATCACTAGTATTATAACGATATTGTATCAGTTTTTCATTGCCTGAAAACACGGATAAAACGACATTTTCTAAAAATGAATCCTAGGTAGATCGTATTATTGCCCCAGAAACCCCTTGGACACTAAATGTTATGAAAATCGTTGGAGCCGTTTCCGAGATTCCGATTATATACGGAATGGGTCCCACATATATGCAATAAATGAAACCATATACTTGTTATCGCCTTTGCTGACGATATACAAAAAATGAACGTAATCGGTCCAGTAATTAGGTCAAAAAGTAGAGTTTTAATTTTAAGCAAATTTGAACACTCTATAGAATTGGGTCACTAAGTCATTGATTCAATGAACTTGAATCCTTGAACATTAAAAAGCGACGTTGCCACGCAGTGCAAACTATTGGTATTGCGACATATCGACAGCGGTGTCTTTTGTCGGCGTGCCACCCGCGTGCAACGTTGTCACTCTTCCAAGGGGTCAAGGTACGTTGTCTAAACAGAGTTTTCACTTTTACTGAATTTATTTTAATATTTATTTTATTTGAAAATTTCACTTTTTTATTTTACGGGTTTTAATTTAATATTTAATTTTTCTACACTTCTACGGACTAGTATTACTTGTGGTTTCATTTATTGCATATATGTGGGACCCATTCTGTATACAACACGTAACATAACGCACTTTGAGAAAGTAGTTTGTTCAGAATCGTTTACTGAATCGATTCCTATCATTTTTAATATAGGTAATTTTTTATCCCAAAAATAATTAAAACTACGTAAATTACAGTCATACTAAATCTGTACAGTCAAAACAAACTGAAATGGACCGTAACTTAAGGCAATAAGACTTTTAAGAGTGCAGTTTTATTTGTATTATTACTAATTCTGTCATTCAATAAAAATTTACTTTATTTAACTAAAAATTCAGTGTATATATTATGATTAAAACATAATATACTAATTGGGGTGTCTGAGGGTGTGCGTTAATTACGTTACATATTGTAAATATATATATATATATATATAATGTATATATATATATATACAAGAATTGCTCGTTTAAAGGTCCAGCCTTTTACTAAATGCATATGAAAGTTTATACTGTACTTATAACAAAAGACAAACACAATTTTTAAAAATTGTCTGTGTGTCTGTTTGTTCCAGCTTATAGTTGACACTAGCACATAGCTGTTATAAAGAGTAACACAGGCTTCTTTTATTTTAGAAAATGAATTAGGATCTCGCGAAAATAAAATTGAAACCTATAAAATCCAATCGTAATAAACAAAAAAAAGTTTAAAAGTGACAGTAGCCTAATAGCAGGGCGCGGACCGCGAACGCAAAAAAGGTCGTGGGTTCGAATCCGCTATTCGACTACTGGCGTGAACCACTCGTAACACAAGCAATTTAAGCTTACCATGAGTGGTTAAGTGGTAAAGGAATGTTTAAAGCATTGTTAATATTCTTTAAAAAAAACACGCGAGCGAGTTCGCGGGAACAGTAATAGCTGTGAATATTATGTCATAATTTCTATTAAACTTTAACTTAATTTTACATGTATTTTAGTTTATAAAGAAATATGTGTTTCGGTATTAATTTTTATATACATATCTAATCGATAATTTTTTCTTTGCTTTGTGTATCGACAATCGCCTCTTTAAAATCTATTTAACATTGTTCCTTCTCTAGACACGCCAAACTGTAAGCTGTCACGCGCACCATGCTATAAAAGACTGTAGGAGGCGTTCAGTCATTGATTTGTGATGGGCTATGTTGATAACAAAGAAAAAAGTGTTGGAAAAAAAAAAAAAAAAAAAATCACCCCCCGCTGTTGGGGAAACGACCCCTTTTCGTAAAAAGTTGGGCGCGCGGCGACCCAGATAGTTTCACATAATAATTAGTAACTCACTCGCCACTCGGAAGCTAAATTATGGTTGGTTTGGTTAATTAAGTATGGTGTAAATTAGCAGATTAATCCTGCTGTTTCATATGGTGAATGTGAGACCCTTTTTACCGATTTTGATGTATAGTACTAAAGGGTGACAACTCATCAGCAATTTCATTCTTAACTATGGATAAAGTATCTATGGGCCACAAGATCTACTTACCATCATGTGGACTGTACGCTTGTTTGTCACCTCAATTTAGTAAACGCAAATAAAACTTGGAGTAATATACGTGATAGAGCCATGCTACATTATGGTTCTAACACGAAGGGGTCGGCTCGACCGGGAAAGGACCACGCTCTCTCAGAATAACAGGTTAATACTGCTGTGTTTTGTATGGTGAGTGTATAGATTCAGAGATCTTTTTTTTACTGGTAACGAGACATTCTATCTTCGTCCTCAGGGGTGACAACGTATCTGCGTTCTGATTTTTAATCGAGGATCCAATGTATATGTCCAAGGGCCGCAGCATTCACCTACCATCAGATGGACCTTGTGCTAGTTTGTCACCCTTATTACAAATTTCCAGCTTACATACGTCCCAATACTGGGTACACCTGGGGTGGGTCTTCCCTCATTTCCGACAAGTTTAATAAGAGTGAAGTGATAAGAACTATCTGTGATCAGTTACCAATCTATGCTGCGACTTCAAAAGATGTACGCGCTGCATTACAAGTTGAGCCCGAAACATTCGAAGAAGATCCCGGGCTACAAGATGTCATTCACCTCCTACCCGGCGTTTGTCCAGGTTTATGCCTTCCTTTTCTACTTATTCATCGGCCAATATGTGTCCGCGGCTGGACATTTACGTCGTAGAACCATGCTATTATAGTATTATGGTTGTAGCACGAATGGTTCGACTCGACTGAGATAGCACCACCCTCTCATAGAATAAAAAGTAAAAAGTAAAGTTACAGCCTATATAAGTCCCACTGCTGGGCACAGGCCTCCCCTCATTTTCTGAGAGGGTTTTAGGGCAAGGAAGTGTCCGCCGCGCTGCCCTAATGCGTGTTGGCGAACTTCACATGTCTTCGAAATAATTTTTTTTCTTATTCCTCAGACATGCAGGTTTCCCCACGATGTTTTCCTTCACCGCCGAGCACGTGGTAAATCAGCACTTAAAATTGCAATTAACAATTTCATTGGTGCCGGCGGGAATCGAACCCGGGTTACTCGCGTTCTGTTATATTTACAGCGAGCGTTAACCATCTGAGCTACCACGGCTCATAGAATACCAGCTTAAAATTGCAATGAATACTGTTGACATATATCGACCAACAGCAGTGTTCAATGAAATAGCATCGAATTTCGAATCTGAAGAAAGTTTATTTACAAATTATCTGACTATATTTATATCAACTTATTTCTTTGTGTGAGTTAAATAATAATAGAACAAAATGTTAATGTGTATTTACAAATTGAGAATAGCGTTGCACAAAAAAGCCCAAAGCTATTAGGTCCAGTCACTGATGCATTTGCATATTCCATGCTCACGATACGTGTACAGATTATTTGTCGAAAAAGTCTACCAAAAGAGGGTACCTCTGTATCTGAGGTAGTGCGATCATCTGTAGTATTATTTCCAGTTTTAGCCGTGTTTAAGTTTTTTTTTAAATATTATAAGCCAGCGCTTGACTTCTGTATCACCTGGTGTTAAATGGTGATTCAGCTGAAGATAGTAAAACGCATTGACTTAGCTTAACAAATGGATGGAAAGTAGAGATGGATCGAATATGGGTTTCACCGAATACGAATATTCGGCCGAACATTATTTGGTAGAATCCCCTCGGTATCTAACCAATTTATGTCGAAACTTATAACCGTAAAGCGCGCGGGATTAGCGCCGGACCCTGCCTCTCGCTTCCCGCCACACCTGACATGTTATTGCATCATCTAGTACTGAGCAAATTGTCGGCACATGCTTATGTTTTGACTATTTTTGTGAGAAAAAAAGTATTTCGTTGTGTTATTCTTAGTGAAAATTGATAATTATGTGATAAAAATGAGTGGCAGGAGATCTAATATTTCGACTTATTTTAGAGAAAGTGACGATCAAAGTAAAGTGAAATGTACTAATGTAATGTAATGTTTCTTTGTTTGATTCCAAAAACATTTTATTAAGCTTTTTATTTGCTATAATTGGAAATAAATCTACGGTGCCTCAAAAACGTAACGCTATACAAGTAGATTTAACCCATAAAGAAAATGTACTTTCAACAGTAAAAATTATGAAAGACATGGCATTACTCAATTCGTACATTTCAATACAGTGGACACTTGGAGTACCACTTTAATGAATGTTCGTTATTTAGCCAAATATTCAGTAAAACTGCCGAATATTCCGAATACCGAATATGAAAAGAATGTTCTTCCCATCTCTAATGGAAAGACAGATGCCGTCGGATTATTACACTAAGGTTTCAGATTTTACTTTTAATATTGAAGTGACAGAATAATGTACAGTCCACGACGATAGGATAGACGGTAAGTGGCTACTGCAGTCAATTGACTCCTGCAACACCTTAAACAAGGGCTACAGGTTTGTCACAATTAAGGACAAGGATGGAATACCTCACAAACTATATTATTATTACCTGTGATTTCTCTACTTGGTCACCTTTTTTACCGTCTGGAAAAAAATAGGGTGTAACATGCGAACGGAGTAGAAGCCTATGACACTGATATGTTACAAAAAATAATAACCAAAATGTAGAGTTAAACGTTTAAAAAAAATTCACCAATTATTTTGCTCTTTGTGACAAGTCACAAGTTCAAAGATGCCTACTACATTTATTGTTTCATTGTCATTCGTAAAGTAGGGTAGATATGATTTGAATTTCGATAGATTTTAATTAATTTATTTATAACAAAGTTTTTGTTTTTATTTTTTGTAAAATATGAGTGCCATAGGCTTGTACTCCATTCACATGTTACACCCTATTTTTTTCCAGGCGGTAAAAAAGATCATCCAGTATATTCTTCACACTGGAACACAACAGTACACTCGCTGCTGCTTGGGGGCAAAATTAGATTTAAAGAAAGTTCCTATCCAGGAAACATATAGGCAGAAAAGCATATCTAACACCTAGTTCTAGTAGTTGTGGCTGAAAGCTGGCGAGGACATATAACATGATTCATAACGGCAGTCCACAGATGACTTCTACGTCATATCATCAGGGCTGGTGGCCGCGGAGACAACCATCAGCAACAGCAACAGAACACTCTATCAGCTAATCAAACCTAATGGATCGGTAAGCAATAAAATTACTAAGTTATTAGATAATAATAGTCCAACTAGGTAAGTCCTACTTCGACCGAGAGCTTAATCGACGGATTCAATTCAACTCGGCTGGGCAGCGTTCGGAAGATAACGACACATCTTCTCGTTAGGTATACCTCAAAACTCGCGAAACAAGATTATACAATCAGTGCTATGCTTGGAATTTCTTGCGTGATAGATGATTAGAAATAAGGATATCTGCAGTACAACCACAGAAACCGACATATCCCTGTGGATTAGTAAGCTCAAGTGGCAATGGGCCGGCCATATAGCTTAAAGAACCGACAACCGATGGGGAAGAAAGGTTCTCGAGTGGCAGCCTCGTATCGGTAAGTTAATTGTGCGCTCCCCCCCCCCTAGATACTAGTGACGACCTGGTAAGAGATGCAGGAAGTCGATGGATGCGGGAGTGCCGTGCTTTGTGGCATTCCTTGGGCGAGGCCAATGTTCAGCACTGAGCTTGTGATGGACTGTAATGATGATGATGATGATTAATTCAATAATAGTTTTAGTTACATGTTATTGTGGTAACGTAAATACAAGTAATTACAAAGGTGTGGCCTTCATTCATTTAGGTATTATCTCCTATGATAATGTTTGTGCCTTTACAATAACATAATGAAAGTAACTGACCATGGTGGGGTGCGTATATCTATTCCACTTATTTTGTACAAGGAATCTCTTTACTTTATTTTGTTCCTCTTCGCCCCAAAATACTGTTAGAAAGTCTGCTTGAAAATTATCAAAAGTTGTCCAGCGCACACTACTAATGGGAGCCCAATATTTGGCTTTACCTAATGAGCACTCTTATGCTATTAATATAACTGATGAGAACTGGGTGGATATAATATAAGTGAATCTATCTTCTATATACTTTATTAATACAAATACCAGGGATGTAACGGAGGTAGTTTTATCGGAACCGAAGGCGGAGTCGGAGTTTTTAAATTTGCTTATCGGACATCGGATCGGAGCGGGTCAAGTGGTGCATGAGAAGAATTTTTATTTGTTGACAAATTAAAAAAAAAACTTTTGCCTTTTAAAATCTCTATACCATGCGCTGTCAGACTCATAAACACGTTCGAACTTGGTTCGGTCCAAATGTCTGTTGTAAATGAGATCTGTTCAAATTGTGTGAGCAAATTAATTAAAAAAAAATAAAAAAATTAAGCTTAATTTTTTTGCTAATGCTTCATATAAATGACCACAAATATTGTCAGTAAAAAAATGTCTTCTCCTTAAGTGATAATTCGGCACATTGAACTGCATAAGTCGCCGAAATCCTATACCTTCCACAAAATTGAAGGGTAGATCTTGCAAAGCAATCACTTCAGAAATCAATTTTTCAATTTCCATAGATTTAGCATTAGAAGTACACCATTTTGTATTCTTCAGCGAAGTTTCTTTTAAAGTAATTTGTTTTTTAGCATCCTGAAGGGGCGTCGAAGTTGAAGGCTGTACAGTTTTTTTTTTTTCAGTTTCTAACTATTAATTCTTCATATTTTGTGGCATGGACAAACTTCTAAAATGGCCTTTTAACGACGTAATCGTACCTCCCTTTCTTGAATACGTCTCCATACACAGTTTACACTTTGCCGAATCTGAATTAACTTCAATGAAGTAATTCCATATTTGATTTAAGTTTCATTGTCCAACACAAAAACAGATCACTTTTTTTGATAATAAGCCGCTAAAATCAAAACAAATGTCTATAACCTATGAACGTGTCGTATGCGTAACAAATTAACAACAAGTGAGAAAATAATTGACGACTCCCACTACGTGCAGACAGTGAGTCGGGGGGAATCCCCGCGCGCACGACGCCGCACACTCAACTAACGGGCCAATTACGGAACCGGAGTCGAAGCTCCGTAACTTCTCTGATACAAATGATCGTTTAACTTCTGAACGACTTGGCCGAGGTATTTCTACCAACGAGGTATGTCTACCAACACGCATTGGGATAACAATGACAGGTAAGAATGATGAAAATGTTGCAATTGCCAATGACCCGTTTTTTTGAAATCGAACCATTCCATCTTAGTCCTCAGGGGTGATAACGCATCTGCATTTTGATTCTTCATCGAGGTTAAATGTCCAGCATATATATTCTTATCTATATACATCCACTTACCATCCTTCACCTCGTTTGTCACCCTTTCAATAAAATAAAAAATAAAATAGATTTGTTCATACTCATTAACTAGGCAAGCTGTCTCTGATCTCTGAATGATCATTTTCATCACAAGTTTTTTGCTTTTAGTTCGGCATATTTTGAATAATATTATATTTGACTGCCTCGCTAGTCTGGTGGTCGTAATCTCGACCGCTGACCATGTAGTTCTCAGTTCGAATCTCGGGTCTGTGTCGCGTAAAAACTCAGTTATTGGGTTTATCTGTCAAACATTATTCATTAGCAACCCGAAATCAAGAAGTTGACGGTATTTCAATCCCGTGCCTCAGAGAGCACGTAAAGCCGTTAGTCTAACGCCTGATCTCTCTTCGGTCTTGTCGCATTGTCGTTCCGGACTATAAGAGTGAGGGAATAGAGAGTGCACCTGTGTTCGCGCATACACTCGTGCACTATAATCCTGTCCTGCGCCGATGACTAGTCTCCGTTGAGCCGTTCGTGACCGAAATTCGGTCAATTCGACATAATACTTAGATATCCAGCATCATTCGGTGTCAGGTGAAGTACACAGTTACTTTGTTTATTTTGTTTGTTTTTAAAATACGTTATCTCCTTTACCCTAGGATTTTCTCGTGTATCACGTGAAGGCAGTTGACATACTTAAATTTCACAAGGAGAAACAAATAAACATCCAGACCCGGAACAATTATTTGTAGGCCACATAAATACTTGTTCTGTGCGGGATTCGAACACGCGACCCTTAGCGCTGCAACTCATTTTTCGTCACGCACACATAAGCCACTGCACCACGGAGCCGTCAAAAAGTTGGTTAAAGTAAACAAATAAAAACGGTGTGGTGTTTTAAAAGGTAATGGAGTACATCCGGGCTATGATCGCGAACCGTCTCGCCAACGACGGCAAGGAGTGGGTGAAAATTTTCCGCGAACATAACAGCGGCACGTACAACAATCAATGGTGAGTTACCGTTTAGGCTAATCGTAAAAGGGCGGGATATGAGAAAATTGTAGTTTAATATATTTTACAAATACGGTAAAGAAAATACAAAAAAATGCCATGTAGTCGCGGTGTGAGAATATTGTTACGAGCTTGGAGTTCGTGACTGTAAAAACTGCCGATTGATTTACCAAAGTTAACACTAATTACCAAACACCAATTACAACTTAAAACACACTAATAATAAAACACAATTGTTCTACTGATCACTTTAGTTCGCAGTTGTAACGCTTCGACGCATTTGCTTGTATCGCTAATTCAATACTGACTCGTTCACGGTCTTATATAGGGCCTCTTCGACTGAAACATCTAGAATATTCGAGTACATACCCCATAGTCAGTCGGACTAGGTGTAGAAAGTTCTGGCATGGAAATCTCTAGAAAGATCTCTACTCGATACAAGATGGCGCTAGTGGTATCTCGCCATGTACCAGGCATTAATTATGGTGTGGTAATATATAATATTTACTACTCCATATCGTCCATGTCGTAAGGAGTCAAAAAAAAGGCAGCAGCATCTTCCTAATATCGAGTAAAAAAGTGGTAAACTTAAAATTTTTGCACAACCGACTTCAATATAACTAAAATTGGAACATCATCAATGTATGCGAAGTCAATTAAATACCCATTATTAAAGATAACTCAAAAACTACTGGTCAGATTTTGATTAAATTCATACGGGACCACACAAGCTTTCAGATAATAGAAGAATCATCAAAATCGGTTTACCCAGAGAAAAATTCTGAGGTAACACACATAAAAAACATACAGTCGCATTGAATACCTCCTCCTTTTTGAAGTCGGTAAAAATACTGTCAAGCGTGGCAACTATGCCCCAAGAATCAATCAAAAAATGTGGGGGAGGCCTATGTTCAGCAGTGGACTTTAATACGCTGTAATGGTCTTTACGTGGTAGAGCCATGCTGCAGTTATATTAGTAGTATAGTTGTAGCACGAATGGGTCGGCTCGACCGGGGAAGGACCACGCTCTCACAGAATACCAGCGTGAAATAGTAGCTTAATGCTGCTGTATTTCGTATGGTGAGTGTAGAGAACCGGAGACCCTTTTTACTGGAAACGAGGCATTCCATCTCAGTCCTCACGGGTGACAACGCATCTGCATTTTGATTTTAATGAAGGATAGATGTAGATGTCTATGGGCCGCAGCAACCACTTACCATCAGGTGGACTGTGTGCTGGTTTGTCACCCTATTCTATAAAAAAAATGGTAACGGTTACAACGGAAATGCAGACATCTAGAGTTGCAAGTATATAATTAATAAGCTATAGTTCTAATACTAGCCATGAGCCTGACTTTGCCTGGGTAGGATCTATTAATGTGCTAGTCTTACAAATAATATCTATTCTATTCCATATAATTTCAGGTACATAGTCGACTATAACAAGTTCACGCCTCGCACTGAGAATTCACCGGGTTCGATCAAGAAAGGCCTGCTGTGGATTGTAGAACAGATTCCTGGTTACACCGAGGCTGCAGATTTGTAAGCACTTATTTTGAGTCGTTTAGGACGGTGTAAGGATGTACACTACCCCATTTCACAATCAGGACATGGGCGGATTGCCAGACGGTTGCCAAGCTGCCTGCCAAGTGTACCAACTATGGCAAGTAAAATCCTCCAGATCGAGTTTCGGTCACGGCAGTTAGTCTCAACAGAGACTAGTCATCGCCGCAGGACAGGATTATAGTGGCCGAGTGTAGGCGCAAACACAAGTGCACTCTCTATTCCCTCACTTTCATAGTCTGGTGGGATGGCAATTCAACACGACCGGAGAGAGATCAGGCAGAGGACCAACGGCTTTGCATGCTTTTTAAGGATCTGACATCGGATTTCTACTGAGAATTTCTTTAAAAAAAAACCTTCACGACTTGGTATTAGAACTAGAAATCACGCGAACGTCCTAATTTACTCGTAGCCTGTTTCTTCTAGAACGAACGAGTTAGTAAGCAGCACTTACTTCCCGTCATACAACATCGCTTACTTCCCGTCGATATTCAATCTGAGCGGCGGAAACGAACGGGTGGCCACCTTCGGCGACTGGTTCGGCTACAACACCAATCCAAGAGCACGAATAATGAAGGAAAAGCAAGTGAGTAGACTATTATGCTCAAATTTATTATCAATGAATCTACAAAGAAATGAGCAGTTGCTCGGTGTGAAAATTCGCATTGAGAATTTGTTACTTGTGAGCAAATGCTAATGACACCTGAATCTTCGCGACGAATATATACGCTTGATTGTGCTCCAGCAGTTGTAGTCAAAATGGCGGACGTAGAAGTAGTGTGTGCTGCTTTCATTTTAATCCGTTATTGCTACCTAAATAAAGAAGAAAGAAAACAATTTGGACAACGAATTTGTTCAAATGAGAAATAAAGCTAAATTATTAAAATTTTATTTAAGATTAAAGAAAAATTGGTTTTCAAACGGAACAACGAGTGCGCTCTCGGCGCTGCTCGCGCTAGCGACTGACTTATTGTAATGAAAAAACACTAAAATTCAAAGGAAATCGGCAAAAAAGCCGACAGCCAGATGGAGCGCGCTCGGGTGCTCGGCGCTCGTCAACGAGCAGCTCGGTTCGCTGTACTGACAAGCCGAATATTCGACTTGTAACGTGCTCACATCGAGCAAATGCTGACGTCTGGGACTTCATCAGGATGATATTGAATGACACATCCTTAACGTCATTTAATCGCAATATCGCTGTCGCTGTTGGTCTTCAACTTGGTCAACAACCACTTTTAATTTATTTATATGTAGCTTTTAAACAACTAATTGCGCTCACCTTGAATGAACGGAGCTGTTTAATAAATTTTTGTCTCTCACATCATTACATATTTATGATAGGTTTTGTAAAAAGTTAACAAGAAATGTTGATTTCTTTTCATAAAAATGCATTATAAATTTTAATTCAATGTATAAATATTTTTTTTTAAATCTGTGATACAAATCTCAAAAATGCCATCCGCCATATTAGAAACCGTCGTGACGTCATTTTTATAATAAACAAGCTAAAATGTTGTGTGTTATTTCGAAATTTTTATATTTATCATCACAATTGTTAACTCTCATTCAGTATTTTATTCAAATGGCATCATGGAAGACGGAATCGTAAAATCAAAAAGTACTAATCTACCAAGGATCATTGATGGTGGCAAATTTTTTTGCATGCAATCCCGATTTTAGTTCTGCTGAGTCGAGGAATGTTAAAACATCAATGTAAGGAACGACTTTTGTTTATACAATAGCACAATACTAGGTCAGAGTGTATTTTGATAATACAATCATTAGCAACCTATTACAAAATTTGACTTGCAATATCTACCATCTTATGATGTTTTGTATAAACTATAAACCATATAGTTAAATATAAGTCATTTTACATCAAAATGATCTTCACGGAAGTATATTTCGAGTCTCTTCTTGCCAGTTTTAACCAAGTATTCTCATATTTAAATCAGTTGGCGTTGAATCCATAACCTCCCTGGCGTTCTTATGCTCGTATTTTTGCATTCAGGCACATCAGTGATAAAGAGGATGATGACTCATTATTAAACATCCAAAAGTAAGTTATTCCTTTGCAAAATCGGCAAAATCCCAGAGCAATGACATCACGAGCTTAACAGCATGGCGGCTAGCGTTTTCGTGTGAAAATTTAAAACGAAAAATTAAAAGTAATTTTTATGTAACTATTCGGTTTATATATATATATATATATATATATATATATATATATATATATATATATATATAAATGTTAGTAGTTCATTATCAGTCTAGGATTAATTTAAAACACTTTTCGAAAATAGGTGTAATACCCTATTGCAACATAGTACCATAAACAACTTCGACGAATTGTCAATTGGGTAAAACAAGGTGAACATTTTATGGTAATCCTCGGCAATCTAATGGACTTTGCAACCGTTGAGACTTAGACACGTGAACTTACTGTGAAGCAAATGGAATGGGAAATCCCGCGCTATATACTACCATTATTTGTATATATATTATTTTATATATAATGTTGTAAAACTTAATTTATAATTGCTGGCTGTACTAGGTTGTATGTATGGTATTATTTTTAACTGCTTAGTACTAAATGTTTAATTATAAATACCATTCAGTTATTTTTATTCTTTTATATTTTTTAAATTATTATACGTATATTATTGTGGTGGCAAGCTATTACTATGTATTACATATCCGGTTTAAAGATCTTTATTTCTCAATAAGACAATAGTCACTTACATGAGAACAATAACTATATGAACTTAGTAATAACAATTTTTAGTGCGGGTATAAATAACTTTGTTAGATGTCGCTGTTAAGAAGCGAATATCTTTGTTGTTTATTCAAACTATAAGGTGGTGGTCCAAGTATAATAATGTTTTTTTTTATTTAATAATGATTAAGGTTAGGTATTTAGCTGTTATAAATATAGGTAGGTAAGTAACTTCCGTTTGAAAACATTCAAAGATTACGCCTCCTTTACAAATTTAGGTAATTTGTTGTATAACTGTGCTCCTTTATACGTTATATTATTTTTACCATAGTTTGTTCTTATAGGCGGAAATACAAAGTGACTAGCTCGGCGTGTTATGTATTTGTTTGTTTGCTTCTTTGTTAAAAACGTGAGTTGTGTGTGGATTAATTTATGTTTTATTTTATATATTAGTATGCATGTGCTATATGTATAAAGTTGAGTAACGTTCAACAGTTTAGTTTCCTTATATATTGTATTAGTTGGTGTTAAAAAGTCATAGTTATACAAAATTTTTATGATACGGTTTTGTAGCACTTGGAGAGACTTAAGATTGGTTTTGGCTGCATTACCCCATACCTCTACAAGGTAAAGTAAGTGAGGTTTTACTAGAGAGTTATATATTAGGATTCAAGCTTTTTTCGGAATACATCGAACTATTTTGTGAAGGCGGCCAACGAGAGAGGAAAGTTTGTTTTTAATATGTGTGAGATGTGCATTCCAAGTCAAATTACTGTCGAGAAACAGTCCAAGGTATTTTTCTTGATTTTTTATCTGTAACGTTTCTCCGTTTATAGTCAAAGTAAGGTGGTTTTGGTTAGGGAGTTTTTTGTTCTTGGCGCTGAAAATTATATATGAAGTCTTGGCTACATTAATAGCTAGAAGATTATACTGAAACCATTGATGGAGTAGGTTTAAGTCTTCTTGAGCTAGTGTTATGGTACGAGATATATTGTTTCCAAAGTAGAATAAACACGTATCATCTGCGTAAAGGGATATTTGACCTTGTAAACCTGCTTGGTTTATGTTGTTGATGTACACTAGGAATAGCAATGTCTGTCTGTCATATCTGTGGAAACTTCATTGGTTTGACGATTACTTTATATGTTTTATAATGTATTTTTATTGTACTGTAAGTTTACCTTAAAAAGCAGATAAAAAAATTACTACACAAAATTTTGAAGTAAACGGATGCGTGTTAGTTACAGAGAGTACAGATAAAGAGCGTATTATACATGGTTATTTTGGAGTAACCGGTCAAATTTGCAGAGAAGGTTCAGAATAAGTAATATAGGCAAATGGTGAAGAAAAATTATTAAAAAAATATTTCAAACATTCTGTCCTTTAAATCTATTTTACACATTCGTAAGGCTCGATCAGTAGGCAAAAATGTTGTTGCCCATGAATTACATTCTATTTGGGATAATCTATACATCTATACAAATAAATAAAATTGAAGTGTCTGTTTGTAATGTCAAAATAACAGCTTTTTACTAAATAAATGCATATGAAAGTAATATACTCTACTTATAACAAAAAAAAAATCAGTTTTTAAATATTTGTTTGTCTGTCTATCTGTCTGTCGGTCTGTCCGTCAGTCTGTTAGTTCCGGCTAATATCCGAAACGGCTGGACTGATTTTGACTATTTTGGCAAATAGCTGATGTTATAAAGAGTAACTTAGGCTACTTTTATTTTAGAAAAAAAATTTGGGTGCCGCTCAAAAATACTAAAATACTAATTACGCGCGGGCGAAGTCGCCGGGAACAGCTAGTTTTAAATAAACGTGGAAGCCTCATTTACTCGTATTTTCATAAACTACAATAACGGTATATCATTATGTTTTTTTTTAGAAAGGTATAGAAGGGTGACAAACAGGCACACAGTCCACCTGATGTAAAGTGGATGCTGTGGCCCATAGACATCTATATTTATCCTCGATTCGGAATTAAAATGCAGATGCGTTGTCACCCGTGAGGACTAAGATGGAATGCCTCGTTTCTGTAAAAGGGGTCTCCGGTTCTCTACACTCACCATACGAAACCCAGCGGCATAAAGCTAAAATAGCAGCTCTATTCTGTGAGAGCGTGGTCCTGCCCCAGCCGAGCCGACCCATTCGTGCTACAACCATAATATAACTGCAGCATGGCTCTACCACGTATAAAATTGTGTATTTATATTTTAACTTAAGATTCACTTAAGATTCAAATTTGATTACTTTTTTAAAAATAACGCTGTTTTGACTTATTTCATTCTCATTCATTCATTGTATTTCATCGTTCTAGCTTAATATTTCCACGAGGCCGTAGCCCTACTCCGCACACGCCTTGCGCCGCCCCATATATTCGATGACACCTCACCTATAATGCAATGCTATAATAAATGTACGAATATTCAGTTGTTCACTTGCCACCAGGCCGAGATCAAGAATCTGCAGGATATGTGTCGTACCATGCGCTACAATGACTACAAGCACGATCCTCTGGCCCGCTGCGAACAGTGCTCGCCCCCTTACAGCGCGTGTAATGCTATCGCCGCACGAAACGACCTCAATCCAGCCAACGGTATGAATCCATTTAAATTCTAATCTGCATAATAATAATAATAATGTCTTTCAGACCGAATTTCGAACGTGGCGGCCAGTCTTAATCGAAACTGGCCATCTGTGCAGGACATGTACTTTTATCACCTCACTCTCATAGTCCGATGGGATGGTAAACCGACAAGACTGGAGAGAAACACAGCAGCATTAAGCTGCTATTTCATGGTGGTATTCTGTGAGAGCTGGGAGCGTAGTCTAACCCCGGTCGCTCCGAGCCATTCGTGCTACAACCATAATATAGCTGCAGCATAGCTCTACCACTATTTTGAAATCACATCCATGTTGAACGGTCAAACACTGGAACAGCTGCCGCGTGCGCCAGGCGCGCTTAGTTGATATACTTGGAACATTTGGAACGCGTTCCGCGGAACGCATTGGTCGACGCGGTCATTCATGGCCAGGAGCGCGTAATCGATATGCGGCTTTACGTTACGCTCAATTCTCCGAAACTTTTTTGGTCGACTGCGAGCGGACTTAAGTCCTAAGTCCTTAAGTAACAAAGGACTAGTCTTTAAAGACTAGTCCTTTGTTTTGTAAACCGCATACGTTTTCGACAATCTAACACTGATTTAGGTTTAAATAAAATTTATTTTCAAAAGGAAAAACAATACCACTTACATGAAAATAATAATAACATTTTAATAAACTCATTCTAAAGGTCGCCGAACACTCAGTCAATAGCTTTACAGCCTCAATTGAATGGTGAAAAATGTTCAATTATATGTTAAGACAGCTGACACTTAGAACTTCTAAATAAGTTTAAATTTTTTTATATTACAAGGCAATTCATAATAAATTTGTGCTCTTTCAAAGGTAATGCTTTTATTTTACGTAGTTTTTTCGTACCTTTGGTAGTACAAGTAAGCTAGCGACGAAGACTGCGTTTACAAATTTGTGGTTTTTGAAGTGAAAACTTCTTTAGTATCGTTGTGATTTAAAAGTCTATGAAACGAAAAAGCGATAGTAAAAAGAGACAGACACATAAATTCATAAGATTTAACGTGGGAGAAAATGAGATAGGAAGCATTATAGATTATAGCTCAATACTCGTGAGAAAAAAGTCGTAAATGCCGGCCGCCGAAACGCGTCGCTTACGCGTTTTGTTCAACAAGGTATGAAGGTTTTTACATGGTAGAGCCATGCTGCAGTTATATTAGTAGTATAGTTGTAGCACGAATGGGTCGGCTCGACCGGGAAAGGACCACGCTTTCACAGAATACCAGCGTCAAATAGCAGCTTAATGCTGCTGTGTTTCGTATGGTAAGTGTAGAGAACCGGAGACCCTTTTCACTGGAAACGAAGCATTCCATCTAAGTCCTTACGGATGACAACGCATCTGCATTTTGATTCGTAATCGAGGATAGATATTACAGACCACTACCATAGTAACTGTGTACTCGTTTGTCACCCTATCCTATAAAAAAAGGTAAAAAAAGGATATATATATATATATATATATATATATATATATATATATATATAAAAAATCATTGTATTGTTACATTTATTTGCTATAAAATTAAATTTTCTTATATTTTACCCGAACTTGAAGTTTAAATTATAATATTAAATAAATCATTTGCCGTAAAATATTTGTATTTCATATTACATTTCATTTGATGGTTTCACTTCTGTCGCGTGTGAGCTGCACGCATGTTTTTTTTTATTTTTACAAGACAGGTTAGTGTGTACGGTTTTATCAATTATTGTTCTAATTATAATGAAAGTATTATATATATGTAGTTGTTGAACGTTATTTAAAATTATATTTAATTTTAAAAGTTTTTCATGAGCGGGACAGTATTTCAAGCCGGCACACCGCCTGCAACTTTACAAGGCGCAGGTTCGGCCGCACATGGAATACTGTTCCCATCTCTGGGCTGGAGCTCCCCAATACCAGCTCATTCCACTTGACCGCATCCAGCGCAGAGCGGCTCGAATCGTCGACGACCGAGTGCTTTCCGATCGGCTCGATTCACTGGCACTGCAAAGAGATGTTGCATCTCTTTACATTTTCTTTCGCATGCATCTCTTTACATTTTCTTTCGCATATACCGTGGGGAGTGCTCTGAGGAATTTTCCGGATTAATCCCAGCCGCCAAATTTCGTGAACGTACTACGCGGCAAACGTCCCGTACCATCCATACCATCTGGATGTATGGCGGTCCACCACTGTACGTTTCACAAGGAGATTTCTTCCGCGCACGACCTCTCTGTGGAATAGTTTACCACCGGCGATTTTTCCGGGCCGATACGACCTGGGGACCTTCAAGAAAAGAGCTTACTCCATTCTAAAGGACCGGCAACGCACCTGTATTTCCCCTGGTGTTGCGGTTGATCATGGGCGGTGGTAGTCACTTAACATCAGGTATTTTCATGATTTTATTTTGTATTCTTTGAAGTTTCTATAACGTGGTTTTAGCAGCATTTCCCCAAATTTCTATAAGATAAAGTAAATGTGATTTGACGAATGAGTTTTAAATAGTGTACCTCATTTTTAGGTAGACAATGGGAAGTATTGTGTAGTCATCCAGTAAGTGTCGAAAGTTTATTTTCAATGTGATCTATTTGCTTATTCCATGTTAAATAGTTGTCCATTCTCAAGCCTAGGTATTTTTACTTTAAAAATTATGTAACACGTTTCAGAAGTGTTTACCATTATATTAGGACCACTCAAACAATAGTTTTGGATCTTGTTGCGCTCGTGACATGATATTTATATATATATTAGATCTGAAATAAAATTGATATGTATCGTTCGCGTACAATGTTATATGGCCATGTAGCTATAGTTCTGTGATGTTGTTTACATAGAGAAAAATTGACACACACCCCGACAAAGGAACTAAAATACACTTGCGATCTATTTGATAGGTGTGACTAAATATTTTCAGATCTCTACCTTTGATACCAATGCTTTCAAGGTTTTCTTATAGACATTTGTGACTTACAGTAGCAAAGGCTTTTTTAAAAATCGATAAAAACACCCAAAACTACTTGTCTTTTATCTATACTATCTTTTTTCGTTGTTGGATCGATTGTTGCGGTAGTGGTGCTACTTTTGGCTCGGCTCTCTAAAATCCATATTGAAGTAATTTACTAAGCTGTTATGTACGTTTTTTTCTAAAATTTTTGACATGACTGGCAGCACAGATATCGGACGATAGTTTCCTGGGTCGGTTCTAAGTCCCAATTTATATATTACTGTTACCTTTGCAACTTTCATCATCATTATAATCATTACAGCCCTTCACAAGTCCACTGCTGAATACAGGCCTTTCCCAAGGAACGCCATTGCAACCTTCATAGTATCTGGAAACTCAATCGATCATAAGTTTATTGAAACATACAATGAATTTTGTAGGCACTTTATCATCTTTTGTCTTTATGCTAATTCTGTCTATACCACTTCTAAAATTCAAATTGAGGCTTTGTATAATTTTGCTAATTTAATTAGCAGGCTTTACCAAATTACTTTTATATCGTTTTTTTATTGTTTCTGTTTTTAACTCACTTTAAAGATTTATTCAGGAATACTAGCAAAAATAACATGTAGTGTTTACCTTTAAATGATTTTACATACCCTATGCATTTAATGTATATAATTTAAGAAATGTAATAAATAAATAAAAGCAATACATGGGACCAGTGTAGAAAGTTATCATTTATTGTTTGTATTTTGGAGAAAGGATAAGTTGAGCTACTATAACATATCTTACGAGGTCTCGTAGGTATTTTATCTGCTAACTAGGATCCAATGGTTGAAAAATATCCATTAAAAACCTCACAAATCTCGACTGTGTTACTGATTAATTTGGAATCTACAATAAGTTTTGGACAACCACAACTTTTTTATTTTATTGTTTGCTGTTTATAAGGTGCCACATTTTTTGGATTGTTAGTGGAATTTTGAAATAGTTTATAGTAGTAGAAATTCTTCGTATTTTGGATTTGTTTAGCCTCTGTATCTCTCTTCAGCTTGAACTGTTTTTCTAATGCCTAATTTTTTGATTTTTTTGCATCATATGATTCTGTTTTTTGTGACTGTGTCATTATTTAAGTGCGCACTTTGCCAACGTGATTTGTAGTTTATTTTAGATAAGAATGTAACTTTATTTCATAGAAACTGGCCGGTGAAGGAAAACTGTCGTAAATGAAAATGCAACTGCGTGGCATATTTACCATGTCATTGACATGGATTAATCGTGAATGATTAGTTCATTTGACCAGGGTCGCATCAAAGAATCGATAATTTCAATTACATTTTTGAACGTTCTAGATCAATTGACAGGGACTACGATCAGAGAGTAAGTATAGTAATGTCCGACGATCGACAATTTTGAGCGAATCTCACAGATCACATTGTACGAAAACTCGAAATAATCCATTTTAATGATCGACCCGAATGACCTGGTTCCTAATACATGAATGATCGGGTCACTTGAAATGAATGAATGACACACCGTGCCAGCTATCCGCCTGCGCTATCCAAAGCTGTGACAAAGTTTTTGTTTTAAATTGCCTGTCCAGTATTATATACAGAAGTCTTTGTATAAAACTCGCACTAAATTGCAGGCACATATCCGTTCCGCGCGCTGGGCCACCGCAGCCACGGGGCCACGGACGCGAAGGTGACCAGCTCTTACCTGCGTAGTCAATACCAGTTCATCGCAGTTTCTGGACCTATGTACAATATCTCGAGGGGGATACCGCCTTTCGCGTAAGTACAAATTTCACGATCCTCCTCTAAATAGTACACCTACCTTTTTCTTTGGTAATGGACTCTGTACTGTTGTATTTTTACCAGTGTCAAGTATATTGCAGTAAACTTACACCCAGAATAAAGTTTTTTATTACATTGTATAATATATGTCCAACTGCAGGACAGAAGTCATCTCTAATTTCTTGGGGCTTTGGGGTAACTCTGTTGAGGTAGAAAGAGCACTTTTAGTTAAAAAACGATGCATCCGTGCCTTCAGCGACATTTGGTATTTAGATAGTTGTAAACCTCACTTTCTGTGACCTGTTGCTAAAAGGGCCAAGTACGTTTTTATTAAACAGTACAGTACTGTACAGAAGCACATATTTTAATTTATTAAACAGTATGGAAGTACACATTAAAATGGCCTTTTTTGCATAGTATCTTTTGGAAGCAATTTTAGCACAAACAATTTTCATATTTTTCAATAAATTTGCTTTAAAATATAATTTATTAATAAAACGTACTTTAGCCCTTTTAACATTAGGTCACTGCTTTAAAAAAAATATAATATTCTTCCATAGCCTATACCTTGTTTATATATCAAAGAAGGCTGTCTTTTTGTCAAATCATAAACCCGCCAAGATATAGATATAAGGCGTTTAAGAAGTATATAGCGGACCTTATATATCAACCTTCCTGTCATAAAGATATGTATAAGAGAATTGTATATAACATAAGCATATTATTATATTACAACACATTACCTAAAAACTTAAAAGAAAAAGAAGCAGCCTCTTTTTAAAAATAATTTTAGAAAATGGTTAATGGAAAAATTAGTTTAATGATTTATGTGCTCCACTTATAGATAGTTTTTGTTTTATGTACCTAAATATTTGCTAGTCTGCAAGCAGAGTAATCACATGTACAGTCAACTCTCTATTATCTTGATGTTAATGCTGTTAGTCTATGCGACTCTTACAGCTTCATCTTGTCACAGGGCTAATTAAAAAGGGAAAGGCAATGAGGTGAAAATGATGATGAATGATTTATGATTTGATATTGTTATCAATCATCATGTCGCCTTTTAGGCGTTTTTTCTTTGAGCTATCTAACCGCAGTCCGAGGGGGGGTGTGCGGACCCCCGTCTCTGACTGCTCAGCCCGTGTCGGTCGATGTTCTGGCGGTGAGAACCGTCCAGGAACGCGGGTGTACGGTGTGTACGCGGTGTGAGCTGGAACGCGTCGTGCCCGTCTGCGGGTGCGACGCGTCCCATTCGTTGTCCTATTTGTGTTTGTCCCATTTAGTGTGGGTGTAGTGTCGTTGTGTGATGTGCCTGTAATACGAATCGGAATGAGTGGATTCTCATTGTATAGGTAATGGATGCATGGAATAAATGTATTTAATTATTGCAGGTGGAGTGAATTCGATATGGGTCCCACCATTTCACACATAGGACACCCTGACCTCTGGATGTTTCCCCCCGTTCTGCACAATTGGGAATGGAAGTAGCGGAAAAGAAATTATTTTAAGTCAAGTACACTGCTTAATACTCATAATTTTTTTATTTAATTAATTTTATTAAATTTATTACGTACAATGATTTATTTTTCTTTTAAAAAATATATTTCAAAGAGTCAACATTTCCTGAGATTAACTTGGACAAGACAAAATTCATGTGTATTATTGAGAACACATGCTCAAAGTTGTTGATGAGTAAATTATGCTCCAATATTGTTCAAAGTGAGAAACAAGAGTGAATCAATAATAAAACTAAACATTTTATACAACCGACTTCAATATAGATAAAATAAAAACATCATCAATGTATTCTAAATCAAATACGCGTTGTTAAGGATAACTCAAAACCATAGAATATTATAATACATACATAATAGAACGGGGGAGTGGACGGAGCTCGTGTAGCCACTAACATGTCAATTCACATGTATAAATGTCAAAATCAATCGTTTCCAATTTTCGTATCAAGCGTCGCTGCACGCAAATTATTTAAAAAGGCAAATTATGCAATAATTACGTGTCGAAAGAACAGCGGGAAATGGAATTTAAATAAAGGAGACATATTCTACAACCAGTAAGTCGAAACTATTTATACTTTGTGAATATTAGAAACAAAAATGAAGAAACATTTATGTCTAAAATGTGTTTGTAGTAATGATAACTGGATAATACGACGTAATTGCTTGTATGTGTGCTCCCGGCGACACCAATCTTCCTACAAAATAAGGTTGACAGCCATTCTATTGTGTATTATAGTATTCTATGCTCAAAACCTACTGATCAGATCTTGATCAAATTTATATGGGACCACACGAGAAGCACCAGCTTGCAAATAAAAAAATCATCACAATCGGTTTACCTAGAAAAAAGTACTAACATATCGCACATAGAAAACTTACAGTCGAATTGAATACCTCCTCCTTTTTTAAGTTGGTAATAAAATGAAAACATCAATGTAGTCGAAGTCAATTAAATAACGCATTATTAAGGATAACTCAAAAACTATCGGTCAGATCTTGATCAAATTTATATGGGACCACATGAAAAGCACGAGCTTTCAAATAAAAAATCTATATTAAAGAATCATCAAAATCGGTTTACCTAGAAAGAAGTTCTAAAGTAGCACACATAAAATACATACAGTCGAATTGAGTACCTCCTCTTATTTGAAGTCGGTTAATAAAGCTCAACAATGGAAGGGGAATTGATGATTAAAAGCAGAAACATATTTACGTGTCGTAGCGTGTCGTGACGCGCCAGAATCACATCAGTTTCATAAATTTAATTGGGACACACCACCGATCGCCACCGATTGCGCCAGAGCGGTGATGGGAGGCAAGACAGAAGACACGCGTCGTGGCGCATCATTCAACTAGCGAGTAACTGTTCATTCTGAAGTACTGATGTCATTTCTTTTTGTCACTCTCTATTTCTTTAACAAGATGAAATTCACCTATTTTCTACCTTCATCTGTTTATAGGGTGAACCCAGTACCTTTTTTCTGTGTTTTGCTTTCAAGAGGTTTCAATGCTAATACAAATTGCAAGTCTTCATCAAAATCGCTATCCGAATCCGAAGCATACATTTGATACGTTAAAAGCTACAAATGTTTGATATATACTGTTCAAAAATAACGCCAGAATACGCCACAACACGACAGTAAGAACCACGACACGTAAGTATGTATCTTAAACGTTTTCGGTGGCATCTTTCAGGATAGCGCTTGTTAGGCACGTCTTTTCGAAGCGTGCCCAGCAGGTGGTTTACATCTCCGGTTCCTATCCGCATCACTTACCAAGTATACCTAGAACAAATTTTTCTAGCAAAACATCTTTCACAAAGTCTTTGTTCGCCTGTTCCTCCAATTAATGTTATTTCGTTACACTCATTTTTATTCGTTTGTGTGTCACCTTCAGGCCTAGCATATTAAACCTTTAAAAAAGTTATCAGAACAGTATTACAGTGCAATGGGTAGTTTATTTGAGGACCACCGTGTCTATTAGTCAAAAATTTGTGCAAAAACCCAAATTGCTAGTTTTCGTTACATAGGGCATGAGTAGCTTGCTTATTATACATGGTAAAGGCACGGCTGTTATGGTTGCAGTACGAATCAGTCGGCTCGATCTCACATTGTGCTATATAGAATACAACATTCTCACAAAATACCAGCGTAATGTAAGTAGTAGCTTATGCCGCTGTTTTTCGTATAGTGAATGTAGAGAACCAGAGACCCTTTGTAATGGAAATGAGACATTTCATCTTAGTCCTCACGAGTGACAAAGTGTCTGCATTTTGATTCTTAATCAAAACATAAAATCCTTTATTTCTTGTGAATTAAAAAGAAGCTTCCAGTTAATAAACCTCTTGTCAGTGTGGACGAAAGTCGGCATGGTCGACATTTAAAATGTACACCTGACCAAAGCAAGCAATGCACATTTAGTTTACTAAATTAGAAATTGTTTAACATATTTAAAAAAACTCTTTGGCAGTTTTTACAGCTAACTACTTCGGTTTCTTTTTAACCGATTTTAAAAAGGAGTTTGAAAAAACTGTGATCTTCAGCTAGATCTGAAGACAACTCAATTATTTTAGTTAATAAAACAAAATATTTTCCATGCTTTTATGTTTGATAAATATTTTAATACAAAACTTCTAGGTATTTAATACATCAAACTAAGTATCACAAACATTTGGAATAGCAGATAAGTTGTGAGCACATCAATTTCCTAGAACAGTAAGTATATTTTATATGTAATGTGTTATATATTTAAGTGTTGCTGAAATCGATAATTTTTAAAATAACACTATTAACTTAAACAAAATGCACACAAAATTGTACAGATATAAATTAGTATATACAAATTCAAAATGGGGCAAAACTTTTGATCTCATTTTGCACTATTATAATTTTTATAATTTTGCTTAATTCATCTACAGCTATACATATACTAAGAGGTTTAACAAGCCAGTGTACTAATATAATAAAATTGAGATTTTTAATAATTATTACTATAATATATTAAAGTTCTTGTAATATAAACAGTGGCTTCTAAATACAATTTGTATCATACACATGATTTCTCTCACTTTTCCACTAAACTTTGGCTGTTGGATCTCTGCTGTTCGGAGTTCCCCTGGAGTTGTGTTTTGTTTATTTCTTATATTTTATATAACAATGTGTTGTATTCACTCATATGATTATAAATTGTTCACCCGAAATATAACAGGTATACCCAATTCCACAGACGACTACACACTATGGAAACCACCTTACTGCATGCCCCGCCAAAGGCTCCCATTCAGATCTCAGTCTAAATAGTATTATATACAGCTGGTAATATTACTGAATCTGCTAAGTAAATACAGTATTACTGTGTTTTCAGTGCTATTTTTGCATATCAAAGCCCTTGTTTTGGTTTTAAATACAATAAAGAGCATTTGTTTTACCATAGTTTATCTTAATAAACTATAGTTTCAAAACATTAAAATTTTCATTACATCACTGCAAATTCTTCTAACATTTAAAGGTTGTTGTAAAAAAAACCTACTGCACTACATAAACACACATTTATTATTTATTTATTCCTTATTGCAAACCATGTAGTATCGGTATAAGAATATCCACTACCCCATATTCTCCAATGGGTGTCGTCAGAGACGACAGAGGGAAACAAATCTGGAGATGAGTAACTCACTTGCCAGGCGGGGTAACTATGGCAAATAGCCCCCTATGAGGAAATCTATGGGAGAGGGCTATGTTCATGAACTTTAATAGGCTGTAACGGTAACTGTATTGCAAAAACCTTCAACTAGGGGTTACAAAGGTCTCTAAGGAATGTATATTATGAAACGGAAAATTAATGCATGTGAATCTATTACATCTTCTTTTGATACCTAGATGTATGTTATAAAAATAAAAATTATTTTATTTATATATTATTAGATCTAAGAAACATTGCTCATTTGAACAGAGTAAAATGATCACACAAGCTACATGTTATTATTAGAACTTCAAGCTGTCATTCAGGTTCCTTTCTCAATTATTATAACAACACTACTCATTTTCTTTCTCATATTGACGGATTATACATAATAGTGAGGCCACACAGTGGATTACAGTGGTGTTGCAGATCCTGAATGGTATCATTGAGACATAGCACATATAAAAATCTGTAGCATGAATCAACATGTGGTGAAATGCAACATGACATGCTTGCAATTAATCATTATATACTATAGTGCTTGTCTGCAGTGCATTTTCACACCTAGCTTATTATGCTAGTACTGTGATGTCGCAGCAAAACCATTCCTAAAGTGTAGGAGCTAAAGTAGTAGAATAATCATAATGTGACACCGCTCACAGCATCCTTTAACTCTAGGATGTTGTTAAATGCAAATGTTGTAAACTTGTTAAAACATCATAAACCACAAATATATAGAAATGACAAAGTAATTGATTTATTCAACTTTCCATATTTTAGAAATAATATTGGAGAAAAGAGTAAGAATTCAAGTTTGACCCTCTCGCCTGTCGGAATTTTTAGGAAATGTATCTATGGAAAATGGACTATATTATTTGTATACGCTCAGTAGATGAAGCCTCTATTAATCTAAATAATATTTATTCTAAAGAATTTAGCATGAGAAGCTGCTTCAGTACTTTCGTTTGGGAGGTTTCTCTGATCTCTCCTGCTAGGAACATTTCATCAACCACTGTGTATACCTAAAAAATTAAATTTTTAAATATATATTTTTAAAAAAAATACATCCATAAGAAATCAATTCTTTTCAAACGTCTTTATCTACAAAAAAAATATTATTGTTTATTATTTACAGTTAGCAAGTATCGAACACAAGAATTATCGCCACTTACCTTATAAAAGTTGAATACAAGATCCAATTCACATACATTATGGAAGTATTCGTTCAACACCTCAACAAAGTTATGGATAGCTTCAAGGTAACACAAGTTGTTGTCATTCACATCCACACAAATGCAGAAATATAAGCCTGCATATCGCCTGTACACTATTTTGAAGTTTCGAAACTGAAATTCATTGTACCAATTGAATTACATCAATAATTGTATATTTTAATAGGTTAATAGAAAACATAAAAGAACGATTGTAAATGGCTAAGTTTTACCTCAACAAAATTCGTGTGCTTTGCATCGCGCACAGTAACAACAGCGTGTACTTCTTCTATTAATTTCTGTTTCTCATCATCGTCAAAATTCATATACCATTTTGCTAGACGTGTCTTACCCGCTCGGTTTTGAATTAAAATAAATCGGATCTGTAAAAAAAATAACACGGAGACATGAGAAGTTGCAAAATTCTAGAAGTATTACTTGAATATAAATTAAATACCATTGTAAAGGAAGTTTGTGTAATTTATTTTTGGTGAATACGCCTACTTGCTCTATTTTTTATTTTGACATTGACAATGAGCATTGAGCAATGACATTTGTGTTCCAAGTGTTGTAATATAAAAAAAAATTAGATCGACTTAAAGACTATAATGTCAAAAAGGTGGTCATCAAGATCCGTAGACAGAGAAATCTTTAGACTAATGATTAGCGTGGCCTCGAGTGAGAAAGGACGATAACGTAGTTTTAGGTTATACAATAATCTTTATGACTTAAACATATTTAGATAAAAATTTTAATCGTTCTAAGAACTGAACTGAACAAGATTCACCAATCTTAAGCTCACAAAACACTTTTTTTCTCACTTAAACCAACTTGTAAACTCCTTAGATCGCTAGGAACTGTCAAAGTTAAAAAAAACCGACACGGAGAAAGGGACAAACAATCACACCGCTCTATCTCATTTCTATGGTAGACGTATGCACAAATCTATCTTTTTCTATACGAAAGAAGACGTCAATTTGTCTATAGGTTTCTCTGTCTACATCAAGATCTTAGATTATACTTGAGGTCATGGTCAGTACGAGGAATAGAAAAGTCCTGAAAATTTTGTTTTTGAGGATAATTTCATTGATTTAATGACCAGAACTTATTTGATAAATTACTAAAAAGAGCAGCAAAAATTACTATTTGCTACCAACTATAAACCATTTTCTACATAATATCGACTAAAATATTAGCCGTTATTGATAGGGACAAAATTAAAGTTCACTGCTGGAATTTACCACCCTCGTTCTAAGAAAAATTTTTCATAATCCGCCTCATCGCAGTATCGGACGTCTCGCACCTTTGATGCTGCTGCCGCACCTTTTCGGTTTTGATATTTTCAATCTCATCGGTGCTAAACAGAATCCATAAAGTTTTTCTGTCACTTAGCCACACCTTAGTACCACAGTCAAAATGCCTAAGTCTATAAACTATCCACATGATAAATCACGAAACTATATATTTTTTATTTATTTATATAAAGCCGTGGTAGCTCAAGGACTAAGTGCTGCCTATAAATTTCACAATATGCGAGCACCTCGAGCTTAATTTTTATCAACTATGAATATATAATATATTGAGTAGCTAATTACAATTTTTAGTACTAATTTATCTCGTGCTCGACGGCCTTAGGGGGTGGCGAACGGGGCAATCGCCCGGGGGTAAAGCAAACGAGCTATTAAAAGAAAGCAGGTAAAAGAAAATCTACGTGGATCTTTATATAAATATATAAAAAGTGATGATCAAGAAACCTCTACAAAACATTTATTGACTGAAAGTGACTCTTATCCTGATCCAGCTGAAAACATTCAAAATGAGCTCATATAATTTATGTCGTCACTTGAAGACGCAAAAATAATAAATATTACGCAATTATTCTTGATTTTACTCGCGACGTTTCAAGTGTTGAACAACTTTCAATTATTATAAGATTTTTCACTACAAATACAGCTGATATTGAAGAACATTTTATTGGTTTCCTAGCCGTCGAAAAGACCACAGCTGAGAGTTTGACTAATTATATAATCTCAGAATTAGAACAGTTTTCTGTGTCCAAGTAAAATCTTTTTTTGGTTTGCACACTCTGTTTGCCGGCTCAAGTCAGAGGTGGGCTATTTTAAATGCTTATGTAAAATCGTGCAGGGTAGCATCAGTGAAGGCCGTCAAATACCAATTAGGCGATATATGTGATGATTTAAAGGTTTTAGCAGAAAATACAACAGAATGTCAGTTAGTCAGTGAATGCCATTCTATAGAATAGGAAATAACTACCTACGAATTTGTAGTAGCACTTGTCATATGGTATGACATTCTTACAAAGATAAATGTTATAAGTAAAATGTGGCAAAGTGAAAACATGCACTTAGATGTGTGATGTATTCACAAACTAGCTCGATAATTATAGAGAAAGGTAGGTTTAGGATAGGTTTTCAGTCATCCCTTGTAACAGCAAGAGAAATAGCCAAGGAAAACGATATTGACAGACAGTTCAAAGAAGTCAGAAGACGACGTAAAAAAAGGCATTTGGATTATGATGGGGAAGATGAAGCTCATGAATTGAATACGGAATAAATTTTCAAAATAAACTGCTTTTATGTCATTGTCAACAATATGCGCGCAAGCTGCCATCCTAGGTTTGAGGCTCTTAAACATCATGAGGGAATATTTGTTTTCATGTATAATAAAAAAAGATTAAAGGAAATTAGTGATAGTGACCTTTTGAAGCAATGCAGCGACTTGCAAATATCTATGACAGTAGGCGAATCATGTGATATTGATCATATAGATATAATACCTATGGAGGCGGCGTATTCTACTATAGAAATAATAGTTATACAAATATCTATAATCGACACACACTTGTCAAAAATACTTTTGTTTCTTTTTAACAAAGCAGTAGCTTCATTAGAAAAGGGAGACAACAACAGTTTGTCAATTGCTTATTTTGACAACACTTTCGTGTGACGTCATTAGCTCATCCATGCGTGACTGCGTCGCCATGTTAAGCGCTGAGTTTTGTGGTAGATCTGCTGTCAAACTGGTGAATGCTAAAAGTTTTTTTGTTGTGTAGTGCAATCTTATCTTATAGTAGGTGTTTTTCTTCTATTTATATTTTATTATGTCAAATAAGTGTCTTACAGTTTATTTCAAGTGTTATGTTAGGAATGTATTTTTTAATTGTTACTTTATGTAAGATGCATAATTTTGTAATTTATTTAGCCAATAAAAAAACTGCTAAGAAGTTTTGTAATTATTAAAAATCACAGTATATGGATGTTTGTCGCTACTAGTTGGGGAAAAAAAACAAACACTTTCAGGAGTGGTCTTCAGTATGCCTTTATTAGAGTCGTTATTTAAATTATTAAAAAACCTTATCAATTGCTTTATTAGAATATATTGCGGGATTTGTGGCAGAAAAAGGTTCAGATACCATGCAAGAAGAAGCAGTGACAAACTGTCTTATATAAATTATATTAAAAAATAATTTTGTTCAGAAATGAACAAATAATAATAATAATAGTTTATATAAAATCTATCATGATCATGAAATGGTGAATGAAATATGATATCCAGGATATTATCCTGCATATCATATTTCGTGATCATGCCAGATTATCGAATTTTTCGAAATTTGATATGATCCGAATGAATAAATAAAATATGATATACAACTTGCTTGTATAACTTACTATTTGTGATGAATTATGTGCAGAAAAATTAATAATAAATAAATATTGATTTTAAAACAGTTTATTTCATTTTTACTCAACTAATCATTATTATTTTACATTAATAATATGGGATCTGGGATCACCATCCCAGTAATACTTTCAACACAAAAGAAGGATTTAATTTCTATCTACACAAAAGCCATAAATCAGTCAGTCACATTTATTCGCCAGATTAGTTATTTGACGATTGAAAATTCAGCCCTGTATCTATGTAAATACCTACGGAATAAAGTAAATTAAGCAACAATTCCAATTATATAAAATGAGAAAAAATTCATATTAGTTAAAATATCGATATCAGCTGCGCATATTGCAGAGTTACAACCCTATAAAAGGCGGCCATTTTATGCGCCAGATTTTTGTAGGTAGTCACGCTAATTTTGTAGGTATGTCCAGTCCATATACTTCTAAGTCAGTGATATTGATGGACATGAATTGTACGAAGAACTGAATATTGTTGCGCGCCATAGTTTTGACACTAGCGCCATCTATTATCGAACCGAGGAACTAAGCTTTCTAGATAATTTCACACTCGAATTTTCTACATCTAATCGGTCGGGACCGGTATTTGCTGGAAAATTCTAGATGTTTCGGTGGAAAAGGCCTATATAAGGCCGTTTTGTGTCGTGACCGGGGCAGTATTGAATTGGAGATACGAGCGTAGCTTTCGGATTAAAATAAAGTGAACTAAAGTATTAAGTGTGAATAATTATTAGTGTGATTTAAGTTTTAATTGGTCTTCAGTAATTAAAGCTTAAATTTTGGTAATTCAATCGGCAGTTTTTATTGTCACGAACCCTAAGCTCGTAACAATATCTTCATCCGTGTGTATGACATTATCTCGGTGCAGAAATTCATAATAGCAAAAATATTTACTGAAATTTACCCCACTATCGAAATATTCCTGAGAATTATTGCTACCACAACTGCGTCTGATGAAAGGAGTTTTCGAGGCTTAAAATTATTAAAACATATTTGAGGAATTCGATGACACAAGATCGGCTTTCAGCCCTTGCTATTCTTTCAATAGAAAATAACGTAGCAGCTCATTCGTTAGATTATTGTGCTTTAATTAAAGATTTTAGTCTTAGAAAAAGCCGCAAACATCAATTTTATAATTCATCATCTCTATATTTGTTAATTTTATAAATAGAATAGAATAGAATAGTTTTTTATTCAATATAGATTACAAGTAATTGTTATTGAAAGTCAATTTTTCACTTTACCACTGGTTCTAAAAAATCTCTGTCCTGGAAAGAACTAGTAAGAAACCCAGCGGGATTTCTTTTAATAAATTTTACAATGTCAATGGTCACAAAATATTTACAAAATTTATTTTAGAAACAGCTTGGAAGCAACCACCTCATTCCCAGGGGTTATTATCAACCATTCAACCATGTATTCATTTATATCATAATAACCCTTTTTATACAGTTTTTGTTTAATTAAATATTTAAACTTGGTAATAGAGAGACCTTGTATATTTTCTGGGTCTTTTGTTGTAATAGCGTACATACATTGCCCCAAAAATGAATTACTGACTCTGTGGAGTCGAGAAACTGGTATCACTAGTTTGTGTTTGTTCCTATTACAATACATACAATACACAATACATACAATACAATCATCCTACAATCATCCTATAATCATCTTACAATCATCCTATAATCATCATAGTTATATTATGGAGTGTAGAAGTAAGGAATACAGACTGCGTATTATAAAGTGTCCATAGAAAACCGTTAAATAAGGGTGGCACCACTATAACTACGGGGTAAATTTTAAAGAACGCACCGAAAAATATTAGTGGGATAAACGACTTTTTCGAGGTTATATTTACTAAATAAAATTATTTTAGATTTTAGAGCTACTGAGCAGTTTAGCAGCACACTTAAACCGTCGACAACTGCTAAGTTCTTTTCATCCCAGTAGCTACTCCAGCGCTGTTGTGGATAGTTTTTGAAATGTTATTTACTGCTTACGGATGGCCACTTTTTCAAGTATTCTAGTATGGGAGTTGGTACTCATTACTTCTACACTCCATATTCCTAGTGTTTACATCTTTCAATGTAACATATTTTAAAACTCAAAATTTAGTTATTAGCATAACTTTAGCATTTCTCCTCAAACGTGACAAATACCTAAACCAAACAACCAGACCTACTTTCACATCACATACTTTTCACGAAGGACAAAGGGCCTCGCAAAGTCCCGCCGCCCGGAGCCTTATAATAGGTAACGCCGCCTCTGGCGGTGAAGCAATACATCGTAAAGAGCTACATAACTGTTAAATAAAATAAAAATAAACAACACGCATTAACACAGCGCGGCAGACATTCCCTTGCTCTAAAGATTTTTTAACCATGAAACAAAGTGCAAAGTAGTTTTAGCGTTAACTCCCGCTCAATGAATTTAGAGTTCGTTATGTTTGTAAAAATAATATGATGAATAGAGAGACTGACCAAACAACTACCTTTATTCTTTAAAAAAAGACCATCAAGATATGTGTTTCTAAGGGGAAAAAACCTACAACAAAATGGTAATTTACTAAATCTGTTTACTCTGGATTTAAGAATAAAACAAAGAACATCTTGATTTATCGAAAGCCTTCGATCTCGTTGCGCACAGCATACTATTACGAAAACTGGAAATGGTCGGTGTCAGAGGACTTCCACTAAAATGGATATCTTCCTATTTAGTTAACCGTAGACAATGTGTCGTAATAAAAAAGATTGTAGGAGAGGAAATGCTGTCCTTCTCATCTTCTTATAAAGAGAACAAACATGGCATTCCTCAAGGTAGCGTGCTGGGTCCAATGTTGTTTCTTCTTTATTTAAATGATATAACTCTAATCACCAGTCATAAATGTATTTTATTCGCGGACGATATTTCAATAATTGTAAGCACTAATAAGAAACAAAATAATTTAATACGTAATCATGAAATCGATATTAACAACACAATTGATACAATTATTAAATGGCTAGACAAAAACAATTTAAAAATTAATCTTAATAAATCAACTTATATTCAATTTAATAAATCAAAACACACAAAATACAATTTTAATCTTAATATCGACAAATTAAACGAAGTAACACAAACTAAATTCCTAGGAGTAATAATCGATCAAGATTTAAGCTGGAGAGGTCACATACATCAACTATGCAGTAGAATTAACCAATTTGTTTATGCACTTAATAAAGTAAAAAATGTTACAGACAAAAAAACTGCTGTTCTAACGTATCACGCTTACATAGAATCTTTACTACGTTATGGTGTTGTAATATGGGGCAATGGTACAGATAAACAGAGATTATTTACTCCGCAAAAGAAATGCATTAGAGCTATTGCTGGAATCGCACCGGATAAATCCTGCAAACCAATATTTAGGAGCCTAGGTTTGTTGCCATTAACATCTCTGTATATCTACGAAGTTTGTAATTTCGTACATAAACATAATAATCTGTTTACAAAGGCATGTGATATGAATATAAGACTAAAAGGAATTGCAAATAGACTTGTATTAGATGATGCACCGCAATCAAACAAATAAAGTAAAAGCTGTTTAACCATGTGTATTCGAATCTATAATAAAATACCAAATCAACTCAATTCGAATAATAATAATATATTTAAAAAAATTATTGACTTATCTCAATGAAAATCAATTTTATGACATCAGAGAACTATTTGTAAAATGTAAATGATATATATTTTTTAATGAATTGTTTTGTATTATGATTAGAAAATTTCATTTGTATATGTGCTATTTATGTAAATTTGCATGCTATCACAATCACATAGCAAACATGTTGTGCTTTAAGAATTGTACCATCCTTATCTGTCCATGTTTTATGCAAATAAATAAAAAAAAACAATGTCGGTTTCCACGACTTTTCTTGCCACCAGGGCGGCGCCACTTAGTAATGAGGTGAAATATTTGACAAATTATTTGGCGGGGATGTTAGTTTATTAGGAAAATGTACTGTTTAATGTTCTTTTTGATATATTACTATATTTTATATTAACTAGATAAGAAATTAAACACGACTACAGATATTCCTAAAAGAAAAAACAAAAAAGATTAATAAATATGAACAACAAAGAACAAACAACAGAGGCCTTGTTTTGTGTATTTGTCTAATACTCGAAAAACCGATTTTTTTTTAACATATCGTTAATATAACATTGTGTAATAAAAAAACTTCACTTCAGTATCTATTGGTCTAGTCTAGTAGTATCTGGTGAATGAAAGATTAACAGCCCTCATTAATCAAATCTTTTCGAAAGATTTTGTAATTGCATTTTGCATCATCATGTGGTGGATTTGTGTCGAAATCTGCTCAGAAGCTCTGTGGTCGCTTTTAAATCTTCCTCGGGATCATAGTTGGCAAACTTACAGTAACTACTAACTATTGAACTAAAGGTGACACACGAGCACATGGTCCAACCGATGGTAAGTAGAAAGTGGATGAGTGTGGCCCATAGATAGACGCCTGCATCAATTAAGTCTCACTACTTCACTCATAAAAGCGTATCGATGACGTTGATTGACATTCATATTGAAGCTATGATGCCCGTGCTATCGGTTGATGCTCATTTAGTTGTGAAGAATGCGTCTAGAAGAACTTTGACGGTTGTAATTATTCTCATTTTGAACTACTTGTCATTACTGTCATTCCGGTCATAGCATGCTTGTAGCATTTTTTGGTCGGTGACAAAACGACTAGCTCGTGCCGTCATAGACCGGGCGTTGTTGCATATTAATTTAAGTTATGAATATTTTTGCATGCGCCGAAACGGTTACGGTCTTCCAAAACATTTAGATATCATACAAGAATTTAAATCAGAATACGAATAGTTAAATTTATTGACCGTAATATAGCGACAAAGCGATATTTGAAAGTGCCATTTACCAATCTATGTATTTTAGTTTGAATTTAAAAAATCTGTGTTGATTCTATGAAATATAAATTCTACGACTTTAGATGTGTATTTTATCCTAGAGTATTTGTAAGCAAGCTATAGAGCGTGCGTTAACGAGTCAGAACTGTAAATATGCATCAGAACAGTCTCTAAATAGCAAGGGCGACATTATTATTCACGAAAACGAAATATCACGCGCGTAAATTATTTCTATCGACGGTATTTATTTAAAATTTTAATTACCTTGGTGAAATGTGCAGTGTCGTGCCGCAAATTTTTTTTATCGCTATGTCATATTTCAATAAGAAAACTAATTAATGAAAATGATGCCTATGAGAATTTCTCTCGCAAGGAATTTATTCACTACTAAATTGTTACTACACAGTAGTTTAAAAATTCCTTGTTCTCATCCGAAAGCTAGATTATAGGTATCACCATAGAATACTATGTTATTGTATTATATGGGTACCTTCCATGAATTTCGTCTATTTTAGAATTTTGTAGTAGGTAACACTAAGACGAATATCGAGTTGTTTTTCAATTTTCATTTTTCACAGTGGATCACAGAGTGCAATCACAGTGGATATTTGACGTTCAATGTACTGTAATCGTACTGTAATACATCGGTTTTGATCGGTTTTCTAAAAAAGATTACATCAATGTAGTGTTAAGCGTTTCATTATGTCTTTAATATAAGTAGTTAAGTAGGAAAACAAATAGATTAAATCTTAAATGACGCCCACGAAGACTACAAAAACTGAAGTAGAAATGGTGATACGAAATAGAAAAACTGTTATGAAAGACGGGATCATGACAATGTCGGGCATCGGCGAACCTTCGGTCTTCCACGCTTTGGTTGTCATCTTTTTGGAGTTCTTCGCGTGGGGTTTATTGACAATGCCGATTATATCAGTGCTAAATGCGACATTCCCGGACCATACGTTCCTGATGAATGGCCTTATAATGGGAATCAAGGGAATATTATCATTCCTGTCGGCACCGCTTATTGGTGCGTTGTCCGACGTGTGGGGCCGCAAGTTCTTCTTGCTAGTTACGGTGTTCTTCACGTGCGCTCCGATCCCGCTCATGACAATAAACACATGGTGGTTCTTTGCAATGATTAGCATCAGTGGAGTGTTTGCTGTGACATTCTCGATTGTGTTTGCGTACGTGGCTGATGTTACTACCGAGGCTGAACGATCCCGAGCTTATGGTTTAGTCTCCGCAACGTTCGCCGCAAGCATGGTCATATCCCCTGCCCTTGGAGCCTATTTAATGGATTTATATGGGGAGGCATTGGTCGTCGCTGCTGCTACGGCTGTCGCTGTTTTAGATGTGTTCTTTATAATGGTGGCCGTTCCCGAGAGCCTTCCAGAAAAGGTCAGACCTAGTGGCTGGGGGCCTGCTATAAGCTGGGAGCAGGCTGACCCATTTGCCGCACTAAGAAAAGTTGGTGCCGAGCGTACAGTACTTATGTTGTGTGTTGCTGTATTTCTATCATACCTACCAGAAGCTGGACAGTATTCATGCATATTTGTGTATTTAAAACTTGTGATGGGTTTTGGGGTAGTTCAAGTGGCAATATTTATAGCGATAGTGGGAGTGCTCAGTATTGCAGTGCAAGTTGTGCTCGGTTTTCTAATGAGGTCACTTGGAGCAAAACATACAATCATGTTGGGCTTGTTGTTTGAAATGCTGCAACTTATGTGGTATGGCTTCGGAAGCCGCACTTGGATGATGTGGGCAGCTGGGGTGTTAGCAGCTCTTGGTTCATTGACTTACCCTGCCATCAGTGCATATGTATCCGTTAACAGCCGTGCCGATCGACAAGGTGTAGTGCAAGGCATGGTCACTGGTGTTAGAGGTCTCTGTAATGGTCTCGGCCCAGCCATGTTTGGTGTAATTTTCTACCTATTTCACGTGGATCTCAATGAAGAACATGCAGTGCCTGGCTTAGATGGAAGACCAGATGAAAAATATGTGAGGATGGTGCCAGGTCCTCCATTCGTATTAGGAGCACTGCTTGTAATATGTGCACTGCTTGTGGCTGCATTTTTGCCTGAGGATGGCACAGTTGGTGGTGGAAGACGAGCTCCTGCTGATTTGCGATTTGAATTGGAGCGAGGACGACGTGTGGCGGGACCCCTGTCGCCTTTAATGGCGCCTGAGTCCGCCGCCCTCTAGCTAGCAGTGAAGGCTGGTCGTGCGGCCAGCGTGTGACTTCCGAAGCTGTTTGTGCCTGATGGCATTGAGGCGAATGCATTTAGGATGGTACCAAAGCAAACTCAGTGAATAGAGAAGTGAGTCCCATATTCTATGATCCTTGCACGAAGTACTACATTCCTGCGTATCACATGTTTACTTTCCGCTTCAAAATAAACTTTTCTTAATTTATAAATTTTGTACATATTTTATATCTGATTTATGCTGTTGAGGGCATGTACATATAGAATATATTGTAATAAATCATTTAAATAATTGTACAAGTCCTCTGTTTCATATTCAAGGTGAACATCACACAAAAATATAGAAAACAATGTCCAGTATTAGATTAAAAAAACTGTATATTAAAAAAAAAAACTACTTGAAATTCATACAATTTATTCTATTTGATGAAAAGAGTACATATTTTTCCTTTCTTTATCAGTCATTATATTAAAATCCCCTACTAAACATAAACCTCCCTAATGCACACTAATATAATATTTATATATAATTGGTTATGACTGGTTTTCTTTATAACTGAATTTGGTAAGATTGTTTATGCTCCCAAATAAACAATGAATCATTAAGAGAATATAAAAGCTATTCCCATTTATAAGCTTTAGTGCATGAAAATATTCCACAATTGTCAGAGCATTGCTTTATAACTCTCCATTAAAAAGTCATTAATAATCACTGTTATATTTGAGATTGGCAATCATACTACACTAACAAATTGTAACTAATAATTGGAGTTTATTAAATATCTGAATTCTTCCTTATCTGGATGTACATATGCATGGCATTATATTGTTGCAATAAAAAAATATTGTAAAAATGTAACGTTTAAAATGTTACAGTCAGTGACTCGGAGATTACAAATTTAAATAAAAAAAAACATCATTTGATAAGATCCTTGTATGTCAGTCTGATAAAAGTGTATGTCATGAATACATTATTTGTTATTTACCAGTTACTTCTTTGAAAGCCATATTAAAAACTCATTTGTGGTAATAGATAAAACAAATAATAATTTTTCTTCTATTCATATTAATTATAAATCAATTATTTAATTATTTCACCTTTTTAATTATGATACTGACATATGGATCTAGGGCATAGTTGTTCACTGCTGGTTGTTTGAGGAAGCTCAAGGTTGTTCAGCTAACAAATGAGAGGGTTCAAAGTTTTTAAGCACAATAGACTTCTTTATGTGGGTATCTGCAGTAGAACTGCATTAACAGACATAGTAAAATGGGTCAGTAAGCTGCATTACGATAGGCCAGTCATATAGCTCTAAGAATTGACAACTGATAGAGAAAATAGGTTCTTGAGTGGCAGTCTCCTACCATACAAAATGTAGGGCGGTACCTGGTAGTACTGTGCTTTATAGACTCTGTAGGCAGGACTGTGCTTTATAGACTCCCTAAGGGTAGAAGGTTTAGCAGTGGATTCGTGATGGCCTGTAATGACAATGTTGGCAACATCATAATTGAATATGAAAATTTTATGTGGTAGAGCAATGATGCAGTTATATTAGTAGTATAGTTGTAGCACGAATGGGTCGGCTCGACTGGGAAAGGACCACACTCTAACAGAATACCAGCGTAAAATAGTAGCTTAATGCTGCTGTGTTTCATATGGTGAATGTAGAGAATTGGAGACCCTTTTTACTGGTAATGAGGCATTCCATCTTAGTCCTTACGGGTGAAAATGCATCTGCATTTTGATTTGTAATCGAGGATACATATAGGTGTCTATGGGCCACAACAACCACTTACCATCAGGTGAACTGTGTGCTCGTTTGTCACCCTACCCTATAAAAAGATCATGAAAAATTAAAAAGATAAAAATAAAACCCTACACTGATAGATTTTTCTAATAATGTTTAACAGCCATCCTTTCATAGGTATTATGTATTATATCATTTCATAGGTATTACAGCCTGTTAAAGTCCACTGTGGATTGCCTTATAGGTGGGATATTTGCTACACTTGACAATGGAGTCGGCAATCATAATTTTTTATTTTTAGTTATTAGGAAAATGCTACTGCCCAGATGGGCAACAAATCAGATGATTTTTTGCCCTCTGTCGCCTCTTATGACACCCAAGGGATGATATAGGGTGGTGGATATTTTTACATTGCCACTATATAGTAAATAGGTACTTAAATAGGTTCATGCTAATATCATATTGCTTGCTTGTCAACCTTGCTTTGTGTTTATTTCACATAGTTGTGTTATATTCAAAATAAAATTAAAAGCTAAAGCTATGAACAAGGTGATTAAGTGCAATATAAAGTTTTAAAATTTCCTATATCATCTCTTCCTTATAATACTGAAAATGTTACAACCACAATTTAAACCATTACTCTAAAGTCGACATTGCCTCATTGACCTCAATTCTTGCTATTTCAATCATATTGTCAAGTGTTCTAATGTGGTGTCAGATAGAGACAGTATAATTTTATTGCGCGATAAATTATTTTAAAGTTGTTCAAACTTTTCATTTAAATATTTATAAAATATTTAGTTATTCAAAATTAAATGAGGGTATTTACACAAAATTCAAATACAAATATAAACGCAGTAAAATATGACGCTATTTACGTTTTACATTTAGGGGAGCATGACTGTTGTTATAATATCTATCTAATATTACTTTTATACCTTTTTATAAAACAAATATTGACATTGAAAAGTATGGGCCGTTTTTCTTATTAAAGAAATTTGCCAACAATGAGGAGGAAAGTGGCATGAAACCATAAATGATAACAACAATGCTATGCGTCATAAGATTGTGGAATTTATACAGCTATAAAGTCGCAAAACATTTAGGTACTTTATATATCTTAGCTCTGTTGGCGATAAATTTTGTACTAAAATCGTCACGTATAATCTTTATAGAACGTGTTTAGGAATGATTAACTGCAATCGTTGACGTAATCGGTTTTGCCGGACTTAATAAAAATAATAATAAGATAAGTAGCAATCTATACAAATAAATAAAATATGTTTAATTAAAAACTCAAAAATTTGCCAAAAATATCAATCGGATAACTCCATCTCCTTGGGTGTCTTACTACGCGGTTTTGTGAAATATCTTGATTTTTTAATTTTTTATATGCTTAATACGAGGGCAAACGAGCATGCGGCTCACCTGATAAAAAGTGACTATTGCCACCTATGAACAATTGCAACACCAGGGGAATTACAGGTGCGTTGCCTTCAAAAAAGAGTAGATGTTTTTCTTAAAAAACCCTAAGTCGTAGCGGTCGAGAAAAATCGCGGTATAACTCTTTTTACTAGTGACAATTTATTCCATCTTAGTTCTTGGAGGGTGATAACATATCTACTGATATATATGCAATGCAAGTGTTTATGAGTCACAACATCCACCTACTATCAGGTGGAATCTGCGTTTGGTTGTCACGCGCTAATTCTAAAAATATAATCTCACTATCATCACCTGATGTATGATATTCGGGTCGATCACGGATTATGGCATCAAAGGTAACAGCGTCCTTGATAATCCTATTGCCAATCTACCTGCCACGAGATTACGACAAATCCCCTCCCCCTACTGTAGGAGAGTTCCAAGTTCACCATTAGACTGATTACGGGTTGATGAGGAATGATGTGAAAACAAAAATTTGTTCCGAATTATAAATTTTATAATATTTTAATATTTCGAAAATCTTATATTTTGCTACGCGCTTTTATAAAAAATAGCTATCATTACGACGCTTGTACGGTTTTACTGATATGGAGTTATTCCTTCTTAGTCGGGGCTGACAACGCATCTGCATTTTCATTTTAAACTGGGAGTATATAGAAACCTCTAATGCTCAAATACTTAAACGCCGCGTCGTGCTGTCTCTATCACTTGTAAGTCAAAGTGACTGTAACACCACGAGACTTAACGACATCTTTAAATTGAGTAGCGTTTGATTATTATTTGGCCATATGAGCTGCAGCATCCACTTACAGTCAGGTGCGTGTTAACAGGCTTCTCTCGGGCAAACTCGCTCCATCGTAGACCTCATCCTTGCCACCGGCCACATGGAACAGTCAGATCCAACATTGTTGATTTAAATTTTAAGGAAAATATTAAATAAAAACTTTTATTAACGAGAAATATAAGTTCCTATTTTATCAGAATACAATTAAAAGTAGAAAAACTGTATTGTTTTATATTGAAGTTAAGTGGCCAGATATTTTATTATAATCTGGACTGTCCGTTAACGTGTTTACATAAAAAAAACTTAACGGAAATCGATCTTATAAGGTTATAAGTTTAAGTATGTAATTTAAAACCCATTATTTAATTTACAGTATAATAAATGGACTTGTAGACAGATTTCATTCTATACCAGAAATTTAACAAGTAAATTATGATAAAAAAGCAAGGCACGTGACTTCGTGTTTTTGTTATTAACTAAGGGTGACAAACGTGCACAGTCCACCTAAAGGTAAGTGGAGGCTTTGGCTTAAAAATCTACATCTATTCACGATTTAGAATCAAAACACAAATGATTTGTCAACTCTGAGGACCCCTGATGATTAATATGGAATGCCTTGTTTCCAGTAAAAAGGATCTCCGGTTCTCTACACTCACCATACGAAACACTATGCTGCACTGGTATTCTGTGTGGTCCTTCTGGGTAGTCTGTGGGGTCCTCGGTCAAGCCGACCCATTCGTGTTGCAACCATAATATAGCTGCAGCATTGAACTATCACGTATAAAATCTATACATATTAGGTAATAGGCTATTACAATTTATGAGATACTAGCTTTTCTATTTGTTTCAAGGTAGGTATTATTTATGATACCTTAACAATTAGTAGTGTGTACCAAATATAAAAATGCTTACATTTGAATTTAGTAGGTACGTACTATTTACACTTTTCAACAGTTAAATTAAAAATCGATAAAATTTGCAATTATATCCGCGTCCCGAGTTCATTGCAAACAGATATGGCAACCCTTTTTAAAAGCGAGACTGGCACTGGTCTATTGAACACGTGCCTTGCGGTTCCAGTCCCTAACCTTGACCCTATTCCATCGGATAACATAGCAAATCTCGGCGCGTTTATTTATTGTATTGTTTCAGCGAAAAAAGTAAGAATATTTTAGCGCTGGATTTTTATACGTCATTGTGAAGATGGCGATTGTGTAACAACAAAGCGAGATTTCATTTTGCAAATACATTAAATTCTCTCTTAACCTATGACGATAGCATTTACTAAAGTTAATTTTACTCCGTTGCTGAATATAGACTTTTTTTATAGAAGAGGGGGCAAACGAGCATGCGGCTCACCTGATGTTAAGTGACTACCGCCGCCCATGATCAACCACAACACCAGGGGAATTGCAGGTGCGTTGCAGACCAAATGCAGTAGAAAGGAGTAAGCTCTTTTCTTGAAGGTCCCCAGGTCGTATCGGTCCGGAAAATCGCCGGTGCTAAACTATTCCACAGAGAGGTCGTACGCGGAAGAAAACTCCTTATGAAACGTACAGTGGTGGACCGCCAAGCATCCAGATGGTGTAGATGGTATCGGAATGTTTGCCCCGTAGTGCGTTCACGAAATTAGGCGGCTGGGATTAATCCGAACAATTCCTCAGAGCACTCCCCATGGTATATGCGAAAGAAAATGCAAATAGATGCAACATCTCTTCGCAGCGCCAGTGAATCGAGCCGATCGGAAAGCACTCGGTCGTCGACGATTCGAGCCGCTCTGCGCTGGATGCGGTCAAGTGGAAGGAGCTGATACTGGGGATCCCCAGCCCAGAGATGGGAATAGTATTCCATGTGCGGCCGAACCTGCGTCTTGTAAAGTTGCAGGCGGTGTGCCGGCATGAAATACTGTCCCGCTCTGCTGAGCACGCCAAGCTTTTTAGAGGCCAATTTGGCCTTCTTTTCCAAGTGACCACGAAACTGCACGTCACTCGATATGTTGACGCCGAGGATTCCGATACTGGCTGAGGCAACAAGGGGAGTGCCTTGAAACTGAGGAGATACGACAAAGGGGTTCTTTTTAGCGGTTAACGCGCAAACTTGTGTCTTCTGGGGGTTAAACTGGACTAGATTTAGTCGCCCCCAATCAGAGACTCTGTTCAGCAAAGACTCGACTTCAGACACAAGTTTGTCCCCGTACTCGATACCCCTATAGATTGCCTCATTGGGGGGAGGGGGGGGGGGGTTCCCTAGTTGCCACGCTTGGCGAGCGTTAATAGAATTATGATGGCGCTGCTGCCCATGTTCTGTTTGTCTCCCTCTATCGTCTCTTACGACACCCACGGGATGATATGGGGTACTGGATATTCTTACACCAACGCTAAACGGTTAAAGTTATATTTTACCACGTGTCAATATGGCTTTTTAACTTTTCTATACATTGTGTTAGCACCGACTTCAAACGCTAATATGTGAGAGTTTTTTTTTTTAGTTTAAGTTCATGAATTTGGCTTTTGTTTTATCAGTTTAATTTTCCTCTAAGAAGCAGCAGCTTTCCAAGCAATGGCTGCAATAAATTTACTGATAAAAATAATTTCAAAGTCGTTATCACGTATTATCGCTGTTAAAAGGAAGCGAAAACATTACGTTGTAAATAGTTAAGAGTTTTAACAAGGCAATATGCTATCTATTACACTAAAGCTATCTTTTAAGTGACGAAGGAACTGTAATTTACGAGTTTTCGCTTCCTTCTTTTCATTTAACTAATTGATGTCTTTAAATCAATTAATGCCTGATTTCTATTATTCAAGAAACATTTCAATCTCCGTAACGATCAGTTTTATTAACCTCCAATGAAAAAAGGGGCGTTATATCTTTAACGTGTGTATCTGTTTCTCTTTTTGTTTCGGGGGTTTTTAGATTTTTTAATTTAAGTTATTACATTCGAGGTGCGTCTAAAAAAAGTTTATATTACAAACTATTCTTCGCAACTTAGGATGATTTAAAATGAAGAAAACATTAAACGGTTCATAAATAGTTGCTGGTATTTTGTTAAAAAAAACATATAGTCGAATTGAGAAGCTTTTTGATTACGGTTAAGGCATTTAGATGCACTTCATTTACTGCAAAACAGCTCGTAAAACAAAACAAAACGTTTTAAAAGAAACCCGACATAAGTAGATACTTCGCCGTGTGTGGCGGGAAAAGTATCCATCACACCATTTTGTCACGTGAGTCGTAATATATGATTATGGGAAATGGCAGAACTATCATATTATAACATCCGAAAGATGGCGTTTAACCATCCCGTTTACGCCCGACGTAAAAGACCCAGACCGGTGACAGCTCCAAGTCGGAGATATCGTGTGCATTCTTAGATATTCTTTATCTAAAAATTACAAATATATTGCCATGTCTTGGAAATATACAATATCTATACTATCTAATATCATGTTATGTGAATCATACTCCTGTCTGCACAGGGGTTTATCGCGAACATGAATGATAAACCATAGTTTAGATTATTTTTCGTCTAATCAGTTTCGCACTATAGCTACGGTACAAGGAAATTTTCTTCCACAACATTTATTTATTTTAAAATCTTTTTTGCTTTCCTTTAGAAAATATATGGTTGACCCTGCAGGCCATCCCTGGAACTTCCCGCTAATTTCAAATGCAAAGCACTCCAAATTTCACCAAAATTATGTTGCGAAATTTCGAAGTTTTGTTAAAACAAACGTTTTTTTTTTCAAATTCTTTCTCCTTCGATATCTCACGAACGAATTAACAGATTTTTATTTTCCAAACGGCATTCGACGTCATTTTTTGAGGCAAAGAGCTCATTAGTTTTTGAAATCGATCGGTAAAACCATTTAAAAGTTATTGAAAAAAAACAATTTTTAATTTTTTTTATTATTTGAGATTTCTCAAAATCTACTTTTCCGAATCAGTTCATATTATCAGCAAATCTATTCCAAATTCAGAACTTTAAAACACCGCAAACCGCATCTCAATCGATCAAGACGTTCAAAATATGAAAAGTTTACATATTTACACACACATACGTACATCCGTACGGTCATCCACGTGAAATTAGTCAGAATAGCTTCCTGGGATCTCAAAACGTCGAGATCTGATGAAAACTCGACTTTCGAAAATCGGGGTGAAACCAATACCTTCCATATTTTTAAAAATTTTCAATTTTCTTAGCGGGAAATTAAAAAATGATACAAAGGCGGAATAGACATGATACACTGATGGCAAGTGGACGTTGTGATCCATAGACATCTACATTTATCCTCGATTAAGAATCAATTTTAAGATGCGATGTCACCCATGAGGACTAAGATAAATGCCCCGTATCCAGTAAAGAGGGTCTCCGGTTCTCTACACTCATCATTCGAAACAGCAGCTTTAATTTGTCCGGTCCGGTGGTGGTGGCGGCCGGTGGTCCGGTGGTCCCCTGTCAAGCCGACTTAAAGCTTAAAACATTCTGTACCGACTGGTATACCGTATAACCTATACATTTGTCGTTTTCTAGCTTTACAGCCTTTGCTCGGTATTATTGATCGAAACATGCAGTCGAATCATTCACATCATTTTTAGGCGTTAACATAGTCAACATTTTTTCCGAGATAAGCAAAAGATGGCACGGACCTAGCCTTACCCTGTAGAGCACTGCTAGACAGCGTTGGTTTTTTTTTTTTGAGATCACCAATTCTCAAAAAAACCAACGCTGTCTAGCAGTGCTACGTTTACGAGGGGATACTAGATTTTCTAAACGGCGAGCCCATCCGCCATCCCCGAATCCATTTCTAGTTACGCCCGTGCTGTATCAATGCAAGATCTTAAAATCTCCCAAACACGTTCATTTTATATAATTGAATGTCAAAGGCAAATCATTAGTTAAAATATGTTTGAACATACAAATGTCTTGAGAAGAAATTAATTTTTCTGTACGCCGACCTTGACCAATTGACATTAACGCGTCTTTCAATTTTCTGTTGTCTAAAAATACACGTAATTTTTTTTTTAAATTAAGATTGCATTAGCTATGTGGTGATGTTTAGAAATGGTTAATTAGTCACGTGTGTGACGTAAATAGGAGCCTTTTTAAACGCGTAATCGTAGAACCACGGTGCAACGTATGGCTAGTAAAATAGCAGCTCGGTAAGTTTTTCTTCGCATTCGTGAGTAACGAGAAACGAAGACTCGTTTTTGATAGTAACAAGACCTCCTGGTCACCCCTCTACTTTGATTCTTAATCTTTAGGTGTCTTTGGACCACTTAGCCACTTACCGCTAAGTGGACTGTGTGCTCTTTTGTCACATTTACGTCGCGAATTAAATTGCTTTTACGAATTTTATCGCGTAAAATCCGTAAAAGCAGTTTCATTCCTTACTAATTCTCTTTTTTTTTAAATACTAAGCTTTTCTGTAATAGTGGTGGGGTTTTACACCCCCTTTGTCACCTATCCTATCCTATGAATATTTATTTATAATCTACGTTCATTTTGTACGCCATTTTCGCGTGAATGTTATTGTGTTTGTCACCCCCGAAAGACTAAGTTGGAAAGCCTCATCCAGTAAATATGGTCTCCGGTTCTTTACACTCGCTATACGAAACACGGCAACATTAAGCAGCTATTCACGCTGGTATTTGCAAGCCTACCAAACCTTTGCTTTTCGTGCAGGGTTCGAACTGGCGACCTTGCAGTGCTGCAGCGAAATGCTTAGCTGTTGCGATTTGTGATCTATACTGTATAATATGTGTAATAGGTATAAACGATCAAGCTGTTACACTGTGTCATTGTTCCCGTTTCATCGAAATTCTATTGTGTATAAGTACGTGTCCGCTGGCACCTGACAATCGCTAGTGGAGAGCTTACTTTGCCACTTAAAATATTTACCGAGGAAATGGGTTAATATATATATATATATATATATATATATATATATATATATATATATATATATATATATATATGGGTCAATCAACTATTCTTTGTACGCAAACAATTAGATTCAAAAAATAAATTAAAAAATAAAAGTGTAAATTAATTGTAAATTCTACCTGAGCAATCAAAAGTAAGGATATTGAAAATTAAAATTAAGCTATCAGCAGTGCAAGTTTTTAATAATAAAACATATTTTTCAGTATTTAAAATGTTGTTGTTCGTGTTTTTCGTCCCCTGTGTTACTTACTGATATATGGTTTTCATTCGAATAAAACAGTTACATATTGTTAGAAAATCGGTGTATTAAGTAATGCTAAGAAATATATACCCAACAAATTAAATATCAGAAGAAGACTTACGATAATAACAAACTTATACAATGTTATTACGTCTCTTAAGTTACTTTTCAATGTTTTGAGAAATAATTTTTAATATCAGTTCAAAGTCACTAATGTTCAAACTAGCTTTTCAAGATGTGTGAAGTCATTGCTTTGCCAATTCTCGTAAATACAATTTTGATGTAAGAAAATACTTTTTCATATGATTCAGTTGCAATGAATCTTTTCAAATTTTAGGGACAAATCAGTAACTTCAGAGACATTTCGGTAACTTAATAGACATATTATTATATCCTCAAAATTGGTTTATTTATCACGAACATTATTATGGATACGTAACACAACAAGAAAGTATAAAAAATAAACTTAACAAGAATTTTTTTAAAAATTAAAAAAAAAACGAAATGCCCTCTAATAATATAAATATAATTAATTTGAATCAGTAACAATATCAAGTTATTTTTAAATGTTACTTAATCTTTGTACTACATATTTAATATCACTTATTTTCTTTAGTAACATGGTCAATATAAAGGTTTACTATTAACGTAACATGTAGGCTCAGTAAAATCTTAGTCAATAGTTTCTTTAATATCAGTCTTCTAATCAGTATATTATGTACTATAAATCAAAACAAGTAATTTTATATTATCATTGTAATAATGAGTAATAAAATATTATTTTTCGTATATGTCTAATTGATCTTGAAATTTATAATAGACTTATCCGTTCTTAATTATTTGTTTTGGTGTAGGGAGAATTTTTATAATATCATTAAATTCAACAAACGCTATATCGTTTTCGTCTAATTTAAACTTAGTTGCACCCTTGTATGCCCGGAGAAATATCACTTTAATCTCGCCATCGTCTTCGAGATCACTTTGTGCAAGGCTTGCGTAAGTATAAGTTTTATTCTTACCAGCGTGGACGCTTACTAAAAGGAAATCTCCGTTACTTGGCAGCATTTTATTATTCCCAGAAGTCGTAGGCTGATTTTCTTCATTAGATGCGTCTACGGAACCGTAAACCATATCGTAAACAGCTCCTCGTTTACCCGCGTCCTTGGCTAAGTCTGTGCAGTTTATTTCTGCTAGTGCTTTGCTAGCAGTAGTTACTGTAGCTCCGGAACACCTCGATTTGATTCTGTTAGGAGGTACATCATCGTCAGAAGGCATAGAAGACGAAAGAGTGTTAACGATATTATTATCACCACATGCACCACTAGCATCTGCTGAATCCGTAGGAGATGAAGGAATCACCATCGCAGTATCATTGTCGACTGATGCATCAGCAGTTGTTGTTGATACCAGAGGAACAGGATGGTAAATTTTAGGTTCTAAACACTTGCAAAATCCCCGTTCGCAAAAACAACTCAACGTACGAGTACTTGGAATTATTTGTTGTGGAGTATTTGGAAGTGAACAGTTGGTGCATGTGCAAAGTACCTTGTAATCTTGTAATGTTTCTTGGAAGCTCTTTTGAAATATTTTCGATATCTTCTTTAATTATTACATACAGTATAATCTTGCTCGTTCCCTGCAAAGCACTAACGAATTGTTCAATATTTGAAATGTCCTTCTCTCTGGCAACAATACCGTCTGCTGTTCGGTTTAAAAAATCACCAATGCCGTCAGAGGGTCCTTCGCCGTGGCCGGCTTCAAAAAATGACCAGGTCACCGCTTCAAAGTCATACTCAAAGGGTTTTGTACAAGCTAAATAAAAATTCTGTTTTTGCCTATATTGCGTGAAAGGACCATCGCTAAAAAAAATGAAGAATTTTTACTTCAGGGAACCTAAATTTGATTTTTCGCAAGATAGGATGCAAATGCACCCAAATTGCAGCAGGCTGATGCAGAGTATGAGATGATACGGTATAAAAAGATTCAGCAATAATTTTTTTTGTCCAAATAATGTAAACCATAACCGTGTGGAGTGAAAGTTGCTGCCTGGATCCACCAAAGTGATGTGCCTGTACTTCCTCATTATATTTGCAGTTGTAGTTTTCGCTAAAATCTACTAGAATGGTGGCTTCGTGTAGTTGCATTTCGTCGATGCAGCGTCTAAAGTTTTTGTATTGAGTTTTTATATTATATACATGCTTTTTCAGTAGAATCAGCTCTATTTCGAAATCTTTTATTAAATATTCTATTTCTACTTCTTTAGTTTCTTTCACATTTTTAATAGATTTAATGTGTTTTCCGTCTTTAATGTATTTGTCCTCTTTTCTAGTCCATTCGCTAAAATACACTTTACCTTTAAACTTTGTTTTGTCATAGTTAAGCTTCTTTCTTTTACATTCATGACAAGATCCATACATGCAGTCCTTATTCGTAGAATCACAAACAGTGTACATTATTATTTCACTCAAAACTTTTGTTTCCAGTATCCGTTTACCATGTAATGCTATTGCCTTGTACATTATGTTGGAATGAATTTTTCACAGGCACATCTCACGCCCATCGACTTATGGTACTTTTATATACCAGGGCCGATTTTTGGTAAAATAAAAATCCCCATAAAAAAAGGAACATCTCATATCTGGATTTTCTTGCTTAAAGGTTTTATAGAGATTCTTCATAGTATCCAAAAGACATCTCTTTTGGACTTTATGTTTATCTTTCGTGACTGTTTCTTTCTTACCTGCTGTGGTTCTGGATACATCATCTCGCTTAAAGAAATTCTTAATTTTGTTTTGCAAATCTGTCTTACCTTTATTTCGTTTTAAACTCGATCTCATTGTTCCTACCAAATTCAACTATCCTTCAACAACTGTTTCTTTACTCTCGATTCACGTACTGTAGAGCCAATGAATATTCGTTTAAATAATCGTTTTTCAGCCATTTTTTTAATATTCTTATATCTTTGACTAATAGCGCCTGTTAAAATTTTATATTTCTTTGAGTCTGTATTCTTAAATTCTTCCTGGTTTTTATTTTTAATTCGATAAAACCTTTTCTTCTATTTTTCATACTTGAGTTTTAGTTTTTCGTTTTCCTTTTCGAGCTTTTGGTTTTCTATAAATAATTTAGTTCTATCTCTTCTTACAGCTTTCCTTCCTCTCTTTACTTTACTTGTACTTGAACTCACAGCAGGGGAAACTATTCCTTGGTTTCGAAGCAATATTTGCTCATTGTCAAATCGTTGTGGTGCAGGAGATCCGGGAGGTGTAATATTAATTACATTTCAAGCGCTCTTTTGCGTTGACGTTGTTGGCGTTTACGAAGCTTCCAAATTGTCCGTGCATTACTTTTCTCCTTAGCGGATAAATCTTTAATCAGTATTTTATTTTTGTGATAGTATGTTCTTTGCTTTTTTTTAGTTTCTTTATATTTTAGCGGATCTTTTTTTAATTTCTCCCGATATCGTTTTTGCTTTTCAGCCGCTGTAAGAGCCATGTTTATGATATGTCTGTAACAAAAACAATTGTGTTTACTACTAACGACCGACCCGGCTTCACAAAGGCGGTTAGAAATAGAACAACTTCAAATAATGCAACGATAAATGTCCACCGAGTTACCATTAGGTCCCCTAAGTTACCATTTACAGGAACTCAAGGGACCGGTAACGGAGGAGACTTTTGTAGGTTATAACTTAATCATAATACTTTTTCTCAAGAATAATACAGAATTGATTGTTACAAATGAAAAACAGACGTATTTAATGTAATCCATGACAATTATTGCACTGTATTAAAGAGTACTTACCAATTTTTACGTTGAAACTCTGGGGACACCGAATAAACACATACACGTTATCATACGCCACGCGGGCAACTAGCGGTGATTGGTTAAAAATCAAAATGGCGGAATCATGTGAAACGAGTACCAGTAAGTCAATGCTTCGATTAATCACAACTAGAGCCATCTATGACTTCATGTACGTAATACAAGAATAGTCACTGAAGGGACATTGATTTTAGTATCAAATTGGGGACAAGATTTGTAAAATTAATAAAAAAATATTATTCTGCTTAATTCTACTATGATTTATTGAATATTAAAGGGAAAACTATTATATAATTGTAATATTAGCCGTTAATGGCATGCTCCTATATAAAATTTCTAAAAGAATGCGATAACGATTTACAACATAGCCAGTGGGGACAATGAGATTTTATATGGAGATAGTGATGAGGTCCCCTAAGTTACCAATAAAATTAAAATCATTTGCCATCGATTAGATCGAATTTATATTAGATAATACAGCTATCTATTCTAGCTTTATCTGTACAGTAATAAAATATTAAAAGGTTTTGCATATTTTGCAGATATTTATTTTTTTGTAATGAGGACATGGATAGGAACAAAGAATAATTGATTGACCCATATATATATATAACAAAGCACTTTCCTCACAGCCTAGCAGCACTATACAGCTTATATACGTCCCATCCCAGTGTAGCCACAGGACTCATCTCATTTCGGATAGAGACTAATCAACTTAAAAAGCACTGGCAATAAATGGCAAAAATATTTATGCAAATGAGTTATGCGAATTAATGGGCATTGGGCATCTCGTATAATTCGATTATGAAAATTGCCATTAATATATTTTGTCGTCCGATAGGCGACGATGTAACAATCTTAAAAAATTTCTAAATATGCTCGTAGAGTGGGGGAGAAGAGTTGTCATTTATGCCAGTTTCAAGTCGGGAACTGATACATGCTGGTGACGTGACCCTTGCTTCTGTGCTATGCCCTTACAATACAGGTTCCTTTAAAATTAAGTTTTAGAACAACTTAACTGCCTTTAAATAATTTATAGCGCTTCAAGGGTTTAGTCTAGCGCAGTGTTACATCTCCAGTTCTAATTATTCAAGTCCCACAAGGTTTCTTTGATTAGTTTTTGAATGGAAAATAAGTTATACCTAATTTTCAGAGAGTCTATATTAAACACGATTGAATTATACATACACAAGTAATTCTTTAATACAATACAATATCTTTATTTCAGGCATCAAAGACTTAAAAATTAAGCTTACTTTACGATTGTAACTTGTCACAATAATAAGAGATCTGTGCGTAGCTGTGGGGGTATATAAGCTTTAACTAGTGATTTGCAGTCCAAGATCCTATACATTGTATCTACATAACGGTGACGTTACACTCCAGTTTGACACTGTCTTATGCTAATCACAAGGCTGGTTAAGAGGTCTGTTAAATTGAACGTCTTAATTGCGGTACGTGGTTAGCTTATATACAATTATTTGATTTTACCTGAGAAATACTCTGTATCATTGTACGTAGTGGCATTAGCATATCTTAGCTTAGGAGACTAATTGCGAAATTTATTTATTTATGCTTTATTGCTATCATTGAATAAAACTATTATTTACGGATTTTATCGCGTTTAATTACTTTAATTGTTCCTTCACGCGGGTTTTTATAGATCTCTTTGTTTGACCTATAAAGAGATCTATAAAAACCCGCGTGAAGGTACTTATAGCTGATGTAAAGCACCGACGCTCCGGGAAGTCTGCAGTCTGCGAACATGTTCAAGATCGTCCCCACCATTACATTAGATTTGACAAACAACAAATTCTCGCAAAAGAACACCGATTCCTACCAAGGATGATACGCGAGGCTATTGAAATTAAAAAACATTCAAATTTCAATAGAGAAGATGGTTGGGTACTAGCATCTGCTTGAGATCCTATAATTAACAAAATTAAACCCAAACCCAAGCATACCACTGCAAGACTTCATGATACTATAAGCTCGTTTTGCGTAAATCGGACCAAAAATTAATATTAAAAAAACTGAAGGTAGCCGGACTAACTATGACATTGGGACGTCAAACATCTCAGTCCCCCCCCCGTGACCATGGGCGCTGTAAAGCACCCGAAACGTCGGGATAATAATAAAAATAAATTAAAGTAATTAAACGCGGTAAAATCTGTAAATAATAGTTTTATTCAATGTGTAGTGTTCGCGTAAAGATTACAAAGGACAGACTTAATGACAGTCAACATCAGGCGTAGTGAAATGTAATGGTAGGGACAAAAGATTTAAAAAAAAAACATAACTTCTTTTATTAAGTAGGTTCGAATCCAACATTCGACTACTGTCATTCAATTGTCATCCACTAGCACGAAATTATTAAGTGGTAGAGCCACGTTGCAGTGTATTTGCAGAACGAATAAGTCGGATTAATCGGGAAAGGATCACACTCGAACAGAATGTCAGAGTGAAATATTAGTATAATGATGCTATGTTTCGTTCGTATGGTGAGTGAAATAACCGAATACCTATCGTTTTTATCTGTAACGAGGTATCTCATCTTAGTCATCAGGGATGACAACGCAGCTGCATTTTGAATCTCATATGAGATGTAGATGTCTATAAATCACAGTATAAACATACAATCAGATAGACCGCATGGTTGTCACCTTTAATTTTATTAAAATTTTATTCATTATGAGAATTTGGCGGGAATACCTGTTATGTAGCATTCTGATATTCTTATATTAAACAGGCACACACAACCACAGAGAATATTATCACAAAAAAAATAGTAAAGTGATAAATATATCCGTATAATAATAAACACGGACTGATTAACCTCGGATCCTCCGATGAACAAGGCAATACGCTGACCTCCTAACTAACATTATAGTCCGGGTATGTGCGTATTCGATATACATATTTGCATAAAAAATGTGTTTGACCTAGTCTCTAAATACATACAACGTTTTTCAATTGTAAATTTGTAAATGGTCATTACACAATTGTTTAAACCATTAAATGTACAATAAATTGTTAATATTCATTAAAAATTGGTCTATTCAAAACAAAAAGTCTTGGTTTTTTTTTTAAATAAGAAAGGTTACCAACTGACTATTATACAAAGACGTTGGATTTTCTTTTGAGAATTATTATGGTAATATGGTAGGGAAGTGGCAAAATGAGATAAAAACAGCAGTTTTGATTTCACTTTACTTTACTCGGCTTTATTCAGTAGTTCGGAACTACTAACACAAAAAGAAGAGGATTAATACACACATAGCATATACACATGTACATACACCTTCACTACATAATGATTATTCATAATGGTAACACTGGTTTCAATATTTTTAAATCCACTTGCCAGCTAAAAACTAAATCCCGCGAAAACTAGCCCTGACATATTCTATATCTCTATGTATATGCTATACATTACAATTAATATTTATTTTTTATTTACAAAAACTTGAACTGTTACTGTGTTATCGAAAGTCGTATGATCGTATCACAGTGTATCGGTGACTAATCTTTACACGTGAGTGTTCAGGAAAGGTGCAAATCATAGGCGGTAGCGGCTGAAAGAATACCGAGTTAATTAATTTCGTTGTTTTCAATGTAATTCTGTCAAATTGTTAAATTAAAGTTCGGAGGCATTATTTATATTATATATTCTTCAAATTAAATTTTTGTCTCTACATAATTCAAACTGTTAACTGGGCGACCTGTTCTGAATTTAGTTTTGATCGTTTTGCATTTAGTTTGAACACTGATGCATCATTTGTAATTACTGTTATAACACGCAATGTCGGTGACGATTTCTATTCAAATTTCATATTTAATTTTATGTGATAAAAAACACGTTTTTAGTAAAGGTACAATGTTGTAACTTGTATTATGAAAGTTATTAGGTAGATTTGTGATATCAACATGATTAAAACGAATCATTATGTAATTAAATATTGCATACATAAGTCACCACTGCAATCGGGATCAGTTTGAATGCAACTCTTTTTTGTGTATCATTGAATTTTTGTCGCTTTAACCCATTCAAATACTTCTTTATTCTTTTTTTGAAAAACGTAACCTCCAGACTAGGATTAACCCCTGTATCGTGGAGCCAGTTTACCTACATAAATCTCTCCAATATAATAATAAATCTAATATAATGTCTGCCTTGGGATTACGTCGGAGGTTCGAGAGTGAGTAGATTAGGTCCAGTTGCATTGCATTTTAGAAATCACAATGACACTATTCTGAAAATTTGGGCTTGAGCATCAACAACATCAATTATTATGATAAATTGGGGTTGGGCGGATGCATATACTTATTATACTACTAGCTTGCTAGGCAGACGTTGTTCTGCCCTTTTCGACGATCCTTTCTCATGTCCTATTAAAATTCCTTAAATTCGCAAAAAAAAAATCTTGGGCCACTTATGGGGAAAAAAACTATCCTATCTCTCAAGTTGGACAAAACTGCACACGGTGTGCAAATTTTATTAAAATCGGTTGAGTAGTTTAGGAGTCCATCGCGGACAAACAACGTGACACGTAATTTATATATATTAAGATTTATATCGAATGACGGATGTGTTTCTTTTTGCATAAGTTTTTTTTTTAAATATAAGAGGTAGTTAACGATCATTGGAGCGCAGACTTACTCACGTGATTGTAGCGGCATTGTTCTCTAATAAAATAAATCCATATAATTTTATATTATTTTGATTTTGATCTATGTTGTGTATTTTTACATTTGAAATTGAACGGTTTATTAAGATCATATTCATTAACGCCACGCTGTCTCTAGTAATTTGGGGTTCACTAAGTATTTGATCAGCTGCAGTCAAACCTGAATAGACCTAACTATGGCGCTCACGTCATAAACTGACGTCAGGACAAATTGAATTTGCCAATTTCACAATCTACTAGGTACTAAAATATTTCAACAATATTTGGTCTGATTTTCTGCAGCAATATATTTATATGTATTAACATTTTTTTTTTCAATTTAAATATTAAGTGGAAAATAAAAAATAAGTTGATCATCATCATCATAATTACAGCCCTTCACAAGTCCCCTGCTGAACATAGGCCTCCCCCAAAGTATGCCACAAAGCACGGTCCTGAGACACCTGCATCCATCGTCTTCCTGCATGTCTTACCAGGTCGTCACTCCATCTAGTGAGGGGACGCCCTTTACCCCTTTACTTCGCCTGCCGGTACGAGGCTGCCATTCGAGAACCTTTTTTTTTTCATCGGTTATCGGTTCTTCGAGCTATATGGCCGGCCCATTGCCACTTCAGCTTACTAATCTGTTGGGTTTAATAAGTTATTGCATATTAAATTGTAATAACTATAAATATATTAAAATTAAAACAATTATATCAAATTGTACTACAATCAAAGACACATAAATATTTACGAGCGATTTAAATCCCTTTACAATGTACAACATTAATTTTTTTTTCTTCAGTATGGCCTTTGATATTTTGGTTAGGTTATACCAATAATTCTGCCAATGACTATAATGGGTGCGTTTGGCAGAAAAAAGCGCTAGCAAGCGCTTGTAAGCAAAATGGCGATTGTAAGCGGTAAGCGCTGTCAAATCGTAAGCAGCTATTTTCCTCCAGGACACGATGTTAGTTTTAACCGGGGAACTTAACCTAATTTAAACATATGTTTGTAAAGTATTCATATTAAAAACTTACCAATCATGAATTTTTAATAACATGTATATGTTTATTCAGTCATTATATTACTTAAAACTAAAATATTGCACAAAACAACTTATAAACTCTACTTCAAAACAAACAAATTAAATAAGCAAAATGGCAGATTCTGTCAGCGCTACTGAAGTAGCAGTCGTGTCCTGGCCGAAAACTATTTCAGCGCTTGTAAGCGCTTGCTAGCGCTTTTTTCTGCCAAACGCACCCAATGTCTAAACTCTGACTATAATGACTAAACTCTGACTATAATGTCTAAACTCTGACTATAATGACTAAAATATTCTGTTGCAACTAATAAATGAATAGTTGCAACAGAATATTTTAGGTTTTTTCTTTAATAAAAAAAACAAGTCCAGGCTTGTTTGAATTTCTTATTTGTATTTCTTCTTTTCTCGTTTGAAAGGAATGTTATTAAGTTCGTTAGTCACATCCGTCGTTATCTTTATTGATAAGTCAACAGTTGTAAGGGTTTTCCAGTCGAATGAGATATATGCCGCACCGCAATATCTATAAAACAGTATTATTATATATATATATTTTATCGTAATTTAGTTGTCTCTTTTATATCCAGTAGTAGTAAGTCTAGATAAATAAAATAGTAAGTAGAAAGTCTAGATAAATAAATAGTTTGATGTTAAAATTTATAATGTACTAGCGATCTGCCCCGGCTTCGCACGGGTGATTTGTGGATTCTACAACAGCGCCATCTACCGGGTCTAACTAACCTTCGCGCAAGTGCAACCATTATGTTGACAAAGTTTTGCCGCAATCTTATGAACGGTATGGCAGCACATGAAATACGAACAAACAATATTAGATTCATTTTTTTGTAACTTTGAAATATAACTTTAATGACACTTATTTTTGATATAAAATCTAATAGCTGTTTTTAATTATTCAAAATCTCGAAAAACGTAAATTTACCATTATTGGAATTAAATGCTTGGAAACCATCGATCACTAATAAAAACCTTGGAAACACAGAAATCTAAGTGTCTTATTAGTTATTATTTAGATTTGTGTGCTTTGAAAGTTGGTAAATAATATTGTGTAAAAATGTAATATTGTCGTGCAAATATGCGTCCTTAGACTTTTAATTATGATGACAATGCTTTATAATTGCTAAAAATAAGACCACAAAGGAGTCAGCTGTAGAAATATTTTCAAATTGACTGTATGCCGTTTTCTATTATAGGTACGTAAAAATAAACGCTCCCACAAAAGCAATACGGGTTTCAAACCAACGCTTGTCATGCGCTCTAAAAATGTCGCTTGTACCTATTGTTCGTGCTTGAGCATAACCACAGAGTAAATAGTACTAACGTATAACAACTCCCACGTTCTACATTGGCACTTTTTTATATGATTAATAAAAACATAGAACGCAAATCCGCTTGCGAAGTTTTAATACAAGACTTCTTATTCGCAGCTCCCTCCTACGTATAAATATTTCTTTGCTCTTTGAACAATGGGTAGGTATATAAAGAAAATTCAGTCTGCGATGAACAATTATGGCTCTCAAAGAATACAAAGCTTGAAACTTTTGCATTATGCTCAAGCCCCGAGGCAAGTTAGTGATGCCAGTTATCGATATTAAAATAACGAATATCGCCATTCGGTGGTAGAGGAGCGAGTGAAGATTTTAGAAAAATATTTTTGGTATTTTCGTACTATAGAATATATGCATTTATGTTCTTTTCTTTCTTAAAACAGAAGATCATGAACACGAACATTCCGATGATATTTCTATGTAAAAATAAAATTTTATGAAAGTAATTTTGTAAAAAGTCATGATATACAAAAAAAATAAACCATAAATATGGCTAGCGACTTCTTTTACCTACAATTTAAAAGAAAATATATCGTATTTTAGGCCCATTATGGCTTTTTATGGCAAATAAAGTAATTTGAATTTGATATTTCTTGAATATAAATAAAAAAATAGCTGTGATACTGAGGATAAATTTATTATATTATTGAATTATCACCGGTCCTTGATACGAGTGCAAATTTTGAAGTCAATAGGCCGTCTACAAGTTAGTGAAAAAGGTTCCGTTACATAAATAGATAGATAGATTACACAGGAAGCTAACAAAACGTGTTAAAAACTAGTGTCGCAGTGCAGACGTGTTGTGGACGACATTTTATTTGGTATGCTCTGGTCATAAATCATAAACAGAAACAGAAACTTTTTTATTCAATGTAGATTATAACAATACTAATTGAAAGTCACTTTTTTCATTTACCACTGGTTCGCAAAAAAAACCTCTGTCCTGGGAAGAACCAACAAGAAACACATTTACAATTAACAACACAAGACAAATTAGAAATAGCTTGGTAGCGATCGACCTTCCTAGGGGTTATTATCATCCATAAATTCTTTAATATTATAATAACGCTTTTTATACGAGCTTAGTTTAATAACATTTTTGAACTTTGCGTTTGACAAATTTTGTATATTTTCTGGGATTCTGTTGTAAAAGCGTATACATCACCCCAAGGATGAATTACTGACTCGGTGGAGTCGAGAAACTGGTACTACTAGCTTGTGTCTGTTCCAAAAATAAATGATATACATTCTGTAAATACTAATTTACAGAATAAATATCACTTATTTTTGCAAAACTACTTTATTAATAAACTACATTTTCATAAATGTATTGAGAGGCCAGGGTTAATATATTAAATTCCTTAATTTTTTGTCTCAGTGACTCTTTTGGCTTTAAATTTATATTACTTTAATAGCCCTCTTCTGTAAAACAAATATAATTTCAGTGTCAGTCGCGTGTCCCCATAGCAAAATACCATACGACATAATGCTATGGAAATAACTAATGTAAACTATTCTGTTTCAACACTGTTTCACACACAACACTTTCACACACAACAGTTCTAATCTTTTTTACAGCACATTTGCGTCTAGTGTGATTCCAAGAAAAATGGTGGTATCAACAAGATTCAGTTCCTCCCCATTTAAAAATAGTTTTTTTTAAATGGGGAGGAGGAGAAAATAGTTTTTGTAAAAATCCGATCGGTTCAGCTCAAAATTATCTACGAAGATTACATAAGAATATAAGCATTTTGATTTTAATTAACAACACAAAAAGAAATATGAAAAAGACAATATTATGAAGGTAGATGAAAAATACTGATTATCCGTTATGAAACCGTAACTGTTTAATTCTACGAGTTGTTATCGTACCTACTTATTGAAATGGCAAAGGCTTATTGTGCTCGAACGGCAATTTCGAATTTTTACGACTTATTCGCTGTAACTTGCGGCATTATTGAATGACTACGTCGTTTAGAACGTCTCTTACGTCATTATTATACGCCAAGTCATGTTTAATACTTGACAAAAATATTATAGGTTGAACGTCATGAATACCGTACCCTATTTGTTAATTTAATATAACTGATAAAGATGAATTGACCGATAAGAATATCACCTAACCCGTCTTATCCCTTGGGTGTACAGAAGGAAAGAAGCCAGAAGATTGACAGCAGCAGCAGCGTCTTCCTTATAACTAAAAAAACTGCTTGCAAATCCGTGGCAATTATAGCAATTATCCTCTTTTGATTCAATCCATGGGGGGGGGGGGGCAGTATTTAGTAGTGGATTATTTTATTGGCTGGAACGTCATATATAAGCTTTTTACGGAAATGAAGTTAGGAGCCAACTTTTTTCGGGGTGGGATCAATGGGGTACAGAGCACAGCCTTGTCAGGAAAGCTTACTTTAACTGAACCTTGTTAAAAACTGCTAAAAAACGAACGCGATTTTTTTTTCTCACGTGGATGTTAAATGTACCAAGTTTTCTGGAATTTTGATTCACTTCACAAGTAGCGTATTATTTAGTTTATTTAGTTAATAATGCTAATTAAAGTTGAGGTAAATATAAGAAAATGTCACGCTATCATTCTGAAATTTCTTTTCTAGACAGTCACAGTGTTACAACAAAAAGTCCCCCGGCACTATTACTGTGTTTAAAAAACTTATATGGCCGGCTCATTTACAGAGCTTACTTATCCGTTGGGCTATGTCGGTTCCTCTGTTTCTGGTGCGGATATCCTCATTTCTAAGTCTATCAAACAGAGAAACCCCGAGCATAGCCCTCTCCGTAGCTCGCCGAGCGACCTTGAGCTTCCCCATACAGCAAGTAAAGGAACCGCGTCTCAGATCCCAATTTCTTCACTAAAATTTTCAACCCTTCTTGGGGGGTTGATTTTTTTTATTGATTTTTGGATGGCTTAAACTTAGATAATGTTATAAATTTCGCCGGCTTGTACAAAATTTCTATTTAAATGCTCTGGATAAAATATTTGCAGAGTTGAAATAGCTTTGTGAAAAAAAAAACATAAGTACTAATATGGTTTTTTTTTACAAAACAGACAACGAACTTTGTGACAAGCGAATTAACAGTTCGACTGATGGTAAGTGGATCTGCAGTCCATGTACACCTGCAGTCGGGTTCAAACAAATGCTACAGTTGCGATGTCACCTCTGAGTACTAAGATGGAATGCCTTTACAGTCTGTAATCATACTAGTTCTTTATGCCCTTTACACCGGAAAACAGCAGTGCAAACACTCACACTTAGCGGCGAAAATACGTAAACGGGAGCTGGGTGGTCTCGGAAGGACTCCGAGTCAGAAAAATAATTCTATTACCTAGACCTAAAGTCCTTCTTTTTCATAAGGCCGTAAAAGTTGTGAAAGGAAACGGGGAGATCTCCTAGCAAGTTTTCCAGCCTGTGGATAGGCCAATGTCGATGTTGCCAGTACTGAAATTATGTAATTAATTTATATTATTTATTATTTATTTATTTTAAATATTTATTTCAAACCCTATAAATAAATACTAAATGTCAATAGGCATTTTATTTTATCTTTTAATTTGACGACTATTTATTTGCTTCAGCACGAAGCAAATAAATAATCGTCAAGTCGTCGTTTAGAATTTATAAATAGATATCTGACCCAATAGAAAAGTATCCCTGTTTATAAAAAAAAAACGCAAATACCTATTTAAATTTAATGCTTCAACTTGTTCTGAAATATTAATCAATAGTAGAAAGTTATTTTTTTTAATTTATGGCAATTTAATTATAAAACTGCCTTCATTTCCTAAAAATTCCGTCCATAATATATCCCTGCACATTTATTAAAAGTGTAAAATAAAGAAATTTGTATATTCATAAGTATTTTACTGATTGAAGAATCTTAACACGATGTTAAAACAAGTTTTTGCAAAATAAACAAGTAAGTATATGCGACGTAATAAATTATTCAATACCAGTCCATTGAAGTAATAAATAAATATTACTTCAATGTACAAGTCATCATAATTGAAACCTGTTGTTATAAAACTTAAGCGAAATAATTTAGCTAATCGTAAGTTACGCTTTTACATTATGGAATGAGTCTATAGACAAATTAAACCCATCATCATCATCATCATCACTAAACCTTCACAATACCACTTCACATCACTGCTGAACATAGGCCACCCTCACAGAATGCCACAAAACATGGTACTGAGCCGCCTTCATCCTTAGATTTTCATATACACTGATTGATTACCGGTACTAAGGTGGTGCCCACATCTTTTTTCTTCCATCGGTTGTCAGCCAGCCCATTGCCACATCAGCTTACTGATATGTTGGCCTACGTCAATTACTCTGGTTCTTCTACGGATACCCTCATTTCGAATACTATCAAAAATAAAAACTCTGAACATAACCCTCTCTATAGGTCGTTGTGCGAGCTTAAGCCTCCTCATAAATTAATACAATGTAAACAAGCGTAAATTCTTCGACTATATTCAATAATTGGACGTGACGAACGGAAAATACCGGATGTGTAAGCTATTACGAATACACATTAAACGCCAACATTATTTCGAGATCAGTTCAAGGCCGGATTAATAGCGATTATTTTTGTCTTAAATGCATAAATATTTTTTTAACTAGTAACACTTAAATAAAATAAAACGTTTCTTTAATAAGCAATTTTGATCGTTATTTTCTGCGATTAACCTACTTTGGAATATAGGTGTAACAGGAGTACAGTATTAGCCCTTTACTTGGCAGATATATTTTTTCTTATTTTGTTTTTCTCGCAATCATGGTGTTTAATTAGGTGAATAAAAGGTGAATAAAATATAAAAAAAATATTTGCTTTTAGATATTTTTTTATTAAACGTATCCTGCAGTGCACACTACCAGGTAAGCAACCATTTACATTATAAAATGTAAGTGTCCTGACATACAGTGCCAAGTTTACATGGTAACAAAAATAGATACTAATTGTAATTAATCAACAATTGTTTATCATTTTTATTATCAAATTAACAGTTTTATAATTATGAGATCACATTATATTATTTTATTATTACTATTAATAAAATAATATAACGTGATTTGGGCTATGAAATGGCTATTTGGTATGATATGCATGAAAACAGTTGCGCTCTTCTACCAAACAAAGTCTTATTTTACATTTTTGACAGTAAATTTGGGTTTGGCCTTTTGTGCAATTTTTGCACCTGCCTTTATTAGTTTCAAAAACTGGCATATGACCAACTTGGTCATATCGTACAGCGTCAATGGGTCTCTGCAGCAGATTTTTTTATTAGGGGTACATTATTGTTGAGTTTATTGGCAGAAACACCTTTGTCAAACAAAAGTAGGCTTGGCTAAATTTCATATCGGAATTCTTTCAATGGCATTAATTTTGAATTATTTGATGCACCTCGCCGGTACATCAGCCAAGCGTTATTAACGCATATATCGCACACCTAGATCTAAACAGCGATTAACTCAAAAAATCATTTTTTTCAGAAAAGGTGATAAACTGATTACAGTGTCCCTGTGCCCCGCAGGAGTTTTCTGAATTGATCAAATCTTTTTAAATGCAAATAGAGGAAAGATGTCATAATGAATCATGTATTTTAATCATAATTGAGTCTGAAAATTGGAGTTTTGTAGTTATTTCCGTATTGCTTAACAAATGTATGTATATATTTTTTTTATTTGGAGTTGAACCTGTGTTGGTGAATTAAGTTCCTAGTTGGCTCCCTTTTTGAAGAGTCAATATTAATTTAAATATAGCAGCATTTAGAATTAATTCAATAAAAATCCAACTGATAGAGGGGTCAGTACCAGCCACTACCAGCAGTAGGGGTATATTGGTTGATGACTTAGCAAGAAAACACTAAATTATGTAATCAAATCAAATATTTTTTATTAATAATATACCTATACCTAATATTTTCTATAAAAAATACAGCCTTTTATGACCCTTAATTACCTAGTAGGTTCAAATAAAATTATCATAATAAAATAGTAACACAACATAAACATAATGAGGAACCTTCCCTTCCATGAAATACATTTTAAATACTCATCTAAAATCACATTTGACACATTCTTAGTAGGTAGTTAAGAATGCAAACACTTCAATAAGAATAAAGCAGTCAATTATCAGTATCACCCAATACATATTTATAATAAACATCATAATAGGATTTCGGAATGACGTTCTTATCAATCAATTCTTTTATGTCTTTTTTTTTTGCATCAGACAATGCAATTTTTTCAGTGTATGCATGTGTTAAAACAATTGAAAATAACGATTGATCTATAGCTATGGCCGATCCGGATCCTCTTAGGCGAAGAATCCTCTTTCGCACACAAACTTTCTTAAACGTTTCCTCTGTAAATGATATTTTATAGAAAAACGCTTCAGGGTGATCTTTTTCAACCCTAAGAACCTTTAAGTCATGCCACTTAACTTGATTTCTCTCTTCGTCTGTATTGAAATTTGTGCCCCACGTTTCTTGCAAAGCTTTAACATCATAAAACTTGTCATGCGTCATTTCTACGACTGTGTAAGGTTTTCCAGTCTTTTTTGCTGTACCAATCAACGTTTTATATTGCTCTGGTATATAGATTGGACCCGACTGCACGTATCTTTTAATTTGTTTCTCAATGACACTATGGACGTTGTCACCTTCATTTTGTGAGTGTCCACGTATGAAAAACTTGTGAGTAATAGACTTGACTCTTAACTTGTTGACAGCGTAGGCATAGGCAGACAACAGAAACTTATTTTTTTTGTTGACCGCCACAATTGTCCGAGTAGAAAATTATTTCAATTTCTTTATTAGGATTTTGGTCTACCTGAGCTTTAACGTAGTCGAGTATGCAGCTGCCAATTTCAATAGGTCCTCTCTTTCCTTCGGTTTCATCCCAAAAGTAGCACATAACTTCTTTTGCCCTTAAATCGCTGATGGTAAAATTGAAACAGTTGATCCTGGATTTATAAAAAAATAGTGATATTTGTCCCTTTGGAATCTGCAAAACTGCCTGCAAGTCGTAAACTGCTACGATAGTACCATCGGCCCTACTTTTATCATTATCTTTCTCAGTTCTTGCCAAAACTTTTTCATTCTGATGCTATTCATACTCTTGGCTTAAGTTGCGTTTTTCTTCTGAGTCTGAATTCTTATACCTTTCGCACAGATCGCATTGATCTTTTTTTGGTACGAAAAAAAGAAATGTTGAATTCAGTGTTGAATATCCTGTTGAATGTGGAAGACGTGGCAATAGCTAAACCATCCTTTTCACGAAATTGTTTGTAATCTCTGTAGATATCCGCCAATGATTTCTCACTTGAAATATACTGTCTTTTCGTTTGAGACTCAATCTTTGGAATAGAATTTATAAAATCAATAACGCTCTGTTTGATTTGTGGATCAATAGTTGGTTGATGGCCGTGTTTTCCTCTCAAATCTCCTTGTATGACTCCTGATTCAGAGACCTTGGAAAGTGCCGTTTGTATAGCTTTATAACTCATCCCGAGAGTCGATTTGAAAAACGGTTTGCAAACTCTAATTTTGGATCCAGCAACCTCAAAATAAAACGCAGTGTTAAGAGCTCTAAAATCTTGTGTGCTTGAGTATCGATATTTAGGTTTTATTTTTTGTGAGTGTCGCACTATAAATTCTCTCTGCCTTTCAAGATTGCTGAGTCCCCAAAATGCATCAAAAAGCTGTTGCCTTGATATTTCATTGATCTTATCTTTACATTTTAGCCGACATTTTTCTCCACAGTGGAGGCCGACTTTTCTCTCTGGCACTTGTAATTTTGATTTTAACATAGACTGGTAGGCTTTACCAGAATTTCTCAGCACTTTCGCAACTTTCGATTTCCACATCGTTGGTTTTCGTACCCTCTTTTTACCCTTTTTTCTTTTATAACGAGCTCTTATTTTCGCAATTAAATTAATTTCCAATTAATTTCCGCTACCGTAGTATTTTGAGGGTCAAGCTGTAAATGCGCACTATCATTTTCCGTATCTGACGAGCTATTAGAACGTGATGAGCTCTTAGAGCTACTACTGCTGGTGCTGGATGAAGACAGCAATGAACCAATGAACAATGAAAAAAAAATGAACAATGAAAAGGTACGATCTGAGATAGTGTCTTACTTTTATTAATCAATTGGTAATTGGGATCCTCATCTGAGTCATCAAAATCACTTTGGTCACTTTGGATTGGTGAAATATAATAATTTGGTGTACTAGCCTGCTGTTGTTTATATGTGCTCGGAATAGATTTACCATCCACGGATAAGGCTGCATGAGTTTTGTCAGATGAATCTCTCTCCTTTTGTATTATTGGTTCAAACTCCTGTCTGTCTAGTATCTGGTTGGGTTAGTAAGCTAGGGCTGATGTTTTCTTTGTCCCTTTCTTCAACCATGTTTACTAAAAACCGTCCACGATTCATTATTTTTCTGAAATAGTAAAAGAAAACAAATAAACCATCTAAACAGCTCTAACTTAAAAACTGTTCAGTAAAAACACAACAAACTGTGTAGTTACCGGGATAAAAATAAAATATTATTAAGATGAGCAGACTCCAATCACCTCTGGCAAAAAAGTTCAATTTCATTTGTTTTCTAAAGAAATATACGAGTTTAAAAATGACTCAACAAAACAGGCTTAACTACAAATTCAAAAAATTTATAACAACATGATAACAATTCAAAATAAAAACAAAAACATTGCCTACCTTACTATCAACACTGGTTCAACTCAAAATGTAGCTTTTATTTACTCAGCACTAACCATAAAAACAGTAACAACTCGAAATAATGTTAAATAAAAACCTTTGTTTAACTCAAGAACAGGGAATCAACTCAAAATAACTCCGATTTGTCTACAACGGGCACGTGCGTTCCGCATAAAATACTGGTTACAACTAGCGATGTCCCTGTTTTAGTGGGGGAAAGCGTGGCTCGCTCGTTCAACAAAATGGGCTTTTAACATCATCTAGCGTTGAGTAATAGAACTATTTTTGAATCGGTTTTATTGGGTGCTTGGTAGTGAGTTATTTAATTCGATGGAAAGCGTAACTCAAAAAATGGGATTTTTGAATTAGCTCTCTTTAGATCTAGGTGTGCGATATCAAGGATTTGCTAAAACAGAGGTAGTAAATTGACCAGCGATGTCCCTTGAATTCTGTTCTATATAATACAATAAGCATATCCGCCAAATCCACGCCACCCATATTGGAATTGTACTCCTTTATCATTCGTGGACATGGTACTGGTATTTTCTTTTTCAGTATTTTGTTATACCGTGGTACTGTTTGGAGAGTAGATTTGAGTCTACGTATGTACTTGCAACAGTGACGCATTTGTTTTCGTACCACTTGGTAACAACAATCTTATTTTTGTTACACACAACCTGAGCATGTCAACCTCTCCCTTTCTTTTTTAAGTTTTTATCAGTAGGAAGTTTCTGTTGTGCTCCTCGAAGTCGATTGGATCTAACAGTTCCCAAAAAAAAAAAAAAAATACCGTATTCATTTCTCAGTCGGTGCACCAATTCAATTGAGGTGAAGAAGTTGTCAAAGCACAAGATTTTACATGCAGGCTGGCAAATGGATTTGGCTAGAGCTATGACGACTTTTGCACCTAAATCCCATACTTTCTTCTTCTTCAGTAAACGAAGTGAAGCGGAATGTATCTTCCCCTCCTTATACCAAAAAGTCATATACAATGCCCGAAACACCAGCGCGAACAAAAATTTTAAAGCCCCATTTCTTAGGTTTATTTTGTACATATTGCTTTCTGCTTCCTGCTCTAGTACCTTTGTAGGGCACTATCATCTCGTCTAGCTAAAAGTTCGTTCTTCTTCTATTTTTAGGCAATTCTCTCGAACCTTTTGCAAAAGTTATCTAATCTAATCTAATCTTGTAGTACTTGCAGGCGACGAGTATAGTTGCAAAGCTGGAGCATTGTGCGTTATTTCATCTATCTCTTTATTGCTATCCGATAATAGGTTAAGATCCAACAAAGACGACGGCAAAGATGGAGATGGAGAGCTACTATCTGAAAGAGTTGCAAGGATATACTTATCTAACTCTTCAGCTGAATCATCACTGCTACCTACGTCTTATCTAGCTCCAGATTTTGGAACTAGGGCGAGAATTCTGCGGGTTCCGTTTTGTTGTTAAAAGCTTTTGTTGTAAAATCTGGAAACAAACATTTATTGTCATACAGCTGATCTTAAATAAGTATGAGCATTAGTACCAAACCATACTTTATTATAATATATATATAATACAGTACTGTATAAGTGTTATGAAAATTATTATTTTTTTAAATTTATTTAAATGTGTTATTTAGGAATATAAAAAATCAACAATTATCTTTTTTTTTGCATAGACATTGCATAAGACAAAAAAAATTATTCTATCTCTCAAGTTGAACCAAACTACACACGATGTGAAAATTTGATTAAAATCGGTTAAGTAGTTTAGGAGTTCATCGAGGACAAACAACGTGACACGTAATTCATATAATATATTAAGATATTTATCCTCATACACATAATAGGGGGTTTTCCGTAATCTCACTCTTAGTAACCACGCGGCAAAAGCAAAGAAGTATCTATGTAAGTAAAAAAGGAAATTACAAAAGAAAGGGGAATAAATGATCATTAAAATAAAAGAACATAATGTGCTCTCTTAGACTTTTTACAGATTAAATATAAATCTAAATTATCAAATATACATAAATTGAAAAAAACTACATTCACAAAACTTTATTAATTAACCCCATCATGATGATAAAAAAACTAAAATTATATTTTGATGTTTAGTTATATTGTTTTCATGGCATTGTTTTCCATTATTTGTGTGATGTAAGCTCCAAAGTTTGATCGATTACTAACACATTAATTAAGTATTCATTGTAAGATATTAAAGTCTAATAAGCAAAATATTATTAAATAATATCGAATAATGTTGCTAATTCGGACTAAATAATAAGGCTTTATTACTACGTAAAAATGAGGTGTTAAATAAAATTGAGAATAAAATTCGAATTGTTTTTGGATTTGACGTTAGTGAATATATTTTATTAGGTGGTTCTAAAATGTCATCGATTCCTAAAGATTAGGAAAAAATAATAATTTCTCACGTAATATGTCATATTATATGTCTGCAAGTAGAATATGTTATGTGCTGAAGGAGTTTCCATTTGCATTTTCTCTAACTTCCATGATTTGCATATATGTGACAGTTGACAAAAAATATTGTAGTACGATACAGAAATATATGAATAAACATAATATAAAACCATTACTATTTTTTTGTTTCCATTTCTTTCTTACAATTTACTATGTATCTATGTTTAATTTTGTGAGTGTACAAGTAATGTAAATAATATTTGTAAGATAATTTGATCTGTAGGGTATAAGTGTTGATAACTTCACATTTTATTTGTGTGTGTTAGCTCGGACCAACAACGAAAGATGGACAAACCACTCACATTTCAAAGTGACGCCAAAACCGTGCTCGCCATATAAAATTGTTTTGGGTTCTTATGTGTACATCTAGTCTTGGACTCGTACGGACGAATAAAGAAAAAAGAAATGTGTGTATGATGTGCTTATCAAAAATTTGTATATGGTTTCGACGTTACATGAAAATGTACAATCTTTCTTTGTTATTCTGAGGTTGTGAGATATTTCGTTTTAATAGAACGACGTGATAACAACTTAAATAAAATTTAAATAAGTACTGTTAGTTTTCAAATGAAAACAATAAAAATTATAATACTTACTTTAGGTGCCTGTGAAAATGTAATTTATGTATTACTTATAATATAGTGACAGAATTATGTAAGATTATTAGGTGAAAGTAAATTAAAAGCACTAAGCTATTTTTTCTTAAAAAAGGTAAATGAAACATATCTATGAATAACGCAAACTGTTAGGCGTCTTATAATGCTGTTATAGTCACCGCATAATTTAGAGCTGAATTGAAATGTTCGATGTAGGTAATACCTAGCTTTGAAAACTATTCTCTTTTCTCTGTAAAGGCCAAAAATACTAGTAAAAAATCTAATGTAGTAAATAGAGAGTATTAAATATGGAACTAAATCGGTAACAGAAAAATATGGCGGACTGTGTGTAAGGTCAATTAAAGTTTATTACAAATAATCATTTAAGCATGATGGGATGTCAACTGGCAGATGATTGTAAATTATTTTATTTAGTTTGAAATGTTTGTAAGTCTTCTGATAAGCAAATTTTATGAAATAATATTTTATAAAAATGTCGCATTATATGTGACACAAAGCTTGTAGTGGGTAGGCACATATTGTTTTTATAATAAATTCCAGAGTGTAATATATGGAATATACATAAAGATTACACTACATTTACATTTGTATACTCCATACACATAACTACTGTGTATGGAGTAAAATATTTTAACAGGGTATTCCCATGCGTTTATATCCGTGACTTGTTTGACATGATATCAATATTATCATATATATATTTTTAATAAATTTTTATTTTAATGTTATTAAAATCAGTTGATAAAGCATCGATCACATTGTTTAATTTAATTTTACTAAACAACCTACTACATAATATGGTGACATTATATTGACTAAAGTTTTTACAATATTCTCACATGTGTAGTAAGTACATTTTATTGACATAGTTTTTTACTTTTTATTTTATTATAGGTTTTTTATCATCAAAATATTGTTATTCAGGTTTGCTTTACAATACACAAAACTGTCATATTATCTCTTAGATAACCGTGTCCGATACTTGATTTTACGATGACAGCTACATCTACCTACGTATGAATGGCTTAATAATTAGGCTCACGATTTAATGTAACTTTTTAATTAACTTATCATCGCCGCCCGCGTTTATCAAAGAGATAAATCACTAAATTTTATGAAGTATATTGAATAGAACCTTTTCAAGATTCGAATGAATTGTCTCCAAAAAATATATGTTTTTAATAGTTATAAACTTTTTAAGCCAGTTGTATGTCCGCATTGCTAAGATATCTTAAAAATACTATACGTTAATAAATTGCTCTAATAAATTTGACAGCTTTATCAGCATTTCTATAAGAGTGAGATATTTATTTTTTTTAAACTAACAATTACAATATAATTAACCCTTTTAGTATTTTTAGATGAATAAACAGTACGAGTGTAACCTTTTATTATTATGTGATATTGTTCCCGTGCACAAGTATTCAGCATGTGCACTATATAATAATGTGGTTATTGCAGTATTTTTCATAATTTCATTCTTATCTTAGTTTTGACGTTTCAGTAATGTCTATTTTTACCATCATCACTGTATATAATAGTAGGCATAACACTTAATTTTTCGCTACACCGTGAAACGGTGGAAATCTGGAAATAAATAAATGACGCCATATATTTATTTCTCTAACTAGAAATATTGGTTATTTATGGCCAGGTCACGATCTCATTAAATTTTGGTAAAAATCTATTTTTTAAGAAAAAAATTATGTATTAGAACAAAATAAAATTGCAAAAGAAACATTGCTAACTGCAGTAAAATAAAAACCAATTTTATATCAAGTTTGATAAATAATTGAATGGGACAAGTTTTGTGTCAACGAGTGGTATTATGTTTAAACTTTGTATTCACCATTGAGTATCATTGGAATAGTACGTAAGTAAGTGGTTTGTGGTTTGTAATTTGTATTCTTTTTAGTTTTATTGTTATAATAACAAAGCGATTTCGTTTTTCAACTCGTTCGTTTGTCATAAAAATTATAATGTCTTGGGACATTAAACTATATAAATGACAATAGTCCGGACAATGACCAATGTATAAGTAGGGGAGTTGGGGGGAATTGGGAGTCACTTAAGGAAAATTCGTTATTATAAACACTAATAATCAGTCTTATAATTTGTTCACATTTACTTATCTTTAAAAATTATTCAGGTATCGAGTTACTTAAGTATTTTTGGTTATCATTACCATAAACATAATTATAATTGAAAAACCAAAAAGTCATTTTGGCTCCTATTACCCACATGTAAGGGGAATGAAAGTCAGTCTATGAGGGAATAAGAGTCAAAATTATGAAACAAAAAAGTAACAAAACTCTTTAAACAAACAAATAAGAATTAAAAAAAATCAAAAGTTAGAAATGGTTACCCCATGGAATCATAACAAAGAATGAAATATAAATCGAGTTAAATGCAAAAATCACAGCGATAGCGATTTGGATCATCACATCCTGAACATGCCTCATGAGCCCATCCAGCACAGAGACGGCAACGGTACCAGATTTCTCTCAGTATTCCCTCTTCGAGGCATATCGTGCACACAGACTGATCACGCTCTTTCTGAGTGTTTTTCTGGATGTTTAGCGGGATTTTAATATTTTCTAAGTCACTATCAGCACTCCCGTCATACGGAACTTGTTCATCAGCCGATTTTTCAGATGAACTTGACTTAAATAAGTTCTTTTTAACTTCTTTTATCTTCTTAATTACTTTGCCTCTTGTATGCAGTAAGAATTCCTGATTGATGTGTTTTTTTCCCTATGCCTTTACCTTTATCAATGCTAGGCAGAGGTATTAGTTGTGAAAGTACGCTAGCTAGAGGTTCACTGTCGGATTTATTGTTCTCTTGATTTATAATATCATTTGGTTTATAATTTGTAATATCAACACTTGTAGAAGGTTGCGGTCCTATAACGTTCCTACTGCTAGTTGATGCTGTTGCTTCTGAAATTTTTTTAGTTGAATGGTTATCTGAAACTTCATTAACTCTTAAATCTGTTATGGTGGCAGAAATATTTTAAACACAGAGAACATCAGAGGATTTAGTCACTTCGGTTTTATTAAATCCTGCAATTCTCTGTATAATTACAGCTTCAGGATTTCGAATGCTTCGTAGATTTTTCTTAAGAAATCCTTGGATCCAGTCCCTGCCAGCCATTTTAGCATCTCTATTAAATTTATGAGATAGCTTTAAATTTTCAGCACATTGAAATGTTATTTTTCTTAGTTAATATGTCGTTAAACCAACAAACAACTTAATTGTAAAACACTTTCTGTAAGTATATTTTCTTGCTCTTCGTTAAAAACGGCATGCCTTCCTAATTTTAGAGGTTTAAATTTATCTTTATCCTTATTTGTAATGTGCTGAAAGGAATACGAGTTTCCTCGGCAACTTTGCGCATTTCCGCCTTGTCTCATGCATACAGCAACTGACTGCAAGTCGCCTACAGTCCAACTCGCTTTAAAGGTCTTTCTAATCCAGTTCCTTGACGTCTGAAATGAACAAAAATGTTTATTTATAATGAAAAACGATGCGGGGAATGGGGGTCAACTAACTCTCATTACCCCAAGGACGGTTTGTTTGCTAGATTTGAATTATTAAATAAAAACACCAAAAAATCTAATAAATTGCAATTATAAACATAAGTTTAGTCATAGTACTATACTTTAAGATTATTTTATATGCAAAAGTAACAAATATAGATAATCACGTTTTCGATCGAAATTTCTAAAATTTTACAACGGCTCCTCCTCTATGACACATGTGTTGTTCCTGATGACGCGAGCGTGAGTGGCGGGCCGGCTTATTGGCCAGTGCGGGAGGGGTGCGGAGCCCAAGCGACAGAGCTGTATTCTGTAAAGCTTTAGGTTCAATTCATTTTGAACTGACCCGCATTGCCCACAGGCTACCATTCCCCCTGGCTCCCCTACTCATATTATGTTCATTAACTATATAACAGAGGGTGCGTTTGGCGGAAAAAAGCGCTAGCAAGCGCTTGTAAGCAAAATGGCGATCGTAAGCGGTAAGCACTGTCAGGGGAACCTAACCTAATTTAAATATATGTTTGAAAAGTATTCCTATTAATAACTAACCAATTATGAATTTTTAATAACATGTAGGCATATTTTATTCTTGTCATTATATTACTTAAAAATAATATTGCACAAAACAATTTATAAACACTACTTCAAAACAAACAAATTAAATAAGCAAAATGGCGGATTGTGTCAGCGCTACTGAAGTTAGCATTAGCAAACGTGTCCTGGCCGAAAACTGTTTAGTTTCGCCATTTTGCTTATAAGCGCTTGCTAGCGCTTTTTTTTTGCCAAACGCACCCAGAGTGTTTATATTCTTCTTTAGTCGCCATGTATTGTCGAATAACCAATAGCAAAAACATGGCAAAGAAATTGCAGTGATAGGTCCATAGATAATATTCTATATAGCAGATAGGTCTATCGGTCTAACTGCAATAAATAATACATTGTCTTTGGTGTGGGCGCTCGTAACTTTTTTACGTTTGCGTTCCAACTGGCTGAAGCCGTTTTTCACTTTGGCCCCGAAATCTTTTATGAAGGTTAATGGCGCGAACGGGAAAATGAGGTTTGCGACAAATTGTTGTGTGTTAATTAAATGTATTTTAGATAGTTTAGATAATTACCACATTATTATATAGTTTAGGCATTACAGTTGTATTTCTGTTAAGTGAATTAAAAACGTTATTGTTAGAAATGGAATGAACACTTTTTAGTGAAGTTTTGAAGAAAAACATTGAAAGTTATTTGTTAGTTGTATGCATTGTGTCCAGAGCCATGTGCCACTTACCATGCTGCGCTTCAATGTTGAAACATTAATAAATCTGATTGTAGCCAATTTAGCAGTTTCCTTAACCCTCTAACCATTTATCTACTTATTTTAGCGCCCGCGCATTATGCTGATACAAACTGCATTTGCATTTTAGATACTGTGCGCACAGCTCAGACCAACAAATTGTGTGACGCTGGTACCATGCTACCATGCTACCACGCCGTGTAGTAACTGCATAAGAAATTCCTCTAACCCATATCCCGTGGGTATTGTAAAAGTCGACAGAGAGAAATAAAACTGAAAATAGGCAGTAGCAGAAAACACTAACTCCTAACGGAGCAGCGGCATCTCCCATATAACAATTTAAAAAAAAACTACTGTAATGAATGTAAGTGATGACGAGTTAAGAGATACTATCACCGTATTATTTTGTTCCATGGTTGACGTAAGGAGCGATTTGGGCCTCATGGCTTCTGATGAATAGTAAGTAAGCTACACCAAACGTCGGTTACCTAGACTGACTACGGAAACCAGCATTCTAGGTTTTTTATTGAATAAGGGTGACAAATGAGCACAGTGTCCACCATATGTAAGTAAGGTAAGTGCATGCTGTGGCCCGTGGATATTTTTATCTATCCTGAGGACTGGAATATGTTTCGTTTCCAGTTAAAGCCATACGAAACATTACGCTAATGTTATGTGAGAACGCGGTTCTTCCCCGGCCATGCCGACCTATTCATCATGCTACAGTCACAATATAGCTGTAGCGTATCTACCACGTATGATGACGTGAATAGAAAAGATAAATATAATGTTAATTAGTGGTAAATCTGAATGACAGGGTAAGAAATTGTGTAATAAGAGAAGAGTGTGGTTTGCAAGATGATGTTGTGACCAGGATTAAGAAAGGAATGCTTCGGTGGATTGGTCATGTGGAAAGAATGAATGTGGAAAGAATGACATAGAAAATTTATGTTACAGAAGTGAATGGCAGAGTCAGAAAGGGACGTCCTAGGCGAAAATTTATCGACCAAATTGGCGATTTATTGAAAACGGGCCAAATTAGGAGTACCCTTAACCGACGAGCATGTATGCGTAGGTGTATGGATGTGAAGGAGGCGAAAGAGGTGTGTCAGGATTGTGCCAAATGGAAGTCTGTAGTCTCTGCCTACCCCTCTGGGTGACAGGCGTGAGTGTTTATGTAATTAGTGGTAAGGAAAAACAATCGACGCAGGTTACCTGACCTGCAATACCGATCATCAAACGCTTAGTGCATTTTAATAGCTATCACTTTTGTGACACTGAAACATAAATCAATGTTTATGTATTATGTCGTCTCGCGACTAGGCGGTTATTGATTTTAATATTTTAGTCACGCTTTGTATTCGTATTTCGGTGAAAGAAAGCACGTTTATAAAATTGTTTGTAACGTTACTGCAAGCGTGAAATGCCGATAGCAGACGGGGCTAATTCGAATTTATTAATAGTAACTGTTGTAACGCAAGTTTTACATTTTTGAAAAAAATACTATCAAATGTAAAATGGGTACCGTCGCGTATCGAAGGTCAATAATAAATTCAGTTCTGAATCGGATTGTCACTTGATTAAAAATAGCCGTGGCAGCTGGTTAATGGTTAGCGCTCGCTGTAAATTTCACAGTACGCGAGTAACCCGAGTTCGAACCCCGCCGACACCAATAAAATTAATTGCAATTTTAGGTGTTGATTTACCACGTGATCGACGGTAAAGGAAAACATCGTAAGAAAACCTGCATGTCTGAGAAATAAGAAAAATAATTCGAAGAAATGTGAAGTTTGCCAACACGCATTGGGGCAGCGCGGCGGAAACTTCCTTGGCCTAAAACCCTCTCAGAAATGTGGCCACCCCACTGTGCCCAGCAGTGGAACGTATATAGGCTGTAACTTTACTTTAACTTTTTTGAAAGTAGATCGCTGTACGGTAATTGGAAACGTTTAACACTAATAATAATCAATTCTGAGAGGGTAAACTGTGCGAAGAAGGCATACCTTCTCACTCACGTCCTAATATAGCGCACGAGCCATCTCTTATAAAAAGTAATGTAAAAGAAGTGTCCACGGAGCTCTAGTGCTGTTTAAGGACTTTATACGTGTGTGTTTTTTTTTATTTTTTACATAGTTTCCTCATGACCTTTTGTTTTCCGGCGAACACGGCGAACCTAAATCAACGTGAAAACTTAATGCAAACATAAGAAAATTTCGTAATGTACTACATAAACATGAAAATTGAGAGGCAATAGAACAAGCCATAAAGAAAAAGCGACAAAGAATCTGTCAAACTTATCAGGTTGGCTTAGCTCTAAATGACCTTCGCCCGTGAATTAAAAGTATTTTTCCGCATGCGTCAACAGTTCCGTACAATGTAAACAGTAATTTATTTATAACTTCTAATCTAAAGTTTAATTTTATTCGTATATTTCTTCCGTAATTAACAAATCATCCATTTTACTTTTCTGGCAACGAAATGAACCTCCCTCAATCAATTTTTAGGGTTCCGTAGTCAACTAGGAACCCTTATAGTTTCGCCATGTCTGTCTGTCCGTCTGTGCGTCCTCGCTTAATCTCTGTGACCGTTAGCACTACAAAGCTGAAATTTGGTACCAATATGTGTATTAATCACGCCGACAAAGTGGTAAAATAAAAAATGTTTTATTAGGGTATGTAAAGTGGGAAGTGATTTTTTTTTAATTTTAACCCTAACATGTGATATATTGTTGGAAAGGTATTTAAAAATGAATAGGGGTTTACTAAAATCATTTTTTGATAATGTCAATAATTTCGGAAATAATCGCTCCAAAAGTAAAAAACAATGTGTCCCCCCCCCCCCTCTAACTTTTGAACCATAAGTTTAGAAAATATGAAAAAAAATCTGAAAAGTAGAACTATATAAGGACTTTCTAGGAAAATCATTTTGAACTTGGATGGAAACAACAGTACCCACTACCGGGAGCAGTTGCAGGAGCGCGGAGCGCTGCTCGAGCGCGAACATAATGGATACCCACCTTTAAACTCATAAGTGGGAACACAGTGACGGACGGGAAACTACGGAACCCTACACTGAGCGTGACCCGACACGCTCTTAGCCGGTTTTTTAAAACATGGTCCTGAGCCACGTGCATCTATTGATTCCATACATGTCTTACCTCACTATGTCTAGGAGCTACCCAACACTTATCTTCTCTACTTAATATATAAAAATGAATATTTGTTATTTCGTCTTCTATGAGTTTCTATTGTATTCAACCGATTACAAGAAAACTTTAAATGCGCGCGCCTACGAAGGTTTCCGAAAAACAACACATACTTACCTAGTAATTATTGAAGCAGTCTCACATGTCTGCTGGCCGCATAATAAATGTTCTGTAATACGATAGCAAATGTACTCTATGAATGGGAAGTTCGTGTAAACACAGATAAGCCGGTAGATTGTACATATAATATACTTAAACACTCACGCCTGTCACTCAAAAGGGGAGAGACTACGGACTTCCATTTGGCACGATCCTGACTCACGCCTTTTTTATATCCATATACCTATCCATACATGCTTGTCAGGTCCATCTTCCATATATCGCCAATTTGGTCGGTATATTTATTCTAGACGTACATTCCCGATTCTGCCGTTCACTTCTGCAACATAGATTTGCTTTGTCACTCTTTCCTCGTTCATTCTTTCTACATGACCAAACCACCGAAGCATTGCTTTCTTAATCCTTGTCACGGCATTATCGTTTTGTCATCATAACGGTTTGTAAACCACACTTTTCTCTTATCATACAATTTCTCTCCCTGTCATTCAGAATCAACCTTAACATACTCCTTAATGACTTGCTACGTGCCTTTTTAACATGTTTTGACATGTTCTGACTTAAGAGAATAAAGAGACTTATTTACACCATGTTCTGCGTTCACTCGTCGTTCTATATCCATATCATATCTACAATCCCTGCTTAATATACCTCTCAAGTACACAATCACAAATGCATCCACTTCCTCAAGCAACTCCCCTTCTATTCTTATTTCACATATCATTTTACTTACTTCTGTTTCAAAAACCATCACTTTCGTCTTACTTGTGTTCCCTTTCATTTCCCTTTCTTTTAAAGACCAGTTAATTAATGTAAACATCATTTTCAACTCGACCGCCGACGACGCAAATATGACTTCATCATCATCATATCATCGGAGTACATTAGGCATTTGACGGTTAACTCCCCCATACTTAACCCACATTCTTTAACTTTAAAAGTCTCCTAACAACTATAAATAGGTTGAACAGCCACGGGAAAGCTACCCAGCCCTGTCTAACACTTTTACGGATGCCAAACCAGTCCGAGTTGGCTCCGTTGATCCTGATACAAGCACTTCTCTATAAAGAAATTTTAATGCTTGTATCAACCCAGCGATCAACTCAAATGGGTTCCGAGTTTGCCATAAAACATCCCTGTTTACTCTGTCATAAGCCTTTTCCAAGTACATGAACGCACAAGAAACTTTCTTTGATTGACGTTTTTGGCCTAAAACTTCTCCGCGATTATGTGTATGGAAAAGACTTGATCCGTACAACAAACCGGTTGATTGTAGTTGTGACAAATGCTTGCAAAAGCGGAATACTTGCAGAAAAATTTAAAGGCAGCTCAAGGGTATGGTCAAGGGCACTGTGGGTAAGTTCTTTTGGTAAATAAAGGTTGCTATATCATATAATTTGACGTAGGTGTGGCAATATAGAATAAAATAAAATAAAAATGAAAATCAACTACGTAATATATACATTTTACTGATATGTAAAATAAATAAACTATAGAAATATCTCGTATTTATACATACATAGGTACAAACATATACATACATATCAATATAACATAATATATAAATAAGTAGTACATATAAATAACTATGAATATATACGTCTGATAACAGGATAAATGACGTGTATGATCAAGTATGCAGCGTTGTCTTTAAAAGATAATTACGCACCAATTTTTTAAAAGCAAACTTATTGAGAGCTTTTCTGATGTCATCAGGCAAGGAGTTCCAAAGTCGTGTAGCCTGAACTGTAAAGGTGTTACCTTAGAACTCGGTGAAGTGAACAGGAATACTTAATTTGTTGTTAGAAGAAGAACGTAGAACCCTATCATGAGATGAGGAGAGATACTGAAATTTATACTTAAGATAAGAAGGTGAAAATGGGTCATTTAATAAGGAAAAAAAGAAGAAGTAATATTCTGGAATTGCGCCTCTGCCGGATTGTAAGCCAATTAAGCTTAGCAATATAGCTTATTTTTCCAATAAGCCCAATCTTACATGAAAGCGTTACTTTCAGAAATCCTGGGACAGATCCGTGTAACACACATCTGTATAATCAATTATGGGTAATACTAGCTTTTACCCGCGACTTCGTCCGCATAAGTTTTTTTGTTTTCTCCCGGCTATAAGTCCCCCTGCAACAATGTCCCACTATCGTGTTCCAGTCCTCAACTTCACATCAAAATTTGTTCAAAAGCAACCTAAGCTACATAATGGATAGCTCCGAATGTTTCCTTAGTAAATATAAAAAGTAAATAATGTAAATCGGTTTAAAATACTACTAACTACCTACCTGCCAACCCCCGATGTTAGACAGTGTGACATCCGTAACATCGTCTGCGTAGGAAGTACTAACTTAATGTAAGTAGTATAATAATGTAGGAAGCTAACAATAAGAGGCCTTATTACTGTAGTACATTTTTGTAAACTATGTTCTTTGTTTTTCCCTCTCTGGCCAACACATGGAGATTCTGTGGACTTGAAACACGTGAGCAAGCCACGTATAATTGTCCGTGAGAAAAACAACTCTTTTCTAAATTAATGCCGGCTACTTTTAATGTTTGCCCCTGAGCTTTATTTATCGTCATAGCGAATGCGATTTTCAGCGGAAACTGTAATCTCTTAAACTGGAATGGCAAATCTGTCGGAATTATGGGTATACGGGGGATTAAAACGTTCTCTCCTTTTGCCATTCCAGTCATAATGATTGCTTTTACAATATTGCGACCGAGGTGTGTCACTTGCAACCGTGTGCCATTACACAGTCTTGGTGCATCTAAACTCCGCATTAAAAGGACAGGAACGCCTACTTTCAGCCTCAGTTTGTGTGAAGGTACTCCCGACAGTTCTAAAGAATTAAGAAATTCTACAGGGTATGATGTTACTTGTTCAGTATCCATTACAGTGTCTACAGAGAGAAACTCAACAATATCACCTTCCACGCGTGACATAATTTGCTCGTTTATCTGTCCCACCATTTCATTCGTCGGCGCTAAAATTGCTCTTTCACATAACCAGTCTCTATTCCTCATATTAGTTAGCAGTTCGCTATAGACGAAGTTATTTAGATCATCTGGATTATGCACAACATTGCAGAATTCACGATCCAATGTAATCATGCCATTACCATCCTTTGCCATACGATCTTCTCCAATTTTAAGAAGAGCAGCAGCATAATGTCCAGATTGTACATCATTGTGTAGTTGCACTCTCATATTTGTAGACAGACTAAACGTTTTTACGTGCACCCATAACGTTGACGCTTTTAAACACGCATTTATTTCATCTGCAGGGGTGCCTTTAGTGATAACCGGCAAAGTCTGTCTAAAATCGCCCGCTAAAAGTACCACCATCCCCCCCATGATATTTGGATTACTCTTGATGTCTTTCAAAGTCCGATCTAGAGCTTCAATTGCTTTTTTATGGGACATAGTACACTCATCCCAAACTAATAATTTACATTGCTGCAACATACGTCCACGCTCGCTGTTTTTACTTATATTACAGACTGGCATTTCTTCATGGGCTAAGTTTAATGGCAGTTTAAGCACCGAATGTGCCGTTCGACCACCATTGAGCAGAGTGGCGGCTATTCCGGAAGAGGCAACTGCTACAGCAATTCCTTTATCTTTTCGGATTTGCGCTAAAAGCAAGTTTAAAAGAAAGGTTTTTCCCGTGCCTCCGGGAGCATCCAAAAATAACAAACCACCTTCGCCATCTTCGATTTTTTTGAAAACATTGTCAAATACTAACCTTTGTTCTGGGATCAAACGTGGAACAGACTCTGTCAATTGTTGTTGTAAGGAAGCAGTATCGTAATCTAGTTCCCGTATTAAATCGCTACTGATTTCCTCGGTTCTCTGTGGTCTGATCATTCCATAATCTGATAAATCCTTTCCAGAAATTGTTTTAACCTGGTCTTCAATTTTTGTCAAACCCTCATTGTAAATTAAATCACTGTACGTGACATTGGGATTTTGCTCTTGTAATCTGTGCAATATATCGTCGGTCATATCATTTTTGTATTTATCCCACAATTGTTGAGGATTTGAAAGACCACATGTCGCTACTAATACAGCAAATAGCTCTCTCATCTTGCCTGCTGATCTACATTGAGCAGCTTCTTCCAGTGTCACATCCCAATGGTTGTCATTCTCCAGTAATCCTCTTGCCTCACATGCCTCTCGAAATGTAGGATAATCTTGTGTGTTGTATTTTTTTAGATCATTGAAAGAGGTAGGTCCGCGCACATGGTGTAAAAGCATGCGTAGACAAAAACATTCCATGTTACTAACATGAACTGTATAAACTCGTCCTAAAGCATCTCCAGATTTGACGCCAGGCCAATCGTGAACTGAAGTACCTTGAATGCGGCGTTTCCAAGTTTTCCTACTTGCATCCCAAGTATAATACCTCGGCACCTCGACATAAAGAAGAGTTTTTGCAAACTCATCTCTGATACAAAGATCAAAAAAAGCAGTGAGTGTGGTTTTTGGCGGAGTAGTTATTCGTTCGTGGAAATTGTGTTCATTAAAATAAACGCGTTCACCATTTTCTAAATGCACGCTGAGATGTGTCACGGTGGGATGCCTTTCGTGCAACGGAAATGCTAACAGACGCCACACGGCTTCGTTGCTGCTGACATACCGACCAGACTGATAAGTTTGTACCTCATCTACGGGATTCACAAGATCAGTATTTCTAAAATTGAAAATAGCTTGATCACTACCCTTGTTTATATATTTGCAAATATATTTGATGGCGCGTACTGAACTGCATGCCTCAACATTTATGTGGGCGTTAAACATTTTTGATAAAATTGGTGAATAGGGGACTACCCAACTATTATCAACCGTAACGTAGCTACCATTTCGGAGCTTCACGGTTGCTGTTCGACCTCCGTCTGCTGGCGCTCTTCTACGATACTGCGGGTATCCGTGGTCGTTGTGAACGGTCTCTTTCACTAACTTGCGAGGAAATTTTTTTGTGCATTTTCCGTCTTTCATGCAGTGGCACTGTGGATTTTCGGGTCCGCATGGACCGTGAATCATATTTTTTACAATAATGTCATGGAGAGTCTTGTCAATGTTAGGATCCGGTATTTCAGCGCTGATTATGTTATCTATTTGATCGGGTCGTAACTTATCTTTTAACCACAATAATATATGGACATGTGGCAGTCCACGTTTCTGCCATTCGACAGAGTACATAAAGCAGCGCACTTCTCTGAACACTCGGCCTTTATTAATCACATCCATTAGTTTTTTAACTTTTAGTCTAAAAACTCTTGCGACTACATCATGTCTATCTATTGCGCTTTGCCCCGGCATCAACTGATTGACTATTTCGGGCCAGGCTGGGTTGCAAGTAAAGGTGACGAATAAGTCAGGGCGACCATGTGTACGCACATAAACAAACGCGTCCTGAGTATATTCGTGTAAGTACCGCGGGCTATTTACAAATGAAGATGGTAAAATGACCATACGACCTAAGTTATTTGGATTTAAATTAGCGTCATTTGCCACAGCGTCTTGAAGATGGATGTAATTCTCTGCTCTTAGTTTAGTTTGATTTAATGATATGTACCGTAACCTCTCGCTTTCAACTTTAACGTACATGTCAACGTAAAACTGATTGGCCAGTTGCTTGCATCTTTGTACAATGTTAAAGTTGTTTTCTCGTATCATCATGTTGTAGGCATAAAAATCCATGCATGAAACCTTTTTGTTATGCAAGGGAAGACCTGTTACAGGATTAATTTGAGGAACTTGAAAGTGGTACCCCTCTTGTCCCTTACTAAATATGATCGGATATTGCAACGCATCATAAAATTTATGAGTATCAGGCACCCTGGTTAATGTGTCATCTCGGGCCTGTAAAACTATATCACGGAAAGCAAACTGTTCGCCTGTAACCAAGGCTGCGACTTCATTTATTAACGGTGCATTATACCGCCTTTCATGTTCCCCACTTGGTGTGCGATCGGGGTGCATCACCAACCTATAATCCTCTCCCGGCATTCTTTCTAGTGCTGTTTTGAAAGTATTGATAAGGCGATTATGTTCATGCAACATTCTCTGGATTTTTAAAACAGTATCCCTTTCGATTCCTTGTATATTTTGACACCTGCGATCAGCTTCGTTTTTTTCATCGCCCATGAAATAAAGTTGCAAAAACTTTGGTTGTTCATTATTTGCGGGAAGTAAGGAACCAATCCTGTGATACACCTGTCCTTGGATGGTAAAAGTAGGTGAAAATCCAGGCATTACGACCTCCTTATCTACACCAAATGACGTCATCTGAAAGCAAGAATTATACTTTCTAATCCTGCTTAAAAACCGGCGCGATTCGTTACTGTCGTATAAAAGTAAAGATTTAAGAGGTTCCTCTGGTTCGCCAAGTAATGGAATTTTAACCTTTCCACCAGAACAGCACATACCTGGAGTTTCTTCTTTCCATTTCAGTGCTTCACAATATCTGCATTTTTTATCCATTCTCCCAATGATAACCAATCGGTGATTAACATAGTCGATCAAAGGGTCATACTCAAAAGCGGCACCATTAAATGCCTCCCACGTACTCATTGAAAACGTACGTCTTCTTTCTGCCTGCCGTTCAGCATTTAAAAGACGTCGTCTTTGTGAATCTTCGTCAGTCTCTGCCGCAATCAATTGCGCGTGACGTTCGGCATCTAAAACTCGACGTGTCTGAGTCTGTTCCACTGTCTCAGCAGCTCTTTGAGATGCGTGGCGTTCAGCATCCAGGGTCTGACGGGCCTGAGTCTGCGTAAACGTCTCAGAGGCCCTTTGAAATGCGTGGCGCTCAGCATCTAAGGTTTGTCGGGCTTGAGTCTGCGTATAGGTCTCAGAGGCCCTTTGAGATGCGTGGCGTTCAGCATCCAGGGCCTGACGGGTCTCAGTCTGCGTAAACGTCTCAGAGGCTCTTTGAGATGCGTGGCGTTCAGCATCTAGGGCCTGACGGGCTTGAGTCTGTGTAAACGTCTCAGAGGCCCTTTGAGATGCGTGGCGCTCAGCATCTAAGGTCCTACGGGCTTGAGTCTGCGTATAGGTCTCAGAAGCTCTTTGAGTCGCATGACGCTGAGAATCTAACATCTGACGCGTCTGAGTCTGCTCTTCAGATTCTTGGCTTCTAGCAACTTTTGCAGTTCGAGCTCTGCTAGAACTACGGCTTAGATTGGATTTACGTTTGCGTGGCATATCGAAAACAATAAAACAATAATTAAAGATTTGTAAAATCGGTAGTTTTAAAAACTACAACGTAAGACAATTTTTTATAAAAACTTCGATAAAGCAAACTTTTTTACTTATAACCTAAATATCTAAATCAATCAATAACGTATTGAACCGAAACAACTATGCACCTGACAAACCTTTTATACCTAAAACCTAAATTAACTAAATAAATTCAAAAATATTGAATTTATGTACCACACCACAATACACAATTTTCTTCACTACTGGTACTACCTACTTATCTATCAAAACTAACATAAAAGTACTATAAATATAATGACAAAATCTATTACTAAACTAATTTACTACGAACTATAAACATCCTGATGTGAGCTAAAAAACACTTAACCTACACATGAATAAAATTGAGAATTAACAAATGAAAGCGACTGCAAAAATAAAGAATAATACGTATCTGAGTAAACCTAGAGATATGAATGATTGGTTAAGAAAATACCTACATCTAACAGCTACCTTAACTACCTAATAATAAAAATGTAACTAAGTACTTAATAAAAATACGAAAATGACGTCAACTTGGACTCAAAAATAATAACCTACCAAATATTTATTTAGATATCTAAAACAAAGGACTAAATTAAAGCTTACAGACCCTACGCGTAGACCGTAGTACCTATTTCAACTCTGAATTTAAAAAGAACGTTTTTAGCTAACCAAAAATACGCAACGAATAGAGTTTCGTAACGCAATATTTCAATATTCGCATACGTGCGACGACGACGTCTGCCCTCGTGCGTCTGCCCGCTTGGGTAGGCACAGTTGGGCACGGCCCTCCCCTCGCGCCGCACCGCCTCTTCGCTCGGCGCAGCGTCTTGTATTCACTACGACGACGTATGATTTGAAGGTTTGCGTTATATTGAATTATTTTCCCTCGTTGAATAGTAAACAAACTAAGTGTAGGTGTTATAATTTCGGTGATGAACTGATTACCTATCCGTTTCTTTGTCTAAAATGAGTATTAACTTATCACTATGATTGATTACTGAGCATAAAGTTCGTATAAATGTCTATCTAATTACCTCCTCAAGTTTAAAGCGTAGCTAGTTATGTAGTACTATATTAATTCTGTGGTGTAGGTAATTAGATTTTATCTGTATGTAATTTAACAGTCAGTTGAATAAAAAATCGTATACAAATCAGATCAATAGCTATGGCGTAATGTGATTCTAGACAGAGTTTTAATGTTGTAGATAGGTAGCTGTGTATAGGTTCCTGTGGGAATGAGATATTTTCCCGAAGTAAAAAGTAGTCTGAATTTTGGTACCTTCCTACCCTATAAGTTAAGTAGTGTGATGGTATGTCGCTAAGTTTCGATCCAAGTAAAACTGTTAAATAAAGACAGATGCATCAAAATTTTATAATAAATTCCCTAAATTATGGCGCCTACCGACCCTCTAAGTTAGAAAAGTGATCAAATACTAACTTTAAGTCTTAGTAACACTCATTTAAAAAAAAACATCAAAATCATTTCAGTAGCTATGGCGTCATTCGCTTCTTGACACGATCACGCTAGATTTCCGCGGGAATGAGGTATTTTCCCGCCGTAAGAAGTAGCCTGTGTCCGTGCCTAGGATCCTATCTTTATATTAACCAAGTCTTATAAAAATCCGTTCAGACGTTAAGGCGTGAATGAGGTAAACTTTTAAACCAAACTATTAAAAATCACTAACTTAATTAGTTTTCTGCCTACTGCCTACGCCTTAAGTACGATAGCATGAATATTAATAGCCCATATCCTTTTCTAGGTTACTATCTATCACCTAACTAAATTTCATCAAAATCCGTTCAGCCGTTTAGGCATGATAGAGCAAAATTCCCACCAAAAACCATAAAAAAATCACTAACTCAATTCAGTTTTCTGCCTACTTCCTACCCCCTAAGTACTATGACGTGATCATTTTGATCTTATATCCGTTTTTAGGTAACCATCTATTACCTTACAGATCTGTTCAGCCTTTTATACGTGAAAGAGCAAAAGTCCCAACAAAAACGACTAAAAATCACTAACTCAATTTAGTTATCTGCCTACTGCCTACCCCTAAGAACGATGGCGTGATTATTTATAGCCTATGACCATTTCTAGGTTATCATCTATCACCATACCAAATTTCATCAAAATCCGTTCAGCCGTTTAGGCGTGAAAGAGGAGCAGACAGACAGACAGACAGACAGACAGAGTTACTTTCGCATTTATAATATTAGTATGGATGAGCGATTGAACAAGCGAGGTCTTAGACTTCGTGGGAAGGAAATGTTCTAAACGGTAGAGAACGTAACATGGCAATGGCTTTACGACTCACAACTGAAACCTGAGTTCTCCAATTCAGCGTGCTGTCGATTTGTAGGCCAAGATTTTTAACAGAGTTACTGAACGGAATTATAGTACCTACTATCATAATAAATAGGAGGTAAGTCTGCAAAATTAATTTTAGCCACCAGTACAGCTTGGCATGTCAAAGGATTGACCAAAACTCCATAACGAGTAGACAAATCTTTGATAGCTGATAAGTTGTCGTTTAATTTTTTAATACCATTATGGATGTCCCCAATTTCAGCTTGCACGTATAGTTGAAGATCATCGGCATACATATGGTACGAGCAATCGAAAATGGAGGTAATAAAGTTTATAAAAATTGGAAAAATTATTGGAGAAAGAATACCGCCTCGCGGCACACCAGCTTCCACATCAGCCCAGGCTGATGTCATTTGCCCCACACACACTGACTGCTGTCGACCGCGAAGATAAGATGGAAACCATTCGAAAGCATTAAGGCCAAAATTTAGATGAGACAGTAAGGAAAGAAGGATTTTATGATCAACTGTGTTGAAAGCATTTGAGAAATCAACTAGTACCAGTACTGTTACTTTTTTTTCTTCCATGCCTTGTGTAATATCGTCTGCAACGTTAATTAAAGCAGTAGTGGTACTATGACCAGGACGAAACCCAGACTGATGTATACTCAGTAGGTTATATTTAGAAATAAAAGTACGTTTACGTGGTAGAGCCATGCTGCAATTATATTAGTAGTATAGTTGTAGCACGAATGGGTCGGCTCGACCGGGGAAGGACCACGCTCTCACAGAATACCAGCGTGAAATAGTAGCTTAATGCTGCTGTATTTCGTATGGTGAGTGTAGAGAACCGGAGACCCTTTTTACTGGAAATGAGGCATTCCATCTCAGTCCTCACGGGTGACAACGCATCTGCATTTTGATTTGTAATGGAAGATAGATGTAGATCTCTATGGGCCGCAGCAACCACTTACCATCAGGTGGACTGTGTGCTCGTTTGTCACCCTATCCTATAAAAAAAAAAAGTAGAAATTTGCTTGTAAACACAGGATTCTAAAATTTTGGAAAGAAAGGGTAGAATGGATATAGGGCGAAAATGATTAGGAAGAATGGGAGTAGGACCTTTGGGAGGGGCTCTATAAAAGCCCTTTTCCAAAGAGTACTCATCTGAATCAAGAGAAAATTTTATAATATGGGATATAACCGGAAGAAGCTGCTCTAGTATAAATTGATAAAATAGACTTTTTGACATCATCCTGAGAAACAGGAGAGAAATTAAAGGTATATTAGGAATTTGCAAAAAAGCAATGGAAGCCACAGTTTGGATACGAATTGCTTTTACAGAAGCGAAATGATGGTTGATTTCATCAAGTGATAGAGAAGGACCACAATCCAATTTAGCTGGCCTGCAGAGACCAAAAGATCTGAGAAATTTCCACACTTCGGCGGGAGAAGAATTATTAATACAACTATGGAAATATCGGCGTTTAGCTGCCCGTACCATTTGATTGCACCTATTCCTAGCTGCTAAAAGACAACCAATTTTCTTCAATGTGTTCTCTCTTGAGTTTAAGATTGATGTACTTCGGATTCTACTATAGTATGGTAAATGGTCTATGATGAAGATTATTTGACGCTATTTTTACAAAACATAAATGTTTTCAGGGGTTGAGTTGTCAACTATAGATTATAGTATCTATACTACTATTGGGTACTATTGGCTATCGATATAATATTATCTAATATAGTGTAAAGTTGTTAATATCGGCGGGGGTTAGTCTACTCCTAACTTTTTGACATTATAAATAGGACTAGATTAATACCTATTCTACTCTCCTGTCCGGCGAGCAGTTTGGCGTATGGCTCTGGGGAGAGCGCAGGTCGTGTTGATCCCCAGGGCAAGTCTGAGGAGTTCTCCTTCACGTGGTTGCCGCCTGTTATTTGGTCTGGTTCAATAGGAAACAGACAGAACAGAAACACTCGGACGATCCTCTTTTTCTTTTCTTTTATCCCTCCCCCTTTTCCTATCCTAACCCAATTCAAGGTGTCAAGCGTACCGTACCGATGAATGGGTGGCTGGAGGGAGTCCAGTTGCAAACGGTGCCTACCCAAAACCAGGGCGATTCGGGTAGTATTTTAGCCCTTCCCTCGGCATGCGGGGCTCTGTCGGGGGTGACCAAGTATTTCCCTAGCTACTCGTGGAAACAAAATAGATGAAAACCGACATTTTGTTAAAGACACTGAGAAGTCTCCTTTAATGAAATTAGCTGCAGGTTTGGAAGAGACTCTTTTCCCTGTGTTCCCTGCAACAGTGCGCCCCAACCTGGGACGAGCCGTGAAGTGGAGGGCACGTTTGCACCCGAACCACAATCGGAAACGAACCAGGGAGGGGAAAAGAAAAAGTTCGCTAGGCCTTATAAGCTTAGTGGGGCTGCGAGGAAAATGTACCGAAGGCTGATAGCAGCTGAGATTGTTGCCGAAGAGGCCCTCTCTCTGCCAGAAGCCTTGGGACGAAATTTCTCTGCCCAAGCCTCCCCCAGTTCCGAAGGCGAAAAAACGCAGTCGGTCTGAGGAAGAGTCCTCCAAAGATCAGCCCAGGAAGACTGTGAAGCTGGCAACGGAGGAGAAGAAACTCAGCTTCAGTGCCGTAGCTAGCTCCGCGCGTATAGGAATACGCAATTCGAATCCTATGAGTGTGGAGCAGATGCGGCTAGTCCACCGGGCACTAACACAGGCCATCGCTAAGACGGCCTGTGGGTCGCAACCGGGAATGGGCCCAAAATTTTCGGGTTTCACACACAAGCCAGGTTGGATTCTGGTAACGTGCCTGAATAAGGCAAACCAGGACTGGATTGTGGGTGAAATTGGAAAACTAAAGCCCTGGCCGGAGGCAGAGCTCTCGGTAATACCCGAGGGGTAATACCGAGGGGGGGGTGCCTAAGCCTCAGCTGGGCATTACCTACTTGCCCCGCAGCGAAGCCGACTCTTCAGAGGAGGCGGCTGTGCTGTTGAGGACACAAAATGAAGGGCTCCATACTGAGCTCTGGAGAATCCTCCACCGTAGGGACGAGGAAAATGGATTTCTAGTAACCTTTTCTCTGGACGACCCATCGGCGGAGGCTCTTCGGAAGGCGGCAGAGTCATCCTTGGCTTTAAGATGACAACTTTTAAATTCAAGGGAGGCTCTGACGCGGCAATGGACAAGAGCCTTGGGTGGCCAACGGTCAAGTTCTGGGATTGGCGGCTGCCGGTAAGATTCTTGTCAATACCAAAGGCAGTAGACCCAGAGCTTGTATAATTTATAATAAAAATATTGAACTTTTAGCTGTTCCAGAGTACTGCAATGATGACCTGGTTACAGCCTTCATAAATCTCAAGGGATGCACAGGAGCCAGAGTTATCATTTGCTCAGTCTATCTTCCCGGCGAGAACGCAGATCCTACCATCGAGTTAGAGCGAGTGGCGGAGTTAGCCCGAAAACACAACGCCAAACTTGTGGTGGGTTGTGATGCTAATGCTCACCACACAGCCTGGGGAAGCAACAACATCAACAAAAGAGGTGAGTTACTTTATGTATTTCTCATCTCCAACCGCCTGGTAAGCCTAAACTTAGGTTGTACACCAACCTTTGTAACGCGTGCTAGGCAAGAAGTGTTAGACATAACCTTTGCTACCAATAACATGTCCAGGCGGATAAATGACTGCATGTTAGTAGCGAAAACTCGATATCTGATCACAAGCACATTAAGTTTGTGATTGGAGCATCACCAACCTTTGAAACCGTTACTTTTAGGAATCCGAAAGCGACCTCCTGGGATATCTACAGAGATAGCCTAAGGAGGAATTTGGAAACGTTTCCTAAAAGCATCAAAACAATTGAAAGTCTGGAGTTAGCGACGGAGACAGTAACCGTAGGTATCCGTGAAGCCTTCGAGGACAGTTGTCCCGTCAAAACCAAGACCTCAACACAAAAAGTTTCTTGGTGGAATTCTATTCAGCTGAAAGACCTTAGGGAAAAGACCAGGAAACTATTTAATAGGGCTAAGAAAACCAAAGAGTGGGATATTTATAGTGCAGCCCTAACTGAATATAATAAAGAAATTAGGAAAGCCAAGAGAGCATCGTGGAGGAAGCTATGCGAGGAAGTTGAGTCTTTGCCTCGCAGTGCAAGACTACACAAGGTGCTATCGAAAGCTAAACCTAATCAGATCGGGCTTCTTAAAAAGCCGGATGGTAACTTCACTAATAGTGAAACAGAAACATTGGACTTACTAGCGTCAACCCATTTCCCAGGGTCATACAAGACTTTAGCCTTGAACTCTTTCAGAGCCCTACGAAGGCCTTGCAATGAGGACTGGCGTACGGCCGCAAAGATAATAAGGCCAAACCTGGTGCAGTGTGCTGTTGACTCCTTTGAACCATTTAAATCTAGCGGGGAGGATGGAATAATTCCCATCCAACTACAGAGGGGTATCGATATCCTTCTTCCTTATCTGGTGAAAATCTTCAGAGCAAGTTTTGCATGGGGATATATTCCAGAACGATGGACAATTGTCAAGGTTCTATTTATACCTAAGGCTGGTAGAAAGGACTATGCTTTACCAAAGTCCTTTAGACCTATAAGCCTATCTTCCTTTCTCCTTAAGACATTGGAAAAGGTTATAGATAGATATGCCAACAGCACCCCCACCCCCCAACAACACTCCCAAACCCCCCCCCCCCCCCTCCTTCCCCCCCCCCCCCTTCCCCCCCCACCCCCCCCCCCCCATAAAACCCCACCCTTCCCCGAAACCCCACAAATAAGGAACAAAAAAAAACCCTTCCCCGATGTAGCTCTAGCTACGAGGCCCATACATTACAAACAGCATGCTTACTGCAGAGGCAAATCTACGAAAACAACCCTGATCAGTGTCACTAAAAAAAAAGCACTGGAGAATAAAGAAATAGCTCTTTGTGCCTTTCAAGATATTGAGGGCGAATTCGACAGTAGCCCCACATCACTGCTGATTGGGGGCCTGACATCTAAAATGTTGACCCTACAACCATCAGATGGGTGAATTCGATGCTCTCAAACAGAAAGGCAAAAATAGCGTTGTTTCAAAATTCGATTGAGGTTGCAACTACAAGAGGCTACCCACAAGGAGGTGTTTTGTCACCTCTTCTTTGGACACTTGCGGTTAACCAACTATTGTAGAAAATGGCAAACCTACGCATTGACACACTGGGTTATGCTGATGACCTTGTGATCATTGCGAGGGACTTTTGCCAAAGTACTTTATCGGCAATAATACAAAGAGCCCTAAACACCATAAATAACTGGTTATCAGTTAATGCTGATAAAACTGTTATAATACCCTTTACCAAAAAGAGACGGTTGGACAAATTAGTCCAACCAAAACTTAATGGTAAAGAAGTACCATTTTCCACGGAAGTTAAGTACTTGGGCGTAACAATCGACCAAAAACTAACGTGGAACTCTCACCTTAGCAACCTATGCCATAAGGCGAATATTGCTTTAGGTACGTGCAGTCGTTTGGTCTGGAACTACTGGGGCTTGCGTCCCAGTATGATCTGTACAGCAGCATAGTGAGGCCGATTCTCGCCTACGCCTCTATTGTCTGGTGTAACAAGGCCAACCAAAAGACGACTGCGGACAGACGAAATAGTCTACAAAGGACTGCCTGCCTAATGGCAACTGAAGCGATGCGATCATCGCCTGGAACGGCTCTTAATGCACTTCTATGCCTAACGCTCCTTGATCTCTATCTAGAAAAGGAGGCGAGGGCTAGTTTGTATAGGATTAAAACCCAGGGCAGTCTGAGCTTGCTCTCCTACAGATTGAGATCCATGCTCGACTCAATTAAGGAATCACCGGTTTAATGCATGATCTCAGATATCATGCGTCCACTACACACTTTTGATAAAAAGTATATAGTGGAATTACCCTCCAGAGAAGACTGACTGAACGGCCAGGTTATCTGTGAGGTCGGTAGCCTCATATGGTATACCGATGGGTCTAAAATGGGCCTCGACGTAGGCTTTGGAATTTACGGGGAACGCCCCAAATTCAAACTTAGTATGAATTTGGGCAGATACCCACCTCTATCTTCCAGGCAGAAATTTTCGCCATACTTCGGTGTGCGGAAATCAATCTGCAAAAACACTACCAACCATAAAATTTACATAAACTCTGATAGTCAAGCAGCACTGCTAGCGCTGAGATCAAACTTAGTGAACTCAAAGCTAGTTGGAGATTGCGTGAACCGTTTAAACGTCCTGGGTTGTAACAACAGGGTCGTTTTAAGATGGGTTCCGGGTCACGAGGGTATTGTAGGCAACGAATTTGCCGACAAACTTGCACGGGAGGGCTCAAAGTGCACACAATTTGGACCCGAGCCTTTTTGTGGAATCTCAAGAAGCCTAGCCCGATTGACCCTTGAAACTCTTTATCACAATAAATCACTTAAGATCTGGTCTGACACACCAGGCTTAAAACATTCTAAAACCTTAATCCGGGCTTTTGATTGTAAATTCGCTTAAGAAGCCCTGGGATTAAGTAAAAATAAATTGCGCATTCTGGCAAGAGCCCTAACTGGACACTGTTGTCTTAAAAAGCACATGTCCATCCTGGGACTAAGTAACTCAAGAATGTGTCGGTTCTGTTCCATAACGGAAGAAACGCCTCTACACATCCTAACCGATTGCGGACCCTTAATGCGCAAACGTAACATCATCTGATCTGGGACGCTATCTACTCCGCCCAGAAGAAGTGAAATTGCTCACGCCTAAGCAACTCCTTCGATTCATTGAAGACATAGGGCTTAGCAGTGAACTATAGCCGTAGCAGCGATCACAATAGACCTTTTAGGTCGCAGTGATACTGGTCTCTTTACCTAGACCTGCATAGCTGCTCGCATATAATAAAAAAAAGTTGTTAATAAAGGTTCAAAGCAGCAAAATATTCCTTTCAAAATATGATATTAATTTGAAGCGTCATCATAATTACATATATTCACAAGTCTACTGGTGCAGTGGCGGTTTTCACACATTTGCCGCCAGTAAGTAGGCTATTAAAATTTTGTCACCCCTACCGACTTCTACAAGTCGATAACCTAGTTCAGAATCATATTAATTACAGTTTTTTTTTTCAATGAAATTGTAAGTTAGTGATTTGTGTACTATCGTCCTAATTGTACCACCCTTTTGCCGTAATTAGTATAATTGTGAACTAGGGGAACGATGTGTTAGTTACTAGATTATTTTTACAATCGAAAGATTAAGTTAAGATTGCACAAGAAATAGCTTGTGGGTATATTTCTGAGCTAATTAAAGCTCACTCATGTATTACTAATAAGGCGGGGTCAGTTATAATTTAATACTACTTAACACATTCGGTAGCCAGGAATAGCGGGGCCGCCGGGGACTGGGGGCCGTCTCTTCGTAACTCTCATCATGGGGTAGTGGACTACACGGCAACATTACGAGTATATTCGGTTGGTGACCGTGGTAACGGCGGTGCAGGGGGTGCTAAGAATCTCCGGAGGTTCGGTTGCCACCTAAGACGACTCGTCCTGGCAACATATAACGCACGCACCCTGAAGACTGACGAGGAGATCTTGGAGCTGGAAGAAGAGATAGACAAGTTGCGCTGGAATATTATAAAAGTAACTCGCACCACGCTCTTCTACCTGAGTAGGCTCAACATCAACAGAACAGTGGTAGAGCCACGCGGCAGCTTTGCTGTTGCACGTATGGGTCTGCTCAAACCGGGGTGGTACCACGACCTCACAGAATACCGGCGTGAAGTGGAAGCTCTCTTTCGTCTGCTGAGTGCAGGTGGCCGGAGGCCCAAAACCCCCCCCCCCCCATCAACATGGTAGCGGAATTAAATGATGATAGACTACCCCAGGAGGGTACCAGCACCGCAGGAGAATCCCTCGCTGAGAATCCTTGATCATGTTTCGCCACTTCTGAGCGTGGGTGCTCAGGCTGCCCCGCGTATTCTGGGGGGGGGGGGGGCAAAATTCCGCTCAAGACTACAACTGCTCGGGGCAAACGGAGCAACAAAACCAAGGCGACCCCTGCCACGCTGTCCGTGAATTTCTGCAATATCAGGGGACTTCACTCTAACCTAAACGCCGTCCACTACCATCTCGAGACGGCAATGCCGGCTCTGCTCTTTCTGACCGAGACGCAGGTGTCCTCTCCGGCTGATGTCTCGTATCTCTCCTACCCGGGGTACAAACTAGAACACTCCTTTGTGCCTCGGGCTGGAGTTTGCGTTTACGTTAGAGAGAACATCTGTTCTCGACGCCTCGGCAGACTTGAAGGTTCGGACCTGTCCATCCTTTGGCTACGCGTAGACAGCGACGACCATCCGCGCGTCTACGGGTGCCTCTATAGGTCCCATAGCAGTAATGCCGAAACAGACCGACTCTTCGACCACGTCCAAATGGCTACAGATTCGTTGCTACAGCAGATCCCTTCCCTCCGCAGAGATCGTGATCCTCGGCGACTTTAACGCCCATCACGCCGAATGGCTTAATTCACGTTTAACCGATCATGCGGGGGAGATCTGTTCATGATTTTGCCTTGGCATATGGTCTGACACAACTGGTTACTTCGCCTACGCGGATTCCAGATGTGGAGGATCATGCGCCTTCCCTGTTGGACCTTCTGCTGACCTCTCACCCGGACGGATATCAGATTTCCGTTGACGCCCCTTTAGGCTCCTCGGACCATTGTCTTGTTCGGAGTGTGGTGCCACTCACGCTGAAATCGCAGTTGCAATCTGCAGGCTGCCGCCGTGTTTGGCACTATAGGTCAGCCGATGGGGATGGGATGCGGTCTTTCTTTGCATCCTACCCTTGGAGGCGGGTTTGCTTCTCGCCGGATGATCCCAACGTTGTTGCGGATTCTGTCACTGATGTGATACTTCAGGGTATGGAACTTTTTATTCCTTCCTCTGTGGTGCCCATTGGAGGCAACTCTCAGCCATGGTTTGGTCGCTCCTGTAAAATACCATCATGCTATAAGCAGGAGTGCTATCAAGCCTGGGCTGCCGCATTAGCGTCCCGGGATGTAAACACCAGCGCTCTTAAAAACAAGTATAATTCCGCCTCTAGGTCCTTCAAAAGAGTCATTGCCAAGGCAAAGTCAGAGCACATAGGCAGAATTGGCGAGAAACTAGTCCACCTTCCTTCTGGAACCCGTGCATTCTGGTCTCTCGCCAAGGCTGTCCAGGGGAATTTCTGTCAGCCATCTTTTCCATCTCTGCACAGGGAGGACGACTCACTGGCCCATACCGCAAAGGAGAAAGCCGATCTTCTAGGCTCTTTCTTTGCGTCCAACTCGGCTCTCGATGACGGGGGGAGGACGCCGCCGACCATCCCGCGGTGTGAGTGCTCCATGCCGGAAGTGCAGTTCACACAGCGCTCGGTTCGCAAAGCACTCCTCTCCCTGGACATCCACAAATCGAGTGGGCCTGACGGAATCCCCCCAATTGTGCTGAGGACGTGTGCTCCAGAGTTGGCACCGGTTTTAACGCGTCTTTTCCGGTACTCCTACTCCCTAGGCGTAGTCCCAAAATTATGGAAGACGGCTTTCGTCCACCCGAACCCTAAAAAAGGCGACCGCTCAGACCCGTCCAACTACCGGCCTATCGCCATCACCTCCTTGTTCTCCAAAACAATGGAGTCCATTGTAAACTGCCAGCTCATGAGGTACCTTGAGGATCACCAGCTGATTAGTGACCGCCAATACGGTTTTCGCCGTGGTCGTTCAGCTGGTGATCTTGTGGTCTACCTAACTCACAGATGGGCGGAGGCAGTAGAGTCCAAGGGGGAGGCATTGGCCGTTAGTTTGGACATTGCGAAGGCCTTCGATCGGGTTTGGCACAAAGCGCTTCTTTCGAAGCTCCCTTCCTATGGGCTTCCCGAGAAATTGTGCGATTGGATCACCAGCTTTATTGCAGATCGGGGCATCAAGTTCGTTGTAGACGGTGCAAGCTCCGATTGCAAGCCTATTAATGCTGGTGTTCCACAAGGCTGCGTGCTATCGCCAACGCTGTTTCTTCTGCATATCAATGATATGTTGCAAACCCGTAACATTCATTGCTATGCAGATGACAGCACTGGTGATGCTCTTTACACCGGCCGAGCCAATATTTCTCGGGAAAACGTCTCCGAGTGCCGGGACAAACTTGTGTCTGAAGTCGAGTCTTTGCTGAACAGAGTCTCGGATTGGGGGCGCCTAAATCTAGTCCAGTTTAACCCCCAGAAGACACAAGTTTGCGCGTTAACCGCTAAAAAGAACCCCTTTGTCGTATCTCCTCAGTTTCAAGGCACTCTCCTTGTTGCCTCAGCCAGTATCGGAATCCTCGGCGTCGACATATCGAGTGACGTGCAGTTTCGTGGTCACTTGGAATAGAAGGCCAAATTGGCCTCTAAAAAGCTTGGCGTGCTCAGCAGAGCGGGACAGTATTTCATGCCGGCACACCGCCTGCAACTTTACAAGGCGCAGGTTCGGCCGCACATGGAATACTGTTCCCATCTCTGTGCTGGGGCTCCCCAGTACCAGCTCCTTGCACTTGACCGCATCCAGCGCAGAGCGGCTCGAATCGTCGACGACCGAGTGCTTTCCGATCGGCTCGATTCACTGGCACTGCGAAGAGATGTTGCATCTCCTTGCATTTTCTTTCGCATATACCATGGGGAGTGCTCTGAGGAATTGTTCGGATTAATCCCAGCCGCCAAATTTCGTGAACGCACTACGCGGCAAACGTCGCGATACCATCCACATCATCTGGATGCTTGGCGGTCCACCACTGTACGTTTCAAGAGGAGTTTTCTTCCGCGTACAACCTCTCTGTGGAATAGTTTACCACCAGCGATTTTTCCGGACCGATACGACCTGGGGACCTTCAAGAAAAGAGCGTACTCCTTTCTAAAGGGCCGGCAACGCACCTGCAATTCTGAAAAAAAAACTGAGTCATAGATACCAAACTATATTTAGTGACTAACTCATCTACCAGTGTCTTAGTCCATTTTCCCATGGTCTAAGACCAGTGCACAAGCTCAACCTAAACCGCTTGAAGTAGAAATCTAAAATTTGGACAGTAGGTACCTAGCTACCTTTTATGACGTAGAAATTCACTATGAAATCATTTTGGAAAATTCGATCCCTAAGAGGGTGAAATAAAGGTGTTATAGTTTATTATTTTATTAAAAAAAATATTTTACAGGGCGATTGACTCGGTACTTACTGAGAGTACTGTACTTATTTAAAAAATAAATAAATACGTATTTTGCGATTTCAAAATAAACCGTGCAGAGGCTATGCAATTTTGTATGGAAATAAAATATTTTGGTATTTTTTAAAACAACCCCTTACCGGGGGAGGGAGAAAAGGGGTAGATAATGTTCAATTAGAAAGGAAAAAAATATTTAATGCTTTAAAGAAATTAAATAATACTCAATTCACACTTTAATAATAGTTCTTACGGTTTTATTAAACACGGGTTCAAATTTTGTACGAAAAATATTGAATTAAATCTACAAACCGCTGGATGTAGATGGGTGAAATTGGGACAATAACTTATTTTACTATATAGGCATCCACTAAGAACTAATTTTTTAAAAATTTAAATCCTTGGATAGAAAAATAAGGTTTTAAAATAAGACGACTCCGTGGCGCAGTGGCTTAGCAATGAGTGGCTGCGCTGAGGGTCGCGGGTTCGAATCCCGCACGCAACAAGTATTTGTATGGCCTACAAATAATTGTTCCGGGTCTGGATGTTTGTCCTTGTGCAATTTATGTTTGTAAACTGCCCCCCCGGTACAGGAGAAAAAAAAAGGTTTTAAAGATGTTTTTAAGGGGTGATTTCGTATTTGTTTAGGGAAAAATTATACGTAATTTGATTTCATGATACGTAATTTCATTTATTTTGTTAGTGTAGGTACTTAGTTGTAGGTAGGCATTTGATTATAAGTAGTTTTCATTTTAAATTTTTTATTTACTATCAATAATTAGTGATGGTGCTTGCTTATTTAGGGAAATATCTTATTTGCTGTATGGCAACCAAATATTGGCTAGAGAAATTCGGGAACAAATTGGGGATTACATTATTGTGATAATTTTGTTGTTTATTTACAAAATAAAACACAAGCGTACAGTTTGCCCTATTCGTTTCTTGGTTAGTTTGTGGGTCCATTTATTTGTTTGTCTGATTGACCAACTAACTGAATGTTTTTATTCAGATTAGTGTCTTTCCAAGTGTCATCATCACTTAGAATAGCGAAAATACTGATTCCACGCGAACGAAGTCCATTGCACAGCTAGTCATAAGAATACATTTCTTCCAAGAAAAAAGTTTTTTCCATAAGAGTTGATGATAGCAATTCCCTCATTTTGCTCAAAAACGAAAACTTCATTGAACCTTTAAATTTTTTTCTAATTCGGATAAGAGACTATCAATGAGAAAGAGAAATATGTCAACCCTGAAAATATCACTCGTAGTTATCCTCATTTCTTCATTCGAGTTTGAGTTTTTTTTTCTTTTTGGGTTGTTTTTTCCTCATGGCTTTTGTATACTGATTCGACACGCTTAATTTCATCGCCTTTTCTTCGAAATAGTAGATACTTAAGATTTTCTCTTTCTGCTATTAAAAACTTGCAAAAAGATTCATAAAGATCGAGTCTACGGTAGAAATCTGAGTTTGAACATTCACTACACAATCATTACCGCCATTTTCAGATTTTCTAAATTCAAAAAAACTATTCCTGTCGCTTCGTTTCGCATTACAGGCTTTTCGGTATTATTATAACATCCTTAATTGATTCCAAAGTTTTAAGGACTTCATACAAATAACCTTTCAAACTTCCACATGCGTCCTCTTTAGCTGACCAACGTGTCAGATCTACTGTCTTTACCGTTTTCCCGGTCACTATTTTTTTTTGTTATGCTGGAATTGAATGAGAACAATTCCTCAGAGCACTCCTCGTGGTAGATGTGATAAAAATGCAAAGAGATGCAACACCTCTTCGCAACGCCAGTGTATCGAGCCGATCGGAGAGCACTCAGTCGTCTACGTTTCGAGCCGCTCTGCGCTGGATGGGGTCAAATGAAAGGAGCTGGCACTGGGGCCCCGGCCCATAACATAGCCCGGGAACAGTATTCCATGTGTGGCCTATCCTACGCCTTGTAAATTTGCAGTCGGTGCGCAATGAAGAAATACTGTCCCGCTCTGCTGAGCACGCCAAGTTTTTAGAGACCTTAGTGTATATTCCAGCTCTTGGATAACTGGAAACCAAAGGGTATAAAAAACAGTACTTTAGTAGAAACCAAATGGAAAGCCACATAATAAGCTTTGACATCCCTGTATAGGGTTGCCAACTTCTTCTTTTACGTGGTAGAGCCACTCTGCAGCTATATAATGATTGTAGCATGAATGGGTCGGCTCAACCGGGGAAGGACCACGTTCTCACAGAATAATAGCATAAAATAGCAGCTTATTGCTACTGTTTCGTATGGAAAGTGTAGAGTGTAGAACTGGAGACTCCTTTTTATTGGAAACGAGGCATTCTATCTTAGTCCCTGACCCCTGAGGGTCAGAATGCATTTGCATTTCGATTCTTAGTCGAGAATATGGATGTAGAGCCACAGCATCCACTTACCATCAGATGAACTGCGTGCTCGTTTGTCAACATTATTTTATTTAAAAAAAACATTAGTACTATTAAAAATGTCATAGAAACTGGGAGAAATATGTAATGATTTCTTATATTTACGCGAACACTACACATTGATTAAAACTACTTTTACGGATTTTATCGCGTTTATTTTTAATTCCCGATTGGTGAAGACAAGGTTGTGCGAGACGTTACTGCATAAACATGCGTCACGTAGTTTAGCAGCGGCAGGAGGGGGGAGTGGTACGGAAGAGACGGTAGCGGTGGGAGCGGTTCGCCGGTCGCACAGAACGACAGTTTAGATAACGATCGCACGGTTACATTGTCGGGTTATCCCTGTAACACGAATAAAACTAATTCAGTACAGTCCAAGTTTAATTTATTATCTTCAGGGTAGGCAGTACTCCCTATCACAAGGTGTACAGGGCACTGTCCCCACCACCGATGTTTCGGGCGCTTTCCAGCACCCTTATAATTAAAAAGCTGAAGGTACTCCGGGTTTAACAATGACATCGGGACGTCAGTCATCTCAGTCCCCCGTGACCATGGGTGCTGGAAAGCGCCCGAAACGTCGGGAATTAAAAATAAAAGTAATTAAAAGTAAAAATAAACGCGATAAAATCCGTAAAAGTAGTTTTAAGAAATATGTAAGTTTCTTCCTAGGTGATGCATCCACTAACGAGGCGAAGTATGTTGTATGCTGAAGTGTTACAGTTGCTTCTACAGAATTTGTGGTACGTGGCTCGTGGCTCGCAGCTTGCAGCAGTTGTCAAGCACGAGCGCGCGGGCGGGCGGGTGAGTCGATGCGACAGCCCGTATCTGTGTTATTTCCGTATATATTACTATACTCTTTGCGACAGCCTTTATACTATCAGCAAAAATAACAAGCGGACCAAAATTTGCAATGAGTTTAGGAACCCTGCTTTTTTATCAGCTCTAATTACCAGTCTTTAAGAGGAAATGCAAGCCTTTTGAGAATTAGGTATTTGAAGAAACTATCGCTGTCACTCTGCAAGCGCGAGTGCGACAAGGACAACTGCAGATCCGACTGAGACACGGAATAGCCTAAGTAAAAGGCATAATTCGAGGTTTAGCTCTCTACCATTTCCTCCTCCAATATTGAACCAATTTAAAAGATATATCATAAACTGAATAAGAAGGATGTACACTGTGTCCCTGTGTTTCTTTTTTCAGTATTAATTATTAAATTTCAGTACTAGGCCTCTGTTGACAACGGTCTAAATAGGTAATTTTGAGCTATTTGTAAGGGTTCTAGTGCTTATAAAAATAATGTATTATATTTATTTTACCGTAAAAACCATTGCTATAAGGTCATAAACCGGAAAAAAAACAGGCGAGAGCGTTTGTATGGAGAAATGACCATCCGCATTTTCTCTTAAGATTTCAGTCCATACGTGTCCGGCATAATCGTCCCGCGACATTTAGCCCATATAAAAAGATAGCTCACAATATTTGTCGAAAGGGTATTGACTATTAACACTATTGGATTTTCCACGACGCCAACTCCATGTTGTAATATCCACGTGACAGCGGAGTAACGATATTCTCTAACGCCACTACCACCTCAGATCTATAAAGAAAGACAGAGCGCTACGTACATTACATGGAGTATATCTTAGAGCAGGTATAGTTAAATTACGGGTTCACAAACTGGGTTCATTACGTTTATGTTTTAAGATGTTTCTCGACTTATTTAAGCGACGCAAAAACCAAGCCAAAACTACGGTTAATTTCTTGTATGAACACGCACTCACGCATACACATGCATTAATCATTTGTCACCAACATGGTATTAGGTGCTTATGTGCGTCCAGTAATTAACTTTTGCATTTTTATTTCTTATTCTTGATAAAGAAAGAAAGTAAAGATATTAATATTTAATTCGAAACCATCCGCTTAATTAAATACAATGCTGTGTCTTCTGCATCAAACCGCTAAATCAGCCGTCATAGGTCTACATGACCTGAGGATGCCTCGTGTAGAGGCGAAACACGTGTCGTATTATCGTCGAAGGTGTCTTTCCTGGAATAGTAGTGGTGCCGGGAGTAGTGGTGTTGAGAGTAGTGGTGCTGGGATTAGTGGTGACGGGATTAGTGGTGACGGGATTAGTGCACGCAATTGAGGGAGGGCGGGAGGTGCTCTTCAATTCAGGTAAGACACATCATTGTATTTAATTAAGCGGATGGTTGCGAATTAAATATTAATATCTTTATTATAATGAATTTCCGCAAAGTAACGCCTGATTCTATCAATTATCCTGAAGAAAGAAAAAACAATGTGTGTGAATGCAGATGCAGAATGCAAATGCGTGTTAAGAAGCTCAGCATGGGTTTGGCTTTGCTTCAAATGAACGCAGTGTTTCGTCTTCTACCTACATGTTGGTCTGAGTCTCCATTATGCAAGTATATGCTACCTAGTGATTCCTATTTTTTTTTAAATGTAAATATTTCAATCTAATAAATTTTTTGCCAAGCAGAACTTACGCGTACGTGGGGCTGTGACTTATAACAATGACCTTATGATAATGGCAGTAGTTAATAATAAAACTTCACATTTCAAATATTAAAAGTTTTATTCCGTGTTAAAAATTATTAATGTTCAATCGTCTTATACCAGATACCTTGATTAAATTCTAAAACCTTAAAAGCATTCAATGACCTACAAACTTATTAATACTGTTAACATCTAAAGCAAAATCAAATCTAAAGTTAACAAAAACGATATACAAATCTTAAACGACAGTCACAGGTTGGCCCATAAAATCTGTATTAAGTTTCAATCCTCATTAAAAAAAATTAAAGTGAACATTAGTATATATTATATTCAGATATTTAGTCCGTTCTTCTCCTTTGAAATTATATCGGAATATCTTTAAAAAATCGTCAAGAGTATACTCCATTAGACAAGAGTTGATTATTATTTTTGTTTCATCTTAGAACAGTCAATTATCTTGAAAAAGAAAACTACAAGAAAAGTGCCGCAACACAATCCCACTTCATCTCGGAGTAGTTTAATTGCATTTTCAAGGAGTGTGTACATGATGCTTGTCATAAACAATTATTAACAAACTTAAGTTTTGGCGCAATTTTTTGACATGAGTGCACAAAAAAGAACCTGCTTTTCGAAAGTTAAGCCCGGTTTACATAGGCAGTTCCTGTTTTATTCCTAAGTATGATTAGTCAAAGAAGTTGGCGGAGTACAAATAATTATTATCAATGTACCATATTATATTCGAATGATTGTAGTATCTAAAACAAAGAAAACATTTGTCGATAAATTCTTATTTTGATAAAATTATGTTCTTATGGTGAAAAGCTATAGTTGTTGTAAGTTAAAAAAGCAATTTATAATATATTACAGCTAGCAAAAAAAAAATATTACGACTAATTAATTACAAAAACTTTTATTTACATTTTATGAATTAAGATTTCTCATTTGCATTTGCAACTCGAATCGTCTGTTAGTTCTAACTCCTTTAATTATAGTTCTGTTTTCCTTTCTCTTTACATCTCTCTTCTCCGTGAATGATTTCTCCCTCATGACGGTTAGCTTCGCGGCTTCCCTCCTCACGAACGTTTTTCCAGTAAGAGAAGGCAAAGTTGCCTGTCTTATTAACACACCATTAGGTTGAGTTTCCTTCGTCTTGATCACTTTGATTTTGCTGGGCACGCTGAATGGATTCACGTCGCAATTCATTTTGAAACCGAACCTTGTGTAGCCGGGGTTCAATGATTCCAATGTTAGTAATTTCGGCCTGAACGGAGTGTCTGGTTTTCTCGGTTCCTTAGCTGAGGCTTTTTTGGGTGAATCAGCAACATTTTCTAAAAAGATAAAATTAGTATAATTTTAAATATAATTACATAGACTAAAGAGTGATCTAGACGTCAGATTGCCCGACAATTGGTTCGCGGATCCTAACTTTGAACTCCAACATTTGTGTCCAAGTCCACATTAACGTAAAGTGGAAAATATTGACACATTGTATTCTACACTATTAACCAAAGTTTATGTGGTTTGTGAATTTGTGAGATGGTTCATCATTTTTATTCTTCTCTCTCCCATAAATTTACACACGGGAGGATATTTGCCATAGTGACCTTATTTGGCAGGCGGGTTAGTGAACGCGGTTTTCATTTTGAGGTGTTATCAGGAAGATGCTGCTGCCCATTTTCCTGTCACCTGCAAGACAAGGTGAGACGCGCTTCTGGAGGAAGAAAATTGTTCGTCACGCTGCACCAGTGCGTGTTTGCGAACTTCACATATAGGTATTCGAATTATTTTACACCCGAGACATGCAGGTTTCCTCTTAGGTTTGAAAACGACAATACATATTTTTTACGGTTATTGTAGTGTCATATAACACGAATTTATAATTTAACGTTGATTATAGGTTATTGTTTCATAATCTCCTCAAACTTTAAATTTAAACCAACAATGTAGGATCTGACTGGGAGCGGAGCTCATGAGGTATGAGGTATTAAAAACCCTTGATGTGGTTTACACTGTCGTAAGAATTAATGATCGATGATATTATTTTTAACGACTACAAAAATTAAACTAAGTTTAGACCGCAAAAACAGTTAAGAAATTTTATCACTATGTGCCTCTTCCAACAATATATGTAAAAAGTTACAGCCTAAAATGTCCCACAGCTGGGCGCAATGCTGCTCTTTGCTGCAGTTGTGTGCGAGCTTAAAATGTACTCGTATTTTCCTCTATTGGACATGCATATTTCCCCACGATGTTTTCATCCACCGCCCATAATGTAGTAAATCAGCAATTGAAATTCACAAATTTTCAAATTTCATCGGTGCCATGGTTTCCTTGATAGTTGAGGTGCCTCCAGTAAATTATTTTTATACTACAAGCAATTAACGGTGACTTATCTGTAGCTAGTTAATAGATATCGAGCTATCTTTATTGATGTAGACAGCGCATGGAAATATATAGATAAGATAGTAAAAAACCGTTGAACAGAGGTTAGTAATTAGTAATAATAACATCATGTTAGTACACCGCTTTCATATTAAAATTTTATGGTTTTGGTCACGACGTTTTCTGCCACCAGCGCGGCGCGCACTTTAGAATGAGTTGAAATATTTGACTACACTAGAAATTTATAAACTTTTATTTAAATCTAATAGACTTGAGCCCGTGAATGCCAAACTTTCCTTATTTGCCTGATAGTAAGTGGATACTGTGGCCCGTAGACATCCACATTTAACCTCGACTAAGAATCAAAAAAAGATGCGTTGTCAGCCTTGAGGACTAAAATGGAATGCCTTGATTCCAGTAAAACGGGTCCCCGGTTCTCTACACTCTCCATACGAAACAGAACGCGAGTAACCCGGGTTCAATCCCCACCGGCACCAATGAAATTGTTAATTGCAATTTTAAGTGCTGATTTACCACTTGCTCGGCGGTGAAGGAAAACATCGTGAGGAAACCTGCATGTCTGAAGAATAAGAAAAAAAGATATATTTCGAAGACATGTGAAGTTAGCCAACACGCATTGGTGCAGCGCGGCGGACACTTCCTTGCCCTAAAACCCTCTCAGAAATGAGGGGAGGCCTGTGCATAGCAGTGGGACATATATAGACTGTTACTTTCCTTTACTTTTATAAATAAACTAGACTATAAAAACTAGGCTCTGAGTCTTTCCACTCGCATATGCTTCATGGTACCGTCGCAAATTACTGCCGCAGGGAAGTTTTGGTGGGAACTTGGCCGTCGACGGATTGTCGCTCCTGTTTTGTCGCTTGAATAATGGTTTGAAGTAGATTTTGATTCGTAAAAGTGATGCGATTTTATGAATTAAGTGTCTGCGCGTGTGAACTATTAAAGAAAACACATGCGAAACAAGTGCTTTGATGTTGATATAAACTTCGAGTTTTTTTGATCGCTTGGGCGCCTTATGAACTTAAGTGGCTGTCTACTCACTTTACACCATCAACCGCCAATATGAGCAGGTCACTCACTCACTCTCACACCCAAATACACACACACACTCACACGCGCGCGCACATGCGTGCACGCACGCACGATTGTAAGATTTATTAATAAATAATTATGAAATTTCTCAACCATAATATGATGTTAAATTCCAATATTAGATGGGTTAATGATAGAGGTGATTGGGGAACTCGCAATTTTCACGACACCCATGCAATATCTTCAACTAGATGGTTCATTTAGCCATCCAAGTTTCTGAATTACTCTATTCGTAACACGCTCCCTACTTACTCCCAATCTTCAGGCTTACTTAGAAGATATGCTTAGGTATCCACGGGCTGCAGTAACGACTTACCCTTAAGGTGGACTGCTACTTAGGTAATCACTTTAATTTTATATAAAAAAATAGTTTGAATCTGTCTCTTTGCCGCAACTACACGTCAAAAGCGCGCCCTTTAACATTAAGATGCATTATTTTTTAAAAAGCGCGCGCATATCATGGCTATGTCTCCGAAGAAATTCAGTAAGGTCATAATACTACTGACAACCTCGAGCAGCAAATTCGGCACGCCGAGATAGATGGCCCTGTTAGTGGTGACCTACGGACATACCAGCATCATGTGAGCTACAGGTTCTTTTTCCCTCATGTAAGTCCTGCGTAAGGGACGTTCTGTAACACCTATAGTAAACTGCTACTGTAGATGCTTGTTATAAGAACCTTGTTAAACTACCATTTATGCAGGGCTTATCTAGCCTGTCTGCAATCTCCATGTTTGGTCCAAGTGTGTTGATTATTAAAGTGTTTACATACCAGTAATGAACATGTACATACAAAAATAATAAGTGAAAGAAATGGCCTGGTTCCATACCTTTGGGGCTGATCCTCTCAATGATATTCACACTGCCAGTCGGTGTTAAGAGCTGCCGCGCCCGCTTTGCCTTCCTTTCCTGACATTCATCCAATGACTCCATCTTCTCGAAGCGTTTCTGATGCAGTGCTGCGAAATTGGGTAGTTTCGTACGCGTCACTTTGTTTTCTGGCCTTGTCTTTGATGGTGTTCCGGTCTTTTTGGACGGTGTTGATGGTTCAGAGAATTTTGCTGAAAAAATAACTGTCTATCAAATTTAAGATAAACAAGTCAATAATTATTTGAAAAAAAAAAATATAAAGAACCAACTATAAAGAACTAAGCTAATTTAAGACGTTATTTCTTTATAAAATATATATATATATATATATATATAGCCTGGATAAAAGAGGGTTGGTTCCGCTGGAGAGAGTGGGTATATTCGGGGGACTAATACACCCACCTGCGCTAGGAACTGCACAGCCGAACGCCATACGCAGGGATGAAGGAATCCTAAAGGGTTATCATATATATCATATATCCTATAGGGTATCCCTGGGGTATATAGTGTCGAGGGGCAACACATCCTCTTTAGTCCGGATTTCAAACTAAATGGTGGCCCTATCTGCTAGCCGCAAAAAGGAAAATAGCCAACCGTCACGTCAGAGGGTGCAGGCAAGGAATGTGAGGACTATCTAGTTTCCCTGAAGGTAAAGGCCATGATGACGAAGCAAATGATAGTCTATTAGGGCAGTGGGGATGGGCCTTTTTAGCCCTATCTGCCAGGTGGATCGAGCTCCCAAACTCCCGATGTCGCGCTGTGAGCCAATTTCACGTCTCTATATTCCCCCCGGTAATCCTAACGCCTGAAATTCTTTTTATTCTAAAGTAGGGCGGTCCCAATAGGGGTACGGGCTCCATGGAGGGTGAAAAGCCGGGGGAACGAATTTCAAACACATAAAAAATATGGATAATTTAAGACCCATTAGGAAAGAGAGAAAGGCGTCAGAGATGCTTACCATACTCGTAGACACCAATGAACAAGGAGAAATCCCCATTAAATCGACGGTTCCACAATCTGTACCATCCAGTGTAGGTGGCACCACCAAGGGGGCAATTTCCGCGCTGGATGCTCCCAAAACCAGTTCCTCATCAGAAGAGCAGGACTCAAGAAAGGAGCAAGATACCGCGAGTAGCAAAACTCCTGCGGATCCCCAGAGAACGGATGATCTTTTCTCTGCTGCCTGGCCAGTGGTGAATCATAAGGGGAAGGGCAAAGCTCTCAAAAAGGTGACTTGCCGACCTGACGGACCATCAAGTGGGTCTATCCCAGCGAGCAGTGGTCCAAAGGCAAAAAAAAATAAGAAGCAACGAGAAAAAGGCCGTAGAGAAAGGGCCGCGCTGGATGATTCTTAGAGCAGCACCAATAAGGATGGGCAAACTACTGCCACTGCGGAACTTGTGGCTGGAAAACCAGTAGCCGCACTAAAACTGGGAAGGATAAAAATCCAGCCCAAGTAGAAGGCGCTATCGCAGGGAACAGCTCTAAGGTATCCGCCAGGAAGCAGAGGGCTGCTAAGCGTTCTACTAGAACAAGAAGGAAAGAGCAGCAGCAATAGCAAAGAGCGGTTCTAAAGAAAACTAAAGGGCCAGAACCAATCCCCTTTGGTAATATTCATTCACTGGTATGTAGAAACTTCACTAATTAACAAGTTCAGCTTTGAAAAAATCTAGTAGACTGTAGACAAGCTAGGGAAGCCCTGCCTGAAATAAACAGTTGTTTAACCAAGATTCTAGTGAGACTGAACAAGCCACAGATCAAGATAGTTACAAGTGCCGTCACAGGACATGACTCCTTTAACAAACATTTATTTACCATAGGTCTTACAGATAGTCCCCTGTGCATGGCATGTATGGGGGTGGAAGAAACGGCGGCCCACGTGTTGCTGACATGTCCGGAGGTCGATGCCTAAACATTTTGGCATGCCGGGATTACTCCCCGAAGTTGTTTGCAACATCAAAGGACTGTTGAACTTCTTCAGGGAGATTCATGGCTCAAGTAATTACATTATTCCTGCCCACACCCAAAAACGCGCCTAGACGTGGAGTTGCGGAAAACAGCCCCGTCGTAAACTAAACTAATCAAATTATTAACAAATTCTATATGGACCAAAATGACTCATATAACAATAATATATTTGGCTTTGTACCGAAAGAGATTTACAAAATCTTATAAGTGGCGCTGTGATCGAATTATTAATAAATTTTATATTTGCAATTTAAATGGTATGTACTGAATTCAAAATTAAGCTTATCACACCACCTACCGGAAAAGGCAAACAATTTTTTTTAAATAAAATTGGGGTGACAAATGAGCACACAGTCCACCCGATGGTAAGTGGATGCTGTGGCTCGTAGACATTTACATCTATCCTTGATTAAGAATGAAAATATAAATGCGTTGCCATCCCTAAGAACTAAGATGGAATGTCAGTTTCCAGTTAAAAGGGTCTCCGGTTCTCTTCACTCACGATATGAAACACAGTAGCATTTAGCTGCTGATTTACGCCGGTATTCTGTGAGAGCGTGATCTTATCCCAATCGAGCCAACCTATTCTTACTACAACCATAATATAGCTGCAACATGGCTCTAGCACATAATAAATTATTACATGCACAATATACTTACTGTCTATATGAATCCACTGCTGAACAAAATCACCACCAGATGATATGAGATAGAGGTTTGTCTTATGTCGACACTACAGGGCGTACAATTTTATAAAAACAACAAATGTTACAGATTATGACGGCAAACAGCATTATCAGTATAATAGTAAAGGCTCTGCAATTGGTGCTTAATCTACTATCTATTAGATGCCCTACACAGTAAGATCAATTGATCAGTTCAAACTAAAACTGTTGATATTGTTTAAAATATTGAATTTTCGATATATCGATAATTATAAATATATTATCAATATCAGAGTTTTATATATGTTTATTTATCAATATATCGAAAATCCAATATTTTAAAAAATATCAACAGTTTTAGTTTGAACTGATCAGTTGGAATGATCAGTTGAACTGACCGTGTGTGCCGACCATATGAAGAAATACTTGTCCAATATGATGAAATTTTGAAAAGGCCTACATGATCTGTTTTAACGCTGATAGAGTTACGTACCTGCAGCGCTGAAGGTCCTGGGCCGCGACAACCGGTCAACTGACTGCTGTAACTCTTCTCCAAGCCTCGATCGTTTGATGCGAACATCTTCTGCATCGCTCTGCGTGTATGAACGTTTGCGAGTAGCGGGCCGCGCCACTTCTGACACTGCATAATGACAATTCACTTACAACACTTCAAGTTGGGTCTGACCAGTTGTGGGAACTTGACACTTGACGGGCCAACGAGCATGCGGCTCACGTGATGATAAGTGTCGACCGCCGCCCACAACGATACCATTACAGCCTACTAAAGTCCACTCAGCTGAAGATAGATCTCCCCCACAGATTGAACTACCACCAATAAACAAATGCAACATTAGGTGAATTGTAGGTGCGTTGCTGGATACCTCATAAAAAGGAGTAAGCTTGTTTCTTGAAGGTCCCTAAGTAGTATCAATCTCGAAAAATCCCCAGTGGTAAAAAATTCTACAAAGAAGTTGTGTGAGGAAGAAAACTCCTAGTAATTTGCACAGTAGCTGACTACTAAACATCCAGATGATGTGGATGGTAACATGAGTTTTGTAGTGATGGATGTTGGTGATATTTATCCAACATTTTCATCAACCATTTTCATAATTCCAATTTGTGAAATTATTCGGATTAATATGTGATAGAAAATGCAGTGATGCAACATCTCTTTGAAGCACCAATTCGAGCTGCTCTGCACTGGAGCTGCTACTCTGGTCAAGTGTATAAAAATGGCGCTGGTGAGCCCTGGCCCAGAGATGAACAGAATGAGATGAGATAAACAGTATAAAGAATTATTTTTTCTACTTATTTGATAATAATTTTACAATATTTAGATTGGTATTTTACAGTATAAACATAAGCTATACAGCTTTACCGTATACCGATGCCATCAACATACATAGCATGATAATTATTATGCCTAATAACTATGTCGTACATCTTATTGTTGTGATGCATGCATTGAACCGCACTCCCCGTTACAGTCAATAAACCAGTTTGCTCTCGGTGGCGTTATTTGCCTACCTGGCTTGATGTGTCGAGTTCGTATCTACAGGCTGTTCATTAAATTTGATACTAATTAATGATATTAAAGATAAACTTAATTTATATTAAAAAAATATATTATTAATAATTATTGTATATTATGTAACATTAGTTTTTAGAGTATTAATGTGTAACTTATAATATATTATTTTTATTTTACAAGACTTATTATAAGTTACTTAAGAAGTAATTCTATAATATATTTTTGATGTTGCATTGATTAATTTGTTTTTTTAGTTGTGATGGAAGTTTGTTTATGATATTGGGAATCATGTATTCTAATGTTCCTTTTCCATATAGATTTATGTTTTTTGGTAATGCTAAGGTAGGTTTCTTTGACTGTAGTGTGTTAAAATCATATTGTATTGGAATTTGTATATTTTTATTAAAGTAATTTTCAATAAGTAATATATACTTTACTTTATTATGTACAGGTAATATTTTACAGAATTCAAAGATATTATGTTGTTGGTCTTTAAATTTCTTTATAACACTTTTTGGTACTAGAGTTTTTAAAATATGGAGTTGTAAGGTGTAAATTCGGTCTAGGTGTGTTTTATAGGTCCTACCATAGCTAGAAAGACCATACGATATTATAGATTCTGCTAATGAGATATATAATTGTATTCTTATATCATATGGTATTTTGTATTTTATTAATGTTAATTTGGCCAGAATTCCTCGAAGTCTGTCGCATATATGGTCAATATGCCCTTTCCAGCTAAGGTGACTATCGATGATAAGCCCAAGGTAAGTATGTTGTTCCACTACATGCACTGCAGCTCGAATTGGTGCTTCAAAGAGATGTTGCATCACTGCATTTTCTATCACATATTAATCCGAATAATTTCACAAATTGGAATTATGAAAATGGTTGATGAAAATGTTGGATAATTATCCAAATATCACCAACGTCCATCACTACAAAACTCATGTTACCATCCACATCATCTGGATAACATGAAACAGATATGTAAATCATGTGCAAGTGAGAGAGAACACGTTCTTCAAGATTCATAATAAAACAGTCTTCTACTGAATTTGCATTCATCTCTTTATTTTAGAGTTTTATAACTTGCACTTATGGAAAGTAGATTACCAATTGCAATACAATTGCAATTTGCATATTTGATGTGGTATTCTATCTCAGATAGATATTTAAAATTTTACATATTATTTCTCTCAGCTACCACAATATCTGAGCAATAAACTTTAGTCTCCTCTCAAAACATTAAAAGGATAGGACATAGAGATGGATTTTCTAGCATTGCTGTGATAGTGATACATTACTACTAGCTTGCCAGGCAGACATTGTCCTGCCCTTTTACACAACCCTTTGTCATGTCCTATTATAAATCCTTAAATTCGCAAACAAACAATGTAACACATAATTTAAATATATTAAGATTTCTTCTATGATAAAACACTATTTTAAGCCACATGGATCCATGGACTACCTGTATGTTTTACCAGGTCAGCACTCAATCCAGTGCGAAGGCAGGGATAAATAATATAATCTAATAGTAATGTAAACAAAATACTTACAACTTTCATCAAAAACAAAGCTTTTGTTTGATCCTTTTAAGTTGGACTTGATTACTTTCCTTTTAATCTGTGAAGCAGCAGCACAGTTATTCACTGGACTGCAGAACATGACTTTGGTAGTTCTGGAAATAGGCTCAGTAACGGAAGATCTTCGTAATGATTTTTCAATAGAATGAGTCACATTAAGAACTGACTTCTCTTTCTGAGAACTTTTGATGTTAGGGAATGGAGTGCATCCTGGAGATGGTACAGATTTATGTCTATTTGGAGTTCTATCTACTGATATTTTTGGTTTTGGGGTAACAGTTCCTACTAGTGTTGGAATCTCAGTTCCTTTAGATTTTGGTGTCTCCACTACATTGGTAGTTTCCATTGTGAAAGTGCCTTCACGTTTCAGAGGTGTTTTAGGCATTTTGTTGATATTTTCAGCAGCAGTTTCTTTAATTTGATTTTTTGGTGTGTTTTGAATACTTGATTCGTCAATACTACTTTCAACTAACTCTGGAGCTAAGTAAAGATTATTTTCAGCTTTAGAATCATCACTGTTTATACTAATGTGTGAATTATTGGCTTTATCAAATGTGATATTTATGGCATCAGTTTTTTGGCTTGAATTTCTTTGATCTTTATCGTAAGTGGAATTTAATTTAATACTACTCTCTTTGTCAAATGTAGAGTCAAGAGATTTTGTTCTGTTAAGTTTTGGTTTGTCAGATAGTTTTTCAAATGTACTGTTAAGGTTTCGCTTAGAACAATTTCCACTCTGCGACAGTAAACGTAGGGATTTTCTCTCACTGCTGCTTATTAGCTTTTCTATATCAGTGTTTTTATTTCTAGGATCACAACTGTCAAGGCTTAACTTTTCATAAGTGTTGAGTTTCTTTTTCCATGACCCATTAAATTCAGGCAATTCATTTGTTATCGAGTCATTATTAGCTTTGTCAAAAGTTGTTTTGTTTGCACTAAGCTTCCTTTTCAATTTTGTTTGCTTTTCAATTGCATCAATCAAATTTCCACACTCATCTTCTGAGTCTTTAACAAAAGTTGAATTTATACTTTTGGATAGTTTTGGTGTAAGAGACTTTTTATTAGCTCCATGTAACAAGACTTTTGTTTTAACTGTTTCAGATTTTTCAACTTCTGCAGTTTTATCATCAATGTCTCCATTACACATATTGCTCCTTGTAGGGCTGCCAGCAGCACTATGATATGATTCATTTGATACAATGCTATTATTTAATGTGGTATTTTTGGACAGTTCAGTTAAATCCTCTACTTTGGTAGAATTTGGTTGTTTTAAACTTTTCTTCTTTTTAGATTTCTTTTTTGTCTTCAATACAGTTTCTTTTAATACTTCATCATAATTTTCTGTCTGTTCAGTAACAATGTTTTGTTTTTTAATTTTATTTTTCTTTACCTTTTGTTTGGCTTTAATTTCATTTCGATGTTCCTCATCAATCACTGGGTCGTCATTGTGAACGACGTCAGAGACAATTTCTTCAACAAACTTCTTGGTTCTTCGAGTATGCTTTGGTTTTTTTACCTCAATATTGTCGTCTGAATTTTCTGAATTTGTAAAAATATTTTGCTCCTTGAGTGTATGTCGTCGCAGTTTCCGCGTCGATTTGATAACATTCTCGTTAGGGTCATTAAATATCTCATCTCCAGGGTAATGCACATAATGGGCTTTTTTCTTTAAAACTGCAGAAAGTTTATCACAATTTTCCTTCTGACGCTTACTTCTGGTTTTTCTCTCGCTTTGTACAGTTGGTTCCAGGTCTGGTTGTTCAAGATTACCAAACGAAGAATGCAATCCTAAAATTGACAAATATGACAATATTACTGTCTATAGAAAAATAAATATTTTTGTAACTAAAATGTAAGTACTAACGTCTTCCAGATCTAGTTGCCATTTCAGAAACTGTTTACCGATCTTATCCGTTCCAATAAGTCATGAAAATTAATGTTTATTTTCAATTCTTGTTTCAATTAGTTTTAACGTTACCTAACGTATTATTTTCAAACTTCTGTCAATGGAACTTGATTTTTTTTATTAACCGGCTTTACGGCTCTGGGTTCTAACCCTTCTGAGCCTATCATTTCTTTCAGAATCTTCGTTTTTATATTCTTTTTCTTCACAATAATCTGATGCGTCACATTTCGAAGCCTTTGGGAGATTTTGACGACAACGTAACCAAGCGGATAGTTGATGACGACAGCCACTCAAGTTCATAAGGCGCCCAAGCGATATAAATAACTTGAGGTTTGTTTCGACATCAAAGCACTTGTTTCGTCGTTTTATTTAATAGTTCACACGCGCGGACACTTAATTCACAAAATCACATCTTTTTTACGAATCAAAATCCACTTCAAACTATTATTCAAACGACAAAACAGAAGCGACAATCCGTCTACGGCCAAGCTCCCGCCAAAACCCCCAAATGAAACTTGAATAATGAGTAACGGTTAGAAGCAACGGTCACAGTGTCGCCATCACTTAATTATTTTTTCTATAAAGCTAGTATTTCTAACCTGTGACGATTAAGATTAAAACAAAGAGTATAGTAATATATACGGAAAGATTAAAATTACCTTTTTATATCATACAGTCAATAAGATCCTTTTAATTTAAATTTGATTATGAACAGATTTCCTTACATTATTACAACTGACGAGGAATATCCTCAAATTATGCACTATGGTCAAAATTAAATAACCAGATGTACGGTCTCCAATAGTAGTACCCACGAAACATAAAAAAATAAGCGGAAGCCTACAGTGGGCGGGGCAGGCATTTCACAAATATCCCTAGTAGAACATAATCAAACATAATAGACTGTCAGTCGCAGGCTCAAATTATCGCGAGTTAACGGATCGCTTCTTCTGTAATATATGCGGTTTTATGACATTTTGTGCAGTAGTAGTAGAAAAAAAAAAACAAAAATATAAATCTTTCAAATGGAGGTGTTTCGTACCACCACAGATATAGTTGCCGGCACGAGTCGTGAGCACAGATGAACTATGGTGGGGGTTGGATCAGCGTAGGTACACTGCCGGCCAAAATTATTTGGTACCTTTGTTATTTCAATTCGTAATTAAATATTTTCGCTTACTTTTTTTTCGAAATTCTAAGTCGTTAACTCCTTTAACTATACGCCGTACAGTAGCTGCGTAGACATTAGTCGCCTTAGCAGTCTGTTTATAAACGTCTATCATGTTTATGGCAATACCTAATTTTTTCATGTAAAAAAACACTGATAGACCATTTGTCGGGATTGTCTATTTAACACCGAATTCTTTCTTCTCTGCATATTTAGACCAAAATCTGAATGTTCAAATTATAACAAAAAAAAATTAATATCAAGAAATATCAAAAATAGTTAAAAACAAAAATACACAAACAAAAATTAACGAGGTAACACTACTATTAATAAAAATGAACTAATTAAAAAGAACAAAAATACACAAACAACAATTAACGAGGTAACACTACTATTAACAAAAATAAACTAATTAAAAAGTTGTCATTAAAAAGTGTGTAATTTTATTTAATTTTGTTTTTGCAAAGAAACGTGAATAAACACGATCAACATATGAAGTTTCCATATTTACAACAAATAATCGTCCTTATTCCGTTACTCTAAGGTTCATCTGTCAATGCTTTATGAACAAAAAGTGTTGTGACAGTGTTGTGACAATATTCAAATCGATAAAAGATATTTCAGTCTATATTTTTACTGAATTTTATTGAATGTTTAATATAGAAAATTATAAGGTGATACTATCACCCTATTAATGAACATTTTATTAAGGTTGTTAACCAGAGAAGAAAGTAAGTAGCTTAGTGTTACTCGTGGCTTTTGGAAAGAAGCTGAAATAAAAGTGATATTCTCATGCAAATTAAGCACTATGATCAGCAATTTATTATCAAAATTTATTATCAAAACGTCAATTTTAAATAAATATTTATTATAATAATAAATAATAATTTAAAGTTTTGTTTCTTATTATACTCTTGGTTTCCATTTCAAAAATGATAATTTAGGTCACTATTAATATTTTTAAGAGCTTAGGGTTCGTGACAATAAAAACTGCCGATTTAATTACCAAAATAAACACTTTAATTACCGAAAACAAAGAAAATTTAAAAGACATTAATAATTAATCACACTGATCACTTTATTTCCCTTCGAAGCTTCGCTTGAATCGCTAAATTCAATACTACACCAATCGTGGCTTGCAAGGGATTTTTATGGGCCTTTGCCACTGAAACATCCAGAATATTCCAGCAAATACCGGCCCCGACCGACCAGGTGCAGAAAGTTCGAGTGTGGGGCTTTCTAGAAAGCTTAGTTCTTCTATTCGATACTAGATAGCCCTGTTGGTGGAAAATTCAGGAATGGCATTTCCTAGAAATCTCTCCTCGCTCTGATCCCAACACTAGGTGGCGCTAGTACTAGGTATCGGACATCAACTTAGGCGCGCAACAATATATTTCCATCAAATTCAACTGATTATATGCCAGCTATGTGAACTACGGGAATATATGTAGTACATTAAGGTAATTTTAAATAAGTTTCATTATTTTATTCATTTTATCATAGATTTTTACATTCTTAAATATTGATTGAATATCGATAAGTCAAATCACGTTCGGGCAGTAACTACATCACCAACATAATTCACGTAGCAGTAGTAGGTCAGATAGGGCAAAATTAACTTTATATCGATTGCGACATCTAGAGTCACGTAGCAAATTTTTTGGTCAAACTCAGAAGCTATTTAGATTAAGACAAAATTATACCTATTGTTAATAATTTATGGTGCGTTTTCAAATAACCGCGGTACTACTGCGACATCTAACGTTAAAAAGTGGAATTTGATCATTAATTCCAGAAACATCTTTAATGAAAAGGAATATGATCTTTATTTTGAAGAATTTATGGTTCGTACTCAAGCGAATCGTGAGTAACATAATGCCTTTATCTCTTATTTTTGAATAGACAATCACGTGAAAATGATTGAAATGGTGCACAATTGTCGGTACACGTTGTTTTCTTACGAATATGTGAGTTTAGCGACAGTAGTTTTGGTACAAGTTACATGTTTTGTTACTTCCTTTTGTTTTTTATATTCTGTGGTAGTACCAATGCAGCTATGATTATGTAAATAATGTTTGTGTAATGACAAGTCCAGGTAAATTTCAACTTTTTTATTTATTAAAATTTCGGACACCAATTCTATAATGAAATAAATGTTCACGGATTCACATATAATTCAGTTTATTACAATATACCTAAGCGACATATACAGAAGACAATAAAACAATTGTAAATGTGTGCGTTTCACACGCGGTAACATATAAATATAAATAAAATATACGTAATTAAAAATAAAAATGTGGTGAATACGGCTAAGAACATTAATATGGATGGTCTGAATTTTGATTTCAGTAATATAGATTTTAAACCTGTGTATAATTTATCTGATGCTAATTCTCAAATGAGATATTTTATTGTTACGAGCTTAGGGTTCGTGACAATAAAAACTGCCGATTGAATTACCAAAATTAACACTTTAATTCACTTTACACTAATTAAACTTAAAACACTAATAATTAATCACACTGATTCACTTTATTCCGCTCCAAAGCTTCACTTGTCTCGCCAAATTCAATATTTCACCGCTCGCATCTTGCAGTGTCTTTAAATACACATTATCACCGAAACATCCAGAATATTCAAGTAAATACGCGCAAATCGACTAGGCGCCGAAAGTTCGAGTGTCGGGCTTCTAGAAGCTTAATTCTTCGTTTCGATACTAGATGGCGGTGTCGGTTTAAAGATAGTGATGTCATTTTCTGGAAAGCTCCCCTCGCTCTCGTCCCCGACACTAGATGGCGCTGTCGGTTGAAAGATTAGTGATGTCATTTTCTGGAAAGCTCCCCTCGCTCTCGTCCCCGACACTAGATGGCGCTAGTTCCGGGTACATGACGTCAACTTAGGCGCGCAACACTGCCCCCTCCTAAGACACGCTCGGCCCGAGCATTATCGGCCCCATAATAACGCGCCAGGGGATCTACATGGACGATCTTAGGAGTCCCTCTTGCGCCTTTCTGTATCCGGTAGGTTACATCGTTGATCCTGGTCACAATCCGGTACGGGCCGTCCCATTTAGCTTGAAGCTTAGGAGATTTCCCTTTGCTGCGGACTGGATTGTGCAACCACACCAGTGAACCTTCGTCGAAGCCTTTATTCTTTATTGTTCATTTTGCGGTCGTACCGGGTTTTCATCTTCTCATACATTTGCTGGCCCGATTGTCTGACGTGCTCATAAATGTCATTAATTTTGTTCCGCAAGTCATTTGCATAATCGGTTATACTGCGTGGGGCATCGGGTTGTATCCCGGTGATCAGGTCTGTAGGCAGCCGTAATTCTCTTCCAAAGTTTGCGAAAGCTTGTGTCACTGCTGTACTTTCGTGAACAGCGCTTCGGTATGACAACAAAAACGGTTGTATGTGCTTGTCCCAATCTCGTTGCCGATTGTCTACAACTTTTGTACCACCTACCTTTTTGTAATCGTTCTACCATTCCATCAGATTGCGGGTGATAAGAAGTCGTTCTTGTTTTATAAGTACCCATAACTCGGCAAGTTTCCTGGAATATTTGAGATTCAAAATTCCTTCCTTGATCGCTGTGAATCTCTAAAGGTACTCCAAAATGACAGAAGACTTCATGAACTAGTTTATCTGCAACTGTTGAAGCTTCTTGATTTGGAATGGCGAAGACTTCTGGCCACTTAGTGAAGTAATCCATCACAACCATGACATACTTGTTACCGCTTTCACTCTTCGGATACGGCCCCGCCACGTCAATAGCTATTCTCTCCCATGGTGCACCAACATTGTACAACTTCAACGCACCTCTGCTACGAGTCTGAGGTCCCTTTACAGCCGCACAACGTGTACATTTGCGACACAAGTTCTCGAAGTCGTTTCGACATTGGGCCCAGTAAAACCGTTCTCGGATCTTCAGTATAGTTCGTTTAACTCCCAGATGGCCTCCTGAGCAATCATTATGGTAAGCTGTAGAACATCCGGTACTTTAATGATTTCTTAAATTTACGCGAACACTACACATTGAATAAAACTATTATTTACGGATTTTATCGCGTTTAATTACTTTAATTTATTTTTATGATTATCCCGACGTTTCGGGTGCTTTACAGCACCCATGGTCACGGGAGGGGGGACTGAGATGTTTGACGTCCCAATGTCATAGTTAGTCCGGCTAACTTCATTTTTTTTTCTCAAATCAAATCGGACCAAAAATTAATATTAAAAAAACTGAAGGTAGCCGGACTATGACATTGGGACGTCAAACGTAGTAGCTACTGTACTACGGGTACTACGGGAGCTGTAGTTCCATCACCCAGTTTGAGGTCGTCCAGCGTTTTCTTCACGTCAGCCACCAGGTAATCAACCCGATTGTTCACTTGGTCGATTTGGGTTTTAGCTTCCTTGATTCCTTCTTCTTCTTCCTTGATTTGGGTTTCAGCTTCCGACAGGCGGTTGTCATGTTGAGCAACCCTATCCTTCACCTCCCTTATCTCTTTCCCAAAGGTAGCATGAAGGTCCTTCATGAGGAGCATCTGCTCTTCCGACCGACGAGCCTGTTCCGCCTGCTGATCTTCCAACCGACGGGCCTGTTCCTCCTGTCGGCGGGCCTGTTCCTCTTGTCGGCGGGCCTGTTCATCCTGTCCGCCCCGCAGCTGCTCTTCCAACCGACGGACCTGTTCCTCCTGTTGGCGGGCCTGTTCCTCCTGCCGGCGAGCCTGTTCATCCTGTCGGCGAGCCTGTTCCTCCTGCTGCTCTTTCAACTAACTGGCTGCTCCTCCTGTCGGCGAGCCTGCTCATGCAGCATCACCATCGGAGCACCTAAGTCAGGTGCTGCAGATATAAGAGCTACTGACGGGCCTGCAGCCGGCGGCTGGCCCTCCGACGTCTGCGGCGTTGCACCACCTAATCTTCTTTGGTCCGTCTCCTGCTGGCGTTGACTTTGGTTATGGACACCCTTCGTTACCTCCTTAGGTAAAATCGGTATGATTTAATCCCACTTCTGACACCAATTGTTACGAGCTTGAGGTTCGTGACAATAATAATTGCCGATAAAATTACCTAAATTAACACTTTAATTTTCTTTACACAAATTAAAACTTAAAACACTAACAATTAATCACACTGATTCACTTTATTCCGCTCCGAAGCTTCAAATTAGGGAAAATAATACAACACGTTTATTTATAATAAGATTTTATTGATTATTGTCCTTTAAACAAAATAACCTGCGTAGGTTTCTAATTTTTTGCTTGGGTTCAAATGCTTTTGTTGAGTGATGTATACCATGACCATGCAAAGCTACCCTATTGTTCACCAAACCAACACATTTTGTTTCATCCTATTGGACATGCCTCCTTATAGCCATCTCATCCATGCTTACTAGTCGACGGCAGTAGTTCAACAGAAGGATCAATCTGAAATCAAGTGATTTGTATGTTAAATCTGCTACACTTTTGGTTTCATAATATCCCTTTATCAAACGGCTTGATGTAATTAATTTACGAAGATATAACAAGAGATTTTATTTTAATACTGTAGAATACATTGCAAAATATTTTATTAAGTCGAGGGAAAATAATATTATTTTTATTTAATATTGTTTACTTACATTAATGCTTAAATTATTTTTAATTTCCATATATTGTTTCTTTATATAAACTGATGGAGGAAGATGATGAAATACAGACTTTTGTTTTCTAAAATATGTTATTATCTTTAAAATATTAATTAATACAAAATAGGTGTAGGAAGTTGCTTTTACAGAAAACTGAATATAAAGTTTTTGGTATTTTAAACTCTAAACAAGATTCAAGTTTTAATATTGATTATTAAAACAAGAATCGCATTCAGAGTCTACGAGGAACCTGTCTCAGTCATTTATTGCTAATAAAATGCACAAAATAATGTTTGCAACTAACCCGGTAATTGTACTAAATAGTTGTAAAAACACTAAAATTATATAAAAATCTTATGAAACCTGGAGCGAAACTTAATATGTTATTAACTGAACATTTACCAGAATAGGTACAATATAGTTAATATCAGAGTAAATTTCTTCTTTTTTATTAACATTTTATCCTTCAAATGTCTGTTGCAAACTCTTGATAACGGTTTTGGTGTCCAATCTGTTCATCCTGTAAAGTCCAGTCGCGGAGCAGGAAGAATTTCGTACAATGACCTTTTTGCCTTCTGACAGTGGTCACAAACATTTTAGTGTTAAGTGTAGTTTTTATGAAATATTTGAAGGAGAAAAATTAAATTTACTATCGTAGTAAATAAATTATGTGTATTACATAAATTATTTATTTTGATTTTAGTATAAACAGTTGATTAAAACCACTTTTACGGATTTTATCGCTTTTAACTTTAAGTGATTTTTAATTTCCGACGTTTCGGGTGCCTATCAGCACCCATGGTCACGGGGGACTGAGGTGACTGATGTCCCAATGTCAATGTGAACCCGGAGTACCTTTCGCTTTTTGATTATTGTTTATCTACGCAGAATGAACTTACTGTTTCTTGAAGTCTTGCAGCGGTATGATTGGGTTTAGTTTTAATTTTATTAATTACCAGTCCCAAGCAGTGGTAGTACCCAGCCTCCTTCTTTATTTTAATCAATGGGTCTCATTCTAATCATTATAAAAACAGTTATAAAAATCGAGTTGTGGTTGCCACACACGGTCAATTCAACTGATCGTTCAGACTGATCAGTTCAAACTAGGACTGTTGATATTTTTTTAAATATAAATATATCAATATCGGAGTTTTATATATAAACTTATTTATAGATGTTTCGAAAATCCGATAATTTAAAAAATATCATCAGTCGTAGTTTAAGCTCATCAGTTGGAATGATCATTTGAACTGACCGTGTATGTCGTCCATTACAATTACTAATTTGGCAGAATTAAAAAAAGGAAAATTAAAAAATCAGAATCGGATTTCTCTGTATCAGAATTACATTTTTCCGATGTAGTTCTGTTGTCACATTTATTACACAAGACTCAACAGTTTTGTCTACATTAAACTTAACAAAACCACTTAATAATTAAAACAAGATAACTAAAATTAACAAACAACAACAAACTAAGAATTGATAACAGAGATAACTGTGTTTGAAAACTGAGCGATCACTAACGTATCCCAAGATGGAATGTAGTTTGTTCGTTACGTAAAAATGATTAATTATGTCAAGAAACCAAGGATTTTTGGTCGTGTCTCAAGGCCAACCAAATACCACGTGAAAACAAACCTTACACTAAAATACCCTGAGACATGGAGCAAATACGGAGTGACAGAGAAGTAAAAAGTAAGAAATCTTCCTTCTTCGCGTCCGGATTATAGTTACAATCCAATTTCGACGTAAATTATCATGTTCAGGAAAACTGCAACAAGCCATTAAATCTTTCAGATATTTAATTAATAGATACTGCAGAATACATATAACTATTTCCTATAATAGTGGGTAATAGTTTATACAAAAGTTGGCAGCACTAAAGATTTTAAGATAAAATTTACAATTGTTATTTTAGTGCTTTTTTAACGAAAAATTTACGTCTAGAGTACATTATACGCAATATATGAACTTTATAAAATGGTACAGAATGCCTAGTAACCGATAAAGAGTGATATAATTACGAATGAAAAGACAACCCTGGCATTTTCGTTCCTCTATCACTAACACTACACCGCACCATCTCTTTAAAAAAAAATGATTGGAATACAAAGTCTAAATTGTTCACAACAAAATACAATATGAATTTCTTAACATAATGCACGTAAAACTGTATTTCGTGATCGTAGGAAAGCGCTAAATAAGAGTGGCACCACTGTAGCAACAGTCTAAATTTTAAAGAACTTTTTATATTTTTTTATTGCATAGACTTTCACCATAATTCTTTTTACAGTTATTAATTTATTGCTTTCAAAATTATTAAAAACATAATTTTTAATTTATTTATTAATAAATAATAATAATTTCGTTATTTTCTTTTTTTTAGTGATATTATAATAATTTAAAACTAGCACCCAACAGTCCGCTTTTATTGAGACATCTTAGCGATTGCTGCGCCTCATTGATTTTGTCCATATTTCTGGGACACTATTTTCTACAGCGATCGTTCTCCTGTTCTCTAATCTCCATGGTTCACATTGCTTTTTTTCTGTCTATGGCTTTTATACTTTTTTTAATTCTAAAGTCAAACGTCAAAACAAATTAACGTTGGTTTTCGTTTTAGCAACGCGGTTTTGCTTGCGATTTATTGATTTTCTACATATTTTAATATTTATGTTTTTGGATATATAGATAAATTTGGTGTTTTTTTGTGAATGTGCCTCTGAAGAAGAAAATGTAATTTGCCTAAAGGGCGTTGCACCGACACCGAATTTAATTTGTATGACTCAGTGCTTAGCAATAACAATGGGAAAATATTGGCTGGTGACTATTATATATATATTACAATACTTTTATTATTTTAGTCATGTAAAAGGTGACCGAGGGGATTATATAGGATGCTATAAATTCAATATCAATGATGTCTTGAACACTCACAGTGGGCAATCAGTTGATGTTTGTTTATCAGTTTGCGAGGAAATTTATTACAAGTACGCTCTCTTAGGTAATGGCTCCACGTGTTTTTGCGGTAATAATCCTGGACAATTTGAGGTACCTTCAGAATCGTGCAATACTCCGTGCCCCAAAAATGAAACACAAAAGTGTGGGGGTGATAATGCTGCTAGCGTATATGATACAGATGTTATAGCGCCGGGACCTCCGGCATCTTTTGACATTGTAAATATTACAGAAACAACAGTTCGTGTTCATTGGACTGCTCCACAGGCATATTCCATTATCACTGGGTATAATATTCATGCTGTTGCTATTGAAACATATGCAGATTATTCTCTTTTGCCTCTTGAATGGAGAGTATCTAATAGTACATATTATTCAGAACTATTAAATCTACAGCCTGGATCGGTATATAATATTAGTATTGCAGCAAGCAACTATGAGTATGAGGGCCCAAATGTGACTAGAAGAGCAGAAACAATCATTGGAACACCCAACCCAAGCCCACCTGATATTATCATAAAGCAGAGACGAGGTGATCGAATGGTAGTGCAAATACCTGAAGCTAGAAACGTCAATGGGCCTGTTTCTAGGTATAGAATAGTAGTGTCAATAGAATTATATCAACAAGGGTTTGTTGTAGATAACCTGGGTAACTACACATATGCAATGGAACAGGGATATCCATATTATATAACAGCTGAATTGGACGGTGACGATATTAAACATGACTTCATTATTGGTGACCGAAGTACATATAATGGTTTTTATAATGCCCCATTACCCCTAACAAATGATATTGAAGTATCACTAGGTATTGTTAGTGAAAAGAACCATGCAAGGAAGGTGAGATATGCTGAGTCAACTAAAAAGATAATTCTAAACATTAATGAACCTGAAGAAGTATCACCATTGGTGGTGGCTCTCGGTGCAGGGATCGCTATAAGTGTTGTACTAATTCTCATTGGCATTGGACTGCTTATAATTCTTCGTAAAAAAATTCAGGTAATAAGGATGCATAGAGGGTCGCATTCAATGCCTTTAAGTCTGAGTGAACCTTGCATAGAAATTGAGAACTCAAGTTTCCTTCAAGATGAAGATGAGCGAGTAGATTACTATAGTAACCTAAAACGTAAATTGTGGAATATACCTAGAAACCTCATCGATATTAATATATCCTGTGTGGTTGGTGTTGGTAGCTATGGAAAATTTACGAAGGGGAGTGTACAACAACATGGAGCTCAAACTCCTGGTTTAGTTCAAGTTATATTGGATAGAGAACTAGAGAAGCAAGATAAGAGATTAATGTTGCAAGAGCTAGATCTCTTAATAAAGTCCAGTGAGCACCAAAATGTTATTTCTCTAATTGGCATCTGTGAGACAAACACAACATTATTTGTAGTGTTGCAAGATTCAAAGCAGACACTTAAAGAAATGCTTTTACAGTGTCGTCAACGAGATCTACAAAACAACAAGTTTTGTCTCATTACTGAAAATAAAGTTATACAAGTGTGTGTTGATGTTGCATCTGGAATGGAATACCTACACAGTAAGAAAATTTATCATAAAAGGTTAAGTTGCCGAAATATAGTCATTAGTAATGATGGAGTGGCAAAAATAGCAGGCTTTGGTCTTTCACATATACGTCCATTACATGAAACTCCCGACTATACAAGGTGGACATCACATGAAATGTTACGTCAAACAAGATTTAATCCTAAGGCTGATGTCTGGTCTTTTGGTTGCTTCATGTGGGAAGCTTTAACAATAGGAGGAACTCCATATAGCAACACTGTAAATAAAGATGTTGTGACAAGAGTGTT